>JAQQTP010000080.1:5637500-6237500 GCA_029884605.1 Ormosia emarginata
AAAAACAGGGTAATGTGTATAAGTTAAATCATAAATTATAATAGGATTTTTAAAATTTATTGTGTCATATTTCTATATCTGTGTTTCCTAAATTTGAATAATGACTTGTAGTAGTAGTTTTTAATTGATTTTTTTTCTTTTTTTATAATGAAAATGATGTGATTTTAACCTATAATTTTATGCAAATTACCTAAACCCTGACAATTAACCTATTCTAGTGGTTTGGTGGTTCCTAATTGAATGAATACGGAGAAAATTATGATATAATACACCCTAGTCGTATAAAGATGTGACATATGGCAGTATAATTATATAAAAATTATTAGATTATTAGATAATGTAATATGAAATTGATTTGCGTTGTTGGGTCAGAGTTCTCTGTTTTGTGGGCCTTTGTGCTAGAACCTGGAGGTGTGTGGGTCTGCCAATTTGATCTAACCCATTAATTAACCTGGAGAAAAACGCCTTTGGCATACATCCAGTAGAACAAAACACGAAAAAAGGAAACACTGCCTTTAAATGTTTTGGGTATAATAGAATATAATGATTTATAATTGAAAAAATGTATATAGCAGTTTTTTCTTGTTTGGAAATTATTCAGATGATCAATGAAAAACAATAATAAAATGATTGATATCATTCTCCTGAAAAAGATAGAATAATGCTTTATACACACTATTTTGATGTATATCACCTTACACTATAGTGAGGTGACAAAATTAAAGTATAAATATACATAAAATAAAGTATAATCAAATAATAAATATTGTGTAAATATAAAATGAGGTATAACATTATTCAAAATTCTATAAGGCAAAACATATAAATCATCATTATTTTTCCAAAAAAAAAATGTGGTTCAACCCAACCTTGCCCCAAGGGAGGAGGATAAAAAGTGGCCACCAATCCAAATAGTTTCCTATAAAAATTAAAAAAGAAAACCAACTGGCAAAGAGACTGTATGGAAATGGGATTTTTTTACACAATTTAGTGGACAACGCTTGCTTTAGCCATCTAGAAACCAGGGATCAGGAGACAGTGCGGTTGCCAGTTTATTATATCTGTCAATGTTTGCATCCTGTCTCGGCTAAAGAATTATTTTACTTACAACTTGTAATTACTTATTTACACATTCTTATGATAATGAATATCATTCTTAGATGACAATGGAGGAAAGAAATGGCTGAAAGTTCAATTCTAAGGATTTCACTTATTGGTCCTTTTACAAAATTATGTAAGAAAACCTTACTAAGATAAAAAATGAAAGCTTTTAATTTGCATGTGTTAATTTATCTCAGCTATTCTTTATCTTATTTACTAATTTATCATCATCATCATCTTTTATATATATATGGGATTTTTCATTTTGGCGTCCATTTTTTTTTTTTAAATGCCATTATTAATTATTCATTTAAAATTTTAAAGATAAATATAAAAAGAATAAAATTATAATTATATCTTATAGGGTCAATATGAGAAAAGAAAAGAAAACAAAAAAGGAAGAAAGAGAATCGAGAGTTGTCTTGTGTTGAATGAGAATGAGTTAATCAGAGAGCAATGATACACATTACATATATAGCAGCAGCTCTAGTCTTGAGCTTTACTGACAGAAAACAAAATTCAGTTATAACTAACTTAACCAATTATGTAACTAACTTTCTATTTAACCATTTTCTCTTACACTCATTTAAAAATTTTAAGATAAATATAAAGAAGATAAGTTATAAATACATCTTATTATCTATTTAAATATTTAGAGATAAATACAAAAATAGAATTCAAATAATATAACAAACATAAAAAAAAATACAAATTACCTAGTACTATGTGCCAGTCAATACGCAAGTGTATATCAAAAAAAATATTCCTACATTATTTTTTCTCAAACATTATTTTTCACATTATTTTTTAATAATTGTGATTAAGTGAGTTAAAACGAACGATAAAAAAAAATATAATTAATGATATGAGGAGTAATGTAAAAAGTGACGTGAAAAAAAAATATAATAAAAAATCATAGTTGAGTGTGTGTATATATATATATATATATATATATAGAGAGAGAGAGAGAGAGAGAGAGAGAGAGAGAGAGAGAGAGAGAGAGAGAGAGAGAGAGAGAGAGAGAGAGAGAGAGAGAGAGAGAGAGAGAGAGAGAGGAGAGAGGGGGGGGAAGAACGTTAGGCTCTAGCTGCCTCTAGTGCTGAGAACTGATTTTCCTGTGCCTTTGGAGCAGCGGAGCCCCTGAGGAGCAAAATGGCAAAGCTGCCTATGCAGAAATAGATAAAGCAGCCATAACAGTGGGTCACAAACGAACCAAAATCAGTGCATACAATGCATTGCCAACCTGGTCCATGCGTCCTATCAAATTCCTGCAATAACATCACACAAAAAAATGTCCAAAGAAGATTCAGCTAATAAGGAACTCCATGTCATGTCTGTCATAATCTCACAAACAAACAATTGTGTCTCAACTCTCAACAACACTGCAGCTTTATATATAGTTTTTACCTTCTTGATAAATCGGGCTATCTCAATGGCCTCGGTGACATCGAAGAAATCCAGTGCTTTGGATGCTAAATCCAGGGCATCCTGCTGCATGGTTTGAAGCATGTCTGTCTCACCAATCATTGCCTTGCCTTCTAGCATGGTGAACTAAAGCAAAATTCACCACAACAAACAATATTGGAAATTAAGAAAATGAGGATGGTAATGGTGCTGAAGAGGAAGCACAACAATAGAGCAAAATGAGCTGCATCTAATAGGTTGTGATATGTGGATTAAGGGTAACGTGGTGGTGGTGGAGATTAAATAGATTCAGATTATGAGGGCTGGTGCCTGGTGCTAGTGGATCACCCACGTATGCATTCCATTCTTTGTGGCCACCAAACGATGCCATGAAATTAGGCTATTTTATTTTACCTTGTGATAATCATGGGCCCAGTGGGTCTTTTTAATTGCATATGGATGGAGCTTGGTGCTACTATCCTCGATGGAACATGGACAAGCACTAGAGGTAATTAAGGAAAGTTATATACATCTTGAAATTCTTGCCTAGTCACTACCTACCATATCATATCTTGGATATGTCACATAACTCAAGGTTAAATTTAACTAACAAAGCAACAAATTACAGTACAAATGTACAATATTATCTAGGATTGGTACATGTATCTAAGAATAAGAAATTTTTACATAAACTTAAAATAATTAAATTATGTGTATTAGATCAATTATATCATTAATTGATAGAATTAATTAAAATTATCTATTAATTAATCATAATAATTATCTATCAATTATTATTATAATTGACCTAATACGTCCAACTTGAATGCTCCAAGTCTATAAAAAAATCCTCTATACATGTGCTGATCCTAAACAGCGATCAACATGTGTTATGTAATTTGTGGCTTTGACGGTTGGATTTGGCCTTGAGTCATGTCCCAAGGTGTGCTGGTGCTCTAGTACATTATCAAGTTCTGATTATGGTCTGTTTGATTTGGGACATTTTGGCTAGTGTATGCGGCAGAAAATTCATTCTAATGCAGAAATTTTTGAGATGCAAGCATGTCAAGACCTTGTAATTTCTTTTAGTCACAAAATCTTGTTTCATCACTTGGATGAAGTTAATGCACCTAGAGTGCTCGAAATAGACGTAGGGATAGCTTAAGTAATCCAAGTGTTCCCCAGAGTGGAGGAAAATAGACAGCGAGTAGCTAGTCTAGAAGAATCCAAGCTTTGTGTCTTATTTCAGTTTGAAACCTTTCTCTTAAATCTAATCAGACGACAATTGAATTAGAGATAGAAATGGAAATAATATGTTACACATTTCATTTTGAGCAATGAATTCATATTAGATTTGAAATTATAGTATGTGTTTGAGTACTTCATCGAATGATTAGCTTATAATTATGTTTTATTTGCTAGAAAAACTGAATAAAAGTGAAACAATAGAACAATTAACAATAGCTTACCATGTTTGCTATTGGCATATTGTGAAGACAATCATTAATTACATTTGTTATGAATAGGATCACATAAGCAGGTGCCTTGCCTGGATTATTCATGACATGGTGGATATTTGGGATACTTTCTCAATAATGAATTTTGATAGGTTCTTCATAGGAGAATACAGAGTACAAACAACAGATAAAGCTAGAAGGTCTTGACATGCTCCTTGCATTTTAAGCTGTTGACTTTTCTATAGACTACATCAATGGTCTTAATTAATGACCTGGAACTTGTTGAACAGGTCAATGTTAAAAATTCAAAATTACATACTTCATCGAAAGCTCCTCTCCCTCACTCTTCAGAGGTGCGCCATCTTTCTACTGGCATGAATGTAGGATTTTAATTAAGATAAACACATCTCACAACAACAACGTTCTTGTCCCCTGTTCCTCTTCTATCTTGCTTCTATCAGCAAAGGACAAAACAAACAATCACACTTGTCTCTGTTGGGTACCAGAGATATAGAAAACAGTATTACGCAACTAAAATAGAGTTGAGAGAAGAGGAACTGACACACAATATTTAACGTGGAAAACCCTCTAATGATGATGAAGGAAAAACCACGGACAAGAGTAGAAAAGTTTTTACTATGAGAAAGAAATTACAAGACATCTCTCTAGATACAAGAAGAGAACTATACAAGAGAAAGAAGAGAAAATTTTGGGATGATTTACAAGAGGAACTTAAGCCTCTTTATATAGGCTTTCAAGAGCCTCCATTCTCAAGCACCCACCGATGTGGGACTTCTAAAACAACAATTCTCCCACTTGAAGTATTGATTGAGTCAATCATATCTTCACACTACTCTTTCTACCTTGTCATTCCATGTTGCTTACGTTTCTGATAGGTCATAGGAGGATCGACACCAAATAAACTTATCAGTGTTAATTGACTTTGTCATAACATTTGCTAGGTTGTATTTGGTGTGAATCTTTTGCATATCCACACTCCCTTCTTCTACTACTTCTCGAACAAAATGATACTTGGATACCTATGTGCTTTGTCCTTGAATGAAAATTTGGATTCGCAATGTGTAAGGCACTGTCGTCACAATACACAATAATTATCTGCCGCTTGTGCCCGAGTTCTTCCATTAACCTTTTAATTCAAATAGCTTCCTTACAAGCTTGGGTAGTCATGTATTCAAACCGTAGTAGACAGAGCTACAACTTAGATCTGTAGCTTAGATATCCGGTGACCGCTCCTCCCGTAAGTGTGAACACATAACCAGGTAGTAGATTTTCTTTTATCAAGATCACTTGCAAAATCCGAATCAACATATCCTTTGACAACAAACTCTAATCCTCCAAAACATAATGCAAGACTGAGGTCCCTTTAATGTATCTTAGGATCCTCTTAACAAGTATTCCAATGCTCTTTTCAGGATCTCGCCATAAAACGACTGACCGCTCCCACTGCTTGTGCAATGTCTGGTCTTGTACATATCATAGCATACATAAGGCTTCCCACTGCTGATGCATACGGTACTCGAGACATTTCTATCCTCTCTGCTTCACTGCTAGGACTCATACTTGAGGATAATTTGTAATTGACAGGAAGTGGGGTAGAGACTGGCTTACAATCTTGCATATTGAAGCACCGCAAGATTTTCTTCAAATAGTTCTTTTGAGAAAACCAAATCTTCCTATCTTTTCTGTCTCGGTGAATTCGCATCCCTAAAATCTTGTTTGCTGGTCCCAAGTCCTTCATATCAAACTCCCTAGCCAACTGTGCCTTCAATTCTTGGACTCGAACTTTTTTGGAGCCTACCACCAACATGTCATCTACATACAACAATAAGATGATAAAATCATCATCACCAAACCTCTTGTAATATGTACAATGGTCTGAACTCAGTCTGTTGTATTTAAGGCTAATAATGAAGGAATCAAATCTCTTGTACCAATACCTTGGCGCCTGCTTTAGACCATACAGAGATTTGGTTAACCTGCAAACCAAGTTTTCTTCTCTTTGTTCTTTAAAACCTTCTGGTTGGAGCATATATATCTCCTCTTCAAGTTCTCCATGAAGAAAAGCTGTTTTCACATCTAATTGTTCAAAATGTAAATCAAATACAGCACACATAGCTAGGACTACTCTGATAGTAGTAAGTCTGACAACCGGAGAGAATATCTCATTGAAATCAATTCCTTCTTTCTGAGCATACCCTTTGACTACCAGCCTTGCACGATATCGTTCCACTTGATCGTTGCCATCTCTTTTGATCTTATAGACCCATTTGTTACCAATGCCTTTCCGTCTCTTTGGAAGTTCAACAAGTTCCCATGTCTTGTTTCTATGTAGGGCTTCCATTTCTTCTTGCATTGCTGCTATCCATAGAGAAGCTTAGAGCTACTCATAACCTCCTGAAAGGTTGACGACTCTCCTTCTTCTGTTAGAAGACAATATGCATCGTGGCTTGCCATAACATAGTCCGAGTGCCATGAAGGTGCTCGTATCGACGAGTTGATCGCCGAACTTTCGTATCATTGGCCTCATATGGTTCTTGTTCTTCGTGCTCTCGTTCTTGTTCTCGCTTCAAAGGAATCTTCTTCTCCACTTTTCTATCTATACGTACCGTAATAGTCTCTTTCAAGGTAATGGTATCTTCTTGTTCTCTTTGCAGTTCATTTCGCAAATATCACATCTCTGTGACAATAACCTTGTGGGCGGTGGGATCCCATGAGCGATACCCCTTAACATCGGCATAACCCAAGAATATGCATTTCTTGGATTTTGGATCCAACTTCGTTCTTTCTTGGGAATTGTACATCACATATGCGGGACATCGAGAACACATGAAGATAAGAATAATCTGTTGGTTTTCCATTCCACATCTCCATAGGTGTCTTTAAACCAATTGCAGTTGATGGCGACCGATTTATCACGTAACAGACAGTTTTGACTGCTTCTGCCCAAAAAGACTTGGCTAGACATAGAGTTCGCAACATAGCTCTTGTTCTTTCTAGGAGAGTTCTATTCATCCGCTCTGCTACACCATTTTTTGAGGTGTGTATGCAACAAGAACCGCCTTTTAATACCCTCTTGCTTGCAAAATGTGAGAAAATTACCATCGTATATTCTCCTCCATTGTCTGTCCTCAAGCACTTGATCCTCTTTCCGGATTCAAGTTCTACTCTTGCTTTAAAGTCTTTGAAGATTGGAAGCACTTCTGACTTCTTCTTGATTGGGTACACCCATAATCTCCTAGAGAAATCATCAATGAATAATACAAAGTATTTTGCTCCTCCTAGGGACATTTCTGGTGACTCCCACACATCAGAATGAATCAAGTCTAGTATGCGCTTGCTTCTAGCAGTTGATCTATCAAACTTTAATCTATACTGTTTGCTTGTAACACAGTGCTCACAAAGAGATAAGTTTACCGATTTGGGCCCGGGAAGGAGATCACGTTCCGTGAGAATCTTCAAACCACGTTCCGACATGTGGCCTAATTTGCGATGTCACATTATCGTTGATTCTTCTTGGCCTGCTAATGCAACTGATACATCTGTCTTTTGTAGTGTATCTCCCATAAGTATGTATAGATTTGCCGCAATTTTTTCTGCTTTCATCACCACTAGAGCACCTTTAACCACCTTCAAGATCTCACCTTCAATATGAGTCTTGCACCTGAGGTCATCCAATTGCCCAATAGACAATAAATTCTTCTTTAAACCTTTCACATGTCGTACCCCTTGAATTGTGCGAACAGTACCATTGTGAAATTTTATTTTGACAGTACCAACTCCAGCAATCTCCAAGGCATGATCATTTCCCATGAATACAGATCCTTCTGAGATAGGTTCATAAGTACTAAACCAATCTCGTTGTGAAGTCATGTGACATGTTGCTCCTGAATCCATAATCCAAACATCATTGAGTGTTTTCCGCCTTTGGAACCAATTGCTACTTATTTGGATTTCTCCATCATCGAGGTACTACGCGCAACACATCCTTGAGATGTTGTTGCTTCAGGAGCTTTATCTGCATTTTTCTTGTTGTGCCAACAATCTTTCTTCAAGCGCCCTCTCATGCCACAAAGGTAGCATTTGAAGTTCTTCCTTCTTTGTGACTTTGATCTACTCTGATTTCGGCTCCCACTAGAGCCACGTTCCGTTGATCTTCCTCTCATCATCGACAAAGCCTCTGCTTGCTGTGAGCTTTCCAATCTGTCTTCCTTGTTCTTCCGCCTGGATTCTTCTTCAAGAATAGCAGCAGCAACGTCATCAAATCGAAGATTATCAGCAACATTATTATTTGTTATGTTGATGATGAGTTGATCATAAGAGTCAGGTAGACTTTGAAGTAGAAGCTCGCACGTTCATTTTCCACCATGTTGTATTCGATCTTTGTAAGCTGAGAAAATAACGTGTTCAGATTGTTGATGTGATCAGATCTTGTCATGGATTCACTCATTTGAAGTGTATAAAGCCTCCTTTTTAAGAATATTCGGTTATGAAGTGACTTGACCTCGTACAATTTGGTGAGAGCATCCCAAATCTCCTTTGTCCTTTTTCTCGCAACACTTGACAAACCGACCGCTAAAGCTAGATGCGGGTTGCCAACAAGATTGTCATCCATCTCCTTCCATTTGTCATCGGGTATTAGTCGCCTTCAATTCTTTGCTAAGCAATTGTCCTTCCTCAAATTGTCTTTATCTTGATTTCCATAAGGAGAAATTACTCCCATTGAACCTCTCAATCTCATATTTTGTCGCCATGGTTTTACACCAAATAATTTTCAATGAAACCGGCTTGCACTATTTCACCGTGAATAATACGGTATACGTGAACAAGTATTGTACATATTATCGTATACTAGAACAAATCCAAAGTATGCGTTAACAATTTTGTAAAAGTATACAACTACACGTATGAATAGTCACCGTGAATAGTACTGCAGCGTGAATAGTTTAGTGATTCTCGGAATAGTGGCCGTAGACCGTGAATAGTATACTGAGTGCAAGTTCCTGGGAAAGAGAGGTGGGTCACTAATGAACACGCTTAAATACCAAGTCTTCTTAAATGAACTTTTCTAGACATACACTCCCACACTACCACACTTTAATTCCAGCAACAAGAATAATCCTTTTCTGATGTGGAAGATCAGTCAATACTGCGACCACAGAGCATACTAAGAATTTTCTTCTGAATCCTTGCACCGTAGTAACCGAGTTCTCTGATACCACTTGTTGGGTACCAGAGATATAGAAAACAGTATCACGCAACTAAAATAGAGTTGAGAGAAGAGGAACTGACACACAATATTTAACGTGAAAAACCCTCTAATGATGATGAAGGAAAAACCACGGACAAGAGTAGAAAAATTTTTACTATGAGGAAGAAATTACAAGACCTCTCTCTAGATACAAGGAGAGAACTATACAAAAGAAAGAAGAGAAAATTTTGGGATAATTTACAAGAAGAACTTAAGCCTCTTTATATAGGCTTTCAAGAGCCTCCATTCTCAAGCACCCACCGATGTGGGACTTCTAAAACAACAGTCTCTTTCTTATCCCACACTCTCTCTTTCTCCTTTGTATGGAACTCGTTCCATAATCCGACCCAACTGCGACCACCATTTAGTTGTGGGTTGTTCTTTAGTTGTAAGCTGTAGTAATAATATTTGGTTGAAGGTTTGAATTTTGAAATGAAAAATATAATAGCTAATTAAGGGTTCAAACAAATAATTAAAAGGCTTTTAACTAAATAATAAGAACCGGTCAAAAGGTATCTCAACCTGTTAATAACCAATAAAATTCAAGGTATACTAGTGCACCATAACTTAACAATGTGAAATGTAGAATCAGCCCATAAAGTAGTTCCTGGCCAGCGATAGCATACTGAATACTGCAAGTGTGAACCTCAGCTTTGTCGGCATATTATTCATCTACAAAGTCACAGGAATATTCATTCCTGTTTGCTTTTCCCCCTACCTTATGGGCATAAAATATTCATTTTTGGGGTTTATAATGACACATATTCATTCCTGGCTATTCCTTTGCTTTTCTTTTTGGTCAGCTTCCTGGGCTTTTTTTGGGTCGGAGGTCATATTCCTGGCTAT
This sequence comes from Ormosia emarginata, assembly GCA_029884605.1. Taxonomy (NCBI): domain Eukaryota; kingdom Viridiplantae; phylum Streptophyta; class Magnoliopsida; order Fabales; family Fabaceae; genus Ormosia; species Ormosia emarginata. The sequence continues at coordinate 5,647,578 of JAQQTP010000080.1, forward strand.
TCCTTTGTGTTTAGGATAAGAAAGCATTGGGCTTATTGTTACTCTGATAATGAGCTGTTTGTTACAACAAAGTGATTTCCAAATCAATAACAAATTAAGGATTAAAATTTAAAAGAGAAATTATTGTTTCGCACTAATATTGGCATTTACTTTATGTGATATCTCGTTTCAATAAAAAATTTCGAATTATTTTTATAATAAAATATCTTACAATAAAAAATATAGTTATTTATTCACAAAAAATATAGTTATTTTAGTGTAAAAGACTAAAAGTGATTATTTTGTAAAATATACTATTATCATATTTAGATGTCTTCACGCATCGTCCATAATCCATCCTAACCTAAAGTTAATTGAATTAGGTTTGAGTTTTAAAATATAACCTAATATATTTTTTTAAAAGGTTTTGAGTTACACTTTGAATTGGCTTGGCCTAATGTTTCATAATGCATAAAAATTATATTTTTTAAATTAATAATAAATTATAAGAATTTTAGATATTAATTAATACCATTTGCATAACATAATAGTATTTTTGTATTGATATAATTTGTTTCATTATATATATTGTAAAATATCCTTTAATTATAATTTCTTATTTTTAAAATTTTATAATTTAATTATACATGACGTCTAATTTTGTATATTTTATCTAAATATCGAATTGATTTGATTTCGACTTGATCGGTCCATGACCGGATTGGGATAGGGTCTAAAAAAAATGGCCTAATCAACTTATTAAGTTGAGTTTGGTGAGACTAAATTCGTCCCATTAACATCCCTAATCCTGTTAGCACGAAATCATTAATACATTATACATCCTTTGGAGTTTATATATATTTTCAAGCATGAAATTAAAACAATGCAATTCTTATACTATTAATAGGAAAGGATCGGAAAATTTTCAGATTGCCAAAAAGGTTGCCAGAATGTTGTGTTTAATCTTGCTATTGCTATTTTCCCAAGTGATAGAAAAAGAAAGACAACTTCATGTGTTGCTTTCATTTTTCACTTTATACAAAAGAGATAACTTGCAAGACCTGCCATCTCTCCTCCACTCAACATGCTGTTGTATTCGCGATGCAGGTGATCTGTTGCTGTAAAACATTAACATTATATAATATTTATAGCAATGCTTACAAAAGTGCCACCCAACCAAAAAACCTTAAGCTTGTTCCTCGTAAACCAACCTGTCTTCCCCATGCATAAACAACAATAAACAAACGAAAAAAGACATTCAATATATATATTCAAAACCCACAAACCCTTCTCACCATCTTCTTCGCCACCTTTCTTTCTCCACCCTCCATCTTCATTCCCATTTCCTTATTTACCTTTTTTTCTCAACCCATTCTCTTTCTTTCTCTCTCCTTTTTGTTTTCACCATTCTCATGTACATTCTCCTGTTTACATCTCTCTCTCTCTCTCACCATCACAATAAAGTGCACGTGCACATCATCTTTTGAGTCTCCACCGCCACCGCCACCGAAGTTTCGGCGGCCGCCACCACTCATTTTCGTTAAACCGATGGCGCCCCGTGCACTCTGGTCATCATGCTTCGGCAACAAGGGCAGCAATGGCGGCAGTCACGAAGGAAACAACGCCACGGCGGCGGACACAATGGCTGCGGATGGCGGCGGCGGCGGAGGGGGGTCAGTGCTGGTGGAGATGTTCACATCGCAGGGGTGCGCGACGTCGCCGGCGGCGGACCTGGTGCTGTCACGGCTGGGGAGGGGTGACTTCCAGCTGGGGGTGCCGGTGGTGCTGCTGGCCTTCCACGTGGACTACTGGGACTACATGGGATGGAAGGACCCCTTTGGTTCCAGCCCGTGGACTGTGAGGCAAAAGGCCTATGTTGAGTCCCTTGGCCTTGACACCATTTTCACACCTCAGGTTGTGGTCCAAGGCAATGCCCATTGCCTTGGAAATGACGAGAATGCCCTCATCACTGCCATCACCTCTGCTCCTAGATTCCCTTCTCCAACATTCCAGGTTTGTAGTATCTATTGTTGCCCCTCCATGTTTTTTAACACATGCATTACTTCTTTCTTTCTTTCTTTCTTTAATATCTCACAAGACTAAGACGAGTGTTTTTTTTTTTTTTTTAATATCTCACAAGGCTAAGATGATTGCCAGAGTTTTTTTTTTTTTTTTTTTAGTAATACTTGTAAAATAATGATTGAAATCTTTTTAGGAAAATGATTATTGCATAAGTTTTGTTATATCTTCTAAAAGACTCCCTTAATAATCTTCTAAATAGTTAATAAATAAAATATTAAACGAAAAGTAAATGTATTCAATGTATTTGGAAAGAATGTATTTTAAAAATATATTTATCTTGTTTTATTATCTAAAAATAATATATAAAAATAGTGTGTGAAAAATGATGTGCAAATAAAATTCTTCAATTTTTTAACCATACATTTCAATGTGTGTGTGGTTTCTGTGTGGAAAATGTTTGTGAAATTAATATTATTGTTTTTTTTTGGGGGCTCTTTCCTATGGTTGAATTGCCTTATTTTGTTTGATTGTACATGGGTGAAGAGTAATATAGGTTTGTTGGATTATTTTGAAGCCTCAAATTCCAGGCAAATAGTAATGTTGATGCTAAACATGTTCCACTCATAATTGCTGTAAGTTATATAGAATTTATGTTAGGCTTAGCTTGAGTAGTTTAAAGGAGAGAAAAAAATTAAATACAAACACCTTATGTAAGAGTTGTGAATTTTTGCGCAAGAAATAAGTTGTCAATCTTTAAAAATATATATATATATATATATACATCCATTACTAGCAACTTTTAACAGTTGGCAATGCATTCTTTTTGGCTGTTCACCTGCTTTTCTAAGGAGTCATTACATCATGTATACGACCTTACCCTCAGGTAAACCTGAAACAACTTGTGGTAGATCCAATACAGATGTTGACATGATAAGGGATTTTCAATCACAATATCATCATCTCGGACAAGAAGTGGGACGCCACTGGCTCACCTAATTAATGCCAAAAAGGTGTTTCATGGGTTGAGGAAGTTGATTTGTACTTTTCATCATCAAAAGGAGTTGGATCAAAGACATCCATAAACCAACCGCATTGCTAATTAGTTGGGTAGATTTCACTTGATTTTCTTGAAATTTAATAAAATTAAATGTAACTTCTTCTCACATAAAATCACTTATCAAAGGCATCCATAGTCCATACTTCTGCTGAGCAAAATTAAATTCCAAGAAAATCAATAATGCAACAAGAATTCATAATGTTTAACACTTGAGCAAAATTGTCTGCTAGCAGGCAACATTCAAGAGGCCTACATCAGATTCTTTGGAAGTCTCCCTAACAGGAGCATTGAGGACCAAGGTGGACAGTCATGGTGTAGATGTCATGGTGGCATTATATGAAACTGGTTTGGTTACTGACTGCCCTAGAGGGGAGAACAAAGGGCGTGTTCTATCCAATGACTATGTTGTTAGAAAACTCGAAAAGCTCTGCACAGTCAAAGACCTCCCTGCCAAGAAGACAGTATCAGGAACTGTTAGTTTTTCCTTGTGGAATGCATTCAACAGCAGCAGGTGTGGCCTGGCAGTCTTTGTTCAAAGCAGCTCCCATCAAATTTTTGGTTCACAGAGTTTTCAGCTGCCGGATGATATATGACATTGATTAATTAGTTTCATTTTTTCTGCTTAATATCATATGCCGGCTCCATTGTTAGGCTATACATTATGTACAGGATTTGTTGTGTTTTAGGATAACATTGGTTTTTTTTTTTTTCTATTTGTTCTTGGTACTTTGTCCTTCCTTACTATTGATTGAGTTTGATTCCATAATTAGGAGGTGGAGAGAGATATTGGTGGAATTTATAATACGTAATGCACGACTTTAGTTTCTTCAACTATGACCGTACAAAGTACACAGTAATCTGAACCCTGACCAAGCAGACTGCTGAATTTCACCCATCTTTTAAAAGGCACCCTAACATGTTTACTACACAATATGATCTATGTTTGATCATAACGAAGATGCACAAAATAATAATAATAATAATAATGATATCCTCATGAATAATATATTATTTAAACAAGATTAATTTCACAAGTAAATGGTAGTGAGAACTAGAATTTATTTTCCAAACTAGCAAAAACTCTACTATGTACAAGTCGGATTGCTCCTCCAAAGAACCAGAATTTTGACAACCATACCAATCATACGACCAATCTTTCCATCAGAGTGCGTTATCTCCAATAAACAATGGGCTGCCAACCAAATTCCCCCAACAGTTTCTCTTGGTGCACATCCAAGGTTGATGGCAATAGTATATCATAACAATGACATCTTTCCCTGAAGAAAAGCACTAGGTGGAAAAACAAATTACGTTTTACACTGAATCTACTGCTTGAACTTGTTGCCGGGCCAGGTACTTCTCCCTTCTTTCTTTCTGTAAACATTAGGAGGCAATTTAGAATGTAAACAATAAAAAATTATATTAAATAGAAAACATTGAAATGAACAAATCTAGGGTCAACATTTTACATACCCATTCATCAATTACAAGTCCTGCAGCAACAACTCGTGGACCTGCCTCTGCAGCAGGCTTCTTCCGAGCTTCAACTGCAGCATCAGCTTCAGCCAACTGTCTTTTTAGTTTTTCCAAAGCCTAAAAACACCAGATTGCCATTATTGCACACCAATCCTGTACTAAGATAATTTTCAGAGAAGTTTGACTTACAGCACTAGGCCGTTCTGGATCAATAAATACAACTCTCAAGATTCGTTCCACTGTCACTAGATCCTTTTGTTCATCAAACTGCATGACAGAAGATCAAAGACCAAATGTTTATTGAGCATTAACCAGTAAACATGAAACAACAAATGAACAAAACAACTTGCTATGGCCAAAAGCATGAATAAATGAAACATGCTATAATCAATACAGCAAAAGCTGATACTACCATGAAAATATCAGATCAAAGACCAAATGTTTATTGAGCATTAACCGGCAAACATGAGACAACAAATGAACAAAACAACTTGCTATGGCCAAAAGCATGAATAAAGGAAACATGCTATAATCAATACAGCAAAAGCTGATACTACCATGAAAATATCCTATACATAATTATCTATCCATAAAAATATATCCTATACACAATTTGAAGTTCTGTTTTCTTTGCATATATTAACATTGTAGGGGTTAGCAAACCCATTCAAATTAGCGTCCTACATATGAAGTAATATTATAAAACTTCAGATACCCAAAGTGTTGACAAAATGAGCATGTGTTCATTACAATACCTGGAGTTGAAACTACAGGCTAGGTTTAAAACAGAGACTTGCTTCAGGCACGAAACAAGAAGTAGGAACATGAATAACCAACAATAATATCAATACTTAAGATGGACTATGAGCTACTATACTGAAGGAGTTTCAAGCAACACATATTACAACAGCTGAATAGATATAGGAATTACAGCAAAGACCGTATCATACCCTATATATTTCTCATCTCTGTATTTCATGAACAGTCTCACTGTTTCTCCTCCTCTGCTCTCTCCATTTATTCTCTGCCTCTACTTATTGTTCTTAGATTCACTTCGCCCAAAAAGGTAACTAAAATGATTATTCATGATAAAACTGAGTACATGAATTAGGCAATTCACCCAATACAAGAACACATTTAGTCCAAGGACCAAACAGTTGACAATAAAAAATACATTTAATCTACCCAACTTGCAAATCTGTAGATCTAACTAGCCAGAACTCTACCCAATGCTAACAGGCTTTGTCTACTATTTAAAGCTTATCCCATTAACCAGAGTCTTGAAATGCCTGTGCATTATGACTTCTTCAAATTTCCCAAACAATGCTGGCTGCCAATTCTAAAAAGCAGGCAGGTAAGACCAAGCAACCCAAGTTAAGTATCAACTGTTCTTACCATAGAGAAACAGAATCCATGCTCCACACAAGGCTTCAAGTGAGAGAACAATATAGTTGCTTGAGTTTTTGGGCAGTTGATGATACTATAACTAATATCCAACTGAATTCTTCTATGCCATAAATTATTACGCACCTCAAATATTGAACAAAAAAGTCTGGGCTTTCTACACGCCATAGTTTTTCTAAGATTTTTCTGCTCTGGGTAAAATAAATTGTTTGCAACCTCTAGGCAGTGTTGGTTTTTGATAATCAAGCGTGTAAGGGTTCAAACCTTACAAACTTGTCTCTCATTGGCAAGACACCAAGGCCGCAGCATCTACCTTCCAGAGATTCAAACTATTCTACAATGGACTTCTATAGGCTTGTCTTGTTTGTGCATTAATTACAAGAAATTAAGATATGCCAGAATATTCAAGTAGATCTTTTTCTTTCCTAGTTAATTTCAGATCCTCTAATCTCTTTCAAAATTATTGTGAGACTCCACATTGACATTAAACTAGTTTGTAGCCATTATAATCATGATTGTTGAACCTTAGCTATTCAATTCAATGCCCAATATAAGTGTTGTAGCTCTATTACGTTATGAAACAAAACCTTTGAAAAGAGTGACAACATTTGACAAATCTCCAATTATAATACTAAAAGTCTAAAACAAACAAAACCACTAAATTTGCTTCCTACTTTTGCCAGTAGGCAATCCAGATTTGATTCGATGATATGGATTTACTGGTTTTAGCAGCAATTACTTAGCTCTTAACTTTCTTTTTATAGCATAGGGTGCACAAATTAACCAACAGAATAATCAGAAAGTATAATACCAGCTCAGGTACATAGTCCACTCCTTCTTTCACTTTGAGACTCATGATTTTGAACTTGACCTTGTTCTTCAGGTTCGACAGCTTTTCGTTGTTTTCAGGGTGCTCTACAAACTTAAACACTGAGCACCAAATTTGGAAAGGAACATTAACATTAATATAATGTAAAAAACGCTAACAAAATGAAAAATTAAATTTAAAAAACATATATATATTAGAAAAAATCACCGGTTGCAATCAAGCTTTCACCAGGAGCAAGAATACCACCAGGAGGCCGCATATAACAACTCTTTGGTGCAGTAGTTTGAAACTGAAACAACAAAAAACGAAAGTTATTGGAGAAGCCAGTTATATGGCGCAGAAACAAACACGAGGTCATCAACTATGAAAGTATACATTTTCATTACACATCAGAACATATGTAAAATTAAAACATAAGCATTAGCTTGGTAAAACTAGACCTCCTAATTGTGTTTCCAGTTTAGTAACATACGAATATGACAAACAAACACAAACACTAGTATATGGGGTAGGTCCTTCTATATTTTAAATCTCTCCATGTCCTGCTTTGTCGGTGTTCATGCTTCGTAAACCACGACAATTGAAAAAGTAAAATTACACAGAGGAACAAAAAGAGACACATGAGTCCACATAAAGAACCAATATATACCTTGAAAGCAACACAAGACTTGCTAGTGTTTTTTAACCGAACAGCACTTCTAACCTGCTTCCCCGGTTCATCTTCAAAACAAAACAAAACCAAAACTTCAGTATTAACCATTAACAACAAAGACGGCACAAAAAAACAGAGCCAGTGTGGAATAATAAACCATGTAGTCATTTTTTTTTTAAAAAAAAAACTTTTATAGATAAATGAGCTTCCCAACATTTACACACAGGTGACTGAATTGATTTAAAAAAGAAAAAAAGGTTTTGCTTATGAGTATCCTAACTGGATTAACTAAAAAACAGATTTTATTAGAGCACTGGTTAAAAATATAAAACAAACAATTTTTCATTAAAAATAAAGTATTTAATGCATATTTAGGAAAGATTATTTCTAAAAAATAATTGTTTATAGAAATTTTTTTATTATAAATTGTTTTTAATATAAAATAAACTAATCAAAATACAGGTATTAAAAAACTTTCTATATAGATTCCTTAATAAGACGTCCTTGTTAGAAAAACAGAAAAAAAAAAAGAATAAAAACTTTTTTTCTTGCAGATAATAAGGTGAAATTATTTTTTTTTTTTTTAAAAAAAAGTGTCTTGAAAGTGAAGGAACTGAATTTCGATTCAAAGTAGTTCATTTCACTCAAAATTCAACAAACTGACAAAGAAAGAAATCATAGGGAACAAAGTCAAACAGAGAAATGCAAATGAAATCAGAATAACTGACTTGGAATGTAGAGGTAACTGGAAGGATCGAGACGGAGTCTTCGACGGGGAGGGAGCAGCGACCTCGCGACGGACGACACCGTTTTGGAAGACGACGAAGTGTTCCCTTCGGAGCGGTTACTCTGACGAAGGTTTTGTGCGGAAGAGGACGAAGACGAAGAAGCGTTCCCCGAACTCCAAAAAGGGCAAAGCCTAAAGAGCTTCGCTTCGGAGTGGTGGTCGCCGGCGATGGCCATGGTCTCGCCGGAAAAGTGATCGAAATTCAAAATTGAAATTGACAATTCCAACAAAACGCACCGTTTCGAAAACTTGACTTGTTTTGATTGAGGTTCAATTCCAAGTTGCAGAATAGAACAAAGAAGGAGAAGTGAGAGTTTGTATTCCGCTGTCAACGACTTTGTGCCGACGTCGCTGCACTCGCAACGTGTCCTTCAGGTAGCGTTTTATTTAATGCACACCCTCTTCCTCATTTATTTTGAAAACAAAAATATAGAATATTTAACTAGTATATTGTATTAGAAGTAATAATTTAATCATTTTTTTATTTATTATTGAATAATACTATACACACTTACATTCACATAATTTTCTATTTATTTAATTTTTATTATCTGAATGGAGCTTGTTATATCTTTTTTTTTTGTGCAATATATTTTACTTATGTCAGCTCAACAAATGTAAAAAAATATGATGCAACATATAATATACAAGAAGTATTATTTTTTATTTATTAAATATTATTCATTTATGTATATGATATTATAGTTATGAGAGTAATTAGAACTGATGAGGCATGGGATGGGGTTGGGAATTGGAGAGTAAGGGCATTAATGATGGGAGATTAAGTTAGGTATGGTTTGATGTAGGGAACATTAACAGGCGTGGGCTAGGTTTGTTGGTGTGGGTTTGTTGTTCGTTGGGAATTGATTATGAGTATTATTATCACATTCCTTTGCTTTCTCAAAAAGAAGGCAAATTACCCTCTTGTTTCTATTCTTCGAGGAAGATATTTTAATGAAGGTGAGAGGACTTTCACCCTCTCTGTTTTCCATTAAATGAATATACCTGTGAGGTTGTAATCATTATCTCCACTTTATCATAATATATATATTTTTCTACAAAATATCAAAGGGAGTTCCTATCATGATTGGATTTGGAAGTTTCAAACGGACTGGCCCAATAATTACAAGGCCCGACCTATCACATTTTTTCAAACCAAATAAGTTGGCCTAGTAAGTGATGATCTTTTTTTACAAGGTCTAATCATGATCCTGACCGGAAAAAAAAGGGTCTAATCATGAACCTTTTTTTTCTCTCCAAATTTTGTGCTTGGCTTCATTCGACATACTTTCTCCACACTTAGCTCCATTTGGTATGTCTTTAAAATTTATGGGAGAAATTATTATTAAAATAATAATTTCAGGAATAAAATTTAAGGAAGTAAATATTGATTTCCTTAAAAAGATAATTGTGTTTGGTATACAAATGAACATTACCAATAAAAGATGCCTTGTTTTCAAGCATTCTCTCACAATACTTTTACCAAACTTGTATAGCACCATTTTGAGAAAGCGTCATTTTTTTGAGAAGACAATCACAGATTTGTTTGAATCCTCAATTGTAGTGCATTTGAGATCTTATCTCCTTTGTCAAACTTATAATCTACGTAGGTAAGATTGGCAGTTACCAGTCTTCAAAAAAAATCCTCAATCGCGGGTAGGAGAGAGAGCAACAAAGAGAAAGAGCAACGAAAGTTTTCAAGAAATAAATAAAAGTGAAACAAGGAGGATAAAGAGATCATCAGAGAAAGAGAGAGAGAAAAATGAGGAGAGAGAGAGAGAGCAACGAAGAGAGAGAAAATGAAAATTTAATGGATAAATATTTAGTATGTCTTTGAAAGTTTGAAGTTTAAATTAGTTTGTATGTTTTTGTTTTAGTCAACTTTTGTGTCAATCGATATTAAGTAGTAAATCCACTTCACGCAATTTTGAAGACACACTTGTGACAGTTTTAGCATATTTAGAGAAATTAATTAATTTCCTAACTTTTGGGCTAGCATAAATGCATGGTTTATTTTAAAATTTATATCTATTAGAATGAGATTTTAATTTGATGAACAAATATCCAGTACATATTTAAAATTTTAAATTGGTTTGTTTTGTGATTTTTTTTAGAGAAATAATTTATTTTCCTACACAATCTTCTTACTAATCTTATTTATTTGAAAAAAATATTGAATATTTTTTATAACATTAGATACATTTACTTTTTTATTTAATATTGATTTAGTATTAAGATGATTATTAAGATGATTGAGTAAGAAGATAAATTACATTTCTTTTTTAGTTAACTTTTGCGTCAATTGAGACTAAATAATAAATTCAACTTAGCCGATCTTGACGACACACTTCTAACATGGTCTCAGTAAATTTGGAGAAATCAATTAATTCCACAACTTATTATTAAAATGTTATTTATTTATAAAATGAATAATGAATAATTCATCAAAAATATATAAAATGAATAATTAATAATGTAATTAATTATTTTTAACACAATAATTCATTTGATGATTAATGATAGCATTAATTGCCTCTCAATATAATTTTATTATAGAAAAATATAAATTTTGCTAAAGGCACTTGCTGTTAAAATAAAAAGTTTTAAAAAAAAATATAATTTTTTAAAAAAATTTAATATATTAAATACTTTGTTTTCATAAAAAATTTATTGTTTTAACTTCCTTAACAAAAATAACAAAATTCGAAAAGAGAAATTCTTAAGTACTTTTGAAGTAAGAAATTTATCTTGTTATGTACTATTAAATGTGTGATAAATTAATTTTTTAAACTATAATTATCTCATACCTTAACTATCATTTTAAATGCTATACCTAATTTGTCATACATTATATGCTCATAAATATTAATACCTACCTCTGCCTGATCCATTCCAAATGTGGTAAGTATCATTGCGAAAATATCACCATATCAAGACTTCCTTAAACATTAGACTCCATAGTATATGCAATAAAAGAGGTTGTGATTAAAGGGTTAAATTAGGGATCTTTTTGTTGTATTCGTAGACGGGTTAAATTTTAATGCATAATAGATATTATATATGCATTACTCTCTCTCTCTCTCTATATATATATATATATATATAGAGATATCAAGATATAAGTTTTTTACTTACACTCATTTTCAACCGTTAGATCTACTTTTATTGAATGGTTGAGATTATTTCATTTATTAGATGAAAGTGGATCTAACAATTGAAAATGAGTGTAAATAAAAAAAACTTTGATGTAAGTTGATCTTATATATATATATATATATATATATATATATATAAAATTAATTAATTAATTAAAGCATCTTATCTGAAAATCCTGTGTCATATGTCACATTTTCATACACTTAATTTCTCTTCATTTTTTCAAGTCTTTCTACTAATAGTAAGGATTTTGAAATTTAAAATTTGAAAAGTACAAATAATATAATTAATCATACAATTATTCCATTTTTAATTAGAATAATGAGAGAGAAAATAATATAACTAATCTTATTTAATTTTATCATAGTTAGGGAAACAAATCAAATTAATAAATTAAATATATGTTACAAGTCAAATTAATTAAATAAATTGGATTGATTTTTTTATTTATCATGAAATATATTTTCTACTCAATTTAAATATATATTATATTATTTTTAAATGGAAATGCTAAATACAACTAAAGTTAGATTCGTGAAACAACCCATAAAACAATTCAATGCAGTGTTTTGTTCTTGCGTTTTATCTATTATATGAGTATTTGTTTTTTTTTTTATTAATTTAAGTTAGTTAAACCACTTTGAATGGTGTGAATAGTGTCCAACTCCTTCATAAAGCCATTCACGAAAAATGTGTTGTGAAATAAAGCACGCATTGCAGTTTTTAAATTGACAAGTTTTATAAAGTCAATTTATTAAGTAGTTAATAATAAAATATTATGATTTTTTGCTCTAATTAATTAGTTAGTAATAAAAAATATAAATTATATAATTCACAAAATAATTAAGGAAGTCTTATAAATTAGAATAAATGAGAATTTTCTTAATATGTTTGCTTATTTTGATGCAATTTGATTTGGATAAAAGTTATCATAAAAATAATCATAATTGCTTAGGATAAAAAATTGTAGAAAAAATAGAGACAAAATTGTCTCTATGAGTCTAATATGACTATAACTTTAATTTTTTTATCAATAAAGTAATATTTATCTCAAAAAGAATGTATGCTTCGATAAAAATATATATATATATATACAATCATAGTCATGGAAATGGAAATGGTCCAAATTCCAGATTATAACAAATAAAAAAGTCCAAATTCCATAAAAATAGTTTTGCTTGATGAATTTGTGAGTAGTCATATTATAATAATGACTTAACAACTATTTATCTCAATTCTGTTATTGTGACTTTGATTACGTTCATATATATAATATATAATATTTAAATATCTTATATTTATATTTTATAGGATTGAAAACTTTGTATGAAAATATATTAATATTACATTTATGAAATAAAAAGTTTATAAGAAAATATGATAAAATTTATTGAAAAATATGGATTTATAATAAAAGTTTGTTTAGTAAAATTACTTAAATGCAAATGAGAAAAATATTATATAACATCAAGATTTTATTGATATTTTAAGTGAAATTATTTTTAAGAATTAAGATAGTTTTTGTGAATAATTAAGACAAGAAATTGACAACAACGAGAGTATTGATAAGTATATATAATGAACAAATTATAGTTATATGTAAAAAAAATTATATTAAAAAATTTAAGATATTATATGTCAATAGATTGAATAAAACAAAGAATATAGAGAGTTTTATAATGTTAGAAGATTAATCTTTTTGTATTATTCAAGTTACTAAGTACATGTTTTATTGTGATAATTGTTTTTTGGATTAAATAAATAAAATATAGTTCTTCATTAAAAGTGATGTTATTATTTTATATTTATATATTTTTATTTTACGTCACATTAGATTAATAACATTATATAAAAATATATTATTATCTAGATGAATTTGAATATTTTATAAGAAACTATAGTAAAATTGATTCAAATAAAATTTATTATTAGAAAACTTAATTTATTAATTGTATTTTCAAATTGCTAAATTATTATATTTATTTTATATTATTTTTAAAACATTAATATATATATTGCACGGTAATAAATATTTTATATGAAAGTATAGTAAAATTAATAAATGTAATTTATTATGGGAAAACTAAAAATTATTATGTATTTGTTTAATTGTTTCATTCATGTATATAATATATAATATTTAAATATTTCTTATTTATATTTTTGAAATTGAAAAATTTATATGAAAAATATATTAATATTCACATATATGAAATAAAAACTTTACAAGAAGATATATAAAATCAATTAAAATATTCAAATTTATAATAAATTTTATTTAGCAAAATTTTTTAAATGCAATTGAAAACTTGTATCATATAAAATCGTGATTTTATTGATATTTTGAGTAAAATTATTTATTGAAATTGAGATAAATTTTATGGACAAATAAGACAAAAAATTGACCTCAATGGAAGCATTAATAGAGCATTTGTAATGGACAAAGTTATAGTTATGTGTCATTTTAAAATATATTGGATTTGTGAAAGAGAACAAGATTAAAGAACTTAAGAAGTCATATATCAATTGATTGATTTAACTATTATATTATTTTATTTAGTCTACTTAAATTATGTAAACTAAATGCATATGTTACAAAATGCTAAATTATTTGAATGTATTGAGTATCATTGATTATATTGTTACATACCATTTAAATTTTTAGTAATCCATCTAAAATTACTTTAAGTTAAATTAATGTTTTGGTTCATATAGTTTACACTCATTTTTAATTTAGCCCTTCTGCTTTTTTTCTTTTCAAATCAATCTTCATACTTATAAATTTTTTCAAAATATTTCTAACCATTAACTTTCGTTCTAACACTATTAATTTATTTCATACTATATATTTTAAGAGTAAAAAATAACATTTAAATGAGCACATATTGGACAAAAAAAAACTTTCTAAAAAGAAATAAACACATAATAAAATGAAAGAGTATATACTCAAAAGAAATAAACACATAATAGAATGAAGGAACACTTATTTGACGTTTTATAGAAAAACGAGCATATAATGGAGACCTTATTAAAAAAAGAAACACTTATTTTGTTAGTCAATTGACAGTATTATAACAACATTATAAAGAAAGTTAATGACTGAGACTATTTTAAAAAGTTTTATATAAGTGTGAAGATTGATTTGAAAAGAAAAAAAAATTATAATGACTAAATTAAAAATAATTGTATAGCATAACAATCAAACCTTTAATTTAACCATTATTTTGTTAGTATAATTTGATATTAAAGGTTAGCTTGTTATACTTTAATAATAAGTTTTTTTTTACAAATACTATTAATAATAAGTTGATAAAATATCTAAATGAATAAACACATAAAAATTAATATTAAAAGAAAAAATTATAAAATCAAAAGTTGAAATTAACTAAAATTATATAAATTAATTATTTATTAGAGGTCATATAAAAAATTATTTTTTAAGAAAAATTATATAACTCAGTTATCATAACATAAAAATAATTAATTAATAAAAATAAAAAATAATTTTGAATGAGTCTAATTATAGACTCTACTAATTATATCTTTAAGCTAAATATTTTTTAATTTATTTCATATGTTATACGGATATAAAACACTAGTTTATATATATAACTATGTTAACTAACGGGGGTACAATTATAATTATAAAAATTTAAAGATCTAATTAATTTAATTAAAACTAGAAGATGACAAATTAATGAATTATACTTACTACGAGTTAAAGAGAAACGGTGGCTTAAACAACGTGTATATTAGACGGCACCTTTCTAGGATATTCACCACATCACTGAGGTTGGTTACAAGGGGGCCCTCTTGCTGACTTCATGGCAGTCTCCTTTATTAGGAGTTGAATAATATCTAATGTAACATCACTCGAGAGTTGAGAACACATTCTCCTCCTATTAAGGGTATACAATAAAACTATAGCACAGGCGTGTAGAAAATAAAATAAATTTAATTATAATATAAAATAATGTGCGTAAGTATGTGTATATAAAATTTGTTGGTGTTAGCTTTTGCTTTTGCGTTTATAATCTACCAGAAAAAAGAATAAAAACAACGGCGAAAAGTTAGTCGGATTGCAAAACCAGTGTCACAAAATCTGGGAGCTGAACCCTGATTTCCAAGAGCAAGTGTCACTTTCCCCAGAAAATTCAAGAACGAAATTTAAAAATCCTATTTCTTGACCTATGTATATATAAATCATGGCTCAGCAATATTCAACAAGAAAGACACGTTCCCTGCAAAAGTAATCAATTTTGGAACCCACCCCCTTAGCCTAATTTCACTATTATTCACTATCTTGTAAACTTTGAGTCCAAGTTAGAAAAGAGGCGGGGAGAAAGATGAATAGTAATAGGAGGGTGTGCAAATTCGAGACCGCATTCAATAAGTTGTTGCCGGAGCAACCAAATGCTTCATTAGCAGAATCTGCTTGCAATAAAGGCAGCAGTGGTATTGGTATGTGGCGTATTGATTCTGGTCTTGCAACGCAGCCCAAAAAGAGCAATATTGATGACAAGAGGAAGACGGAGAAGGCAGAGAATATCCTACACTTGATTTGCTGGGGACCTAGTTGGTCTTAGATCCTAATCTTTGGGTTTGTTGATTTTTAAGGGCCCTTAGGGCACATTTTCTTTTCTTTTCTTTTATTAGATTGTATGCAAGTGAATATATAGGGAAGAATCAATATTTTGATTTGTTTTAGTATAGCTAGGCAAATATGCGTCCCCTCCCCTGTATCAGTTGCATCTATATGCCGGCAAGGAAAACTTGTTTGGACTCTATCTCTCCTCTTTTAATTGGATATAACCACCAAGCCAATAATTATTCATAGTATTTCACTCTCTATCTCTAATATGGATATGGCCACCAAGCTGATTACTCAAAGCATTAATTTCATTTATTATAATGTATTTGGAACTTTCAATATAAAGGATGAGTTCGAAATTATGTCACTGTCTGAATGGAGATGAAGACAAAATAATAATAATAACAGAATGCCATTTTCATTCAAATATTTAAAACCAAGTGAAAGAAAAAAAATATAAGTGTGTATATCTAACATTATTAAATCTACTAATGACAAAAGTAAGCAAATTAAGGCTAACTAAACATTTGACATTTCAACTTGAAACACCGAATATTTATTTGGAGCCGTTTACAATGTTTCTAAAAATTTTTTGAGTATGAAAATTCCATTGACTTTACCTATTGTAATAAGTTAAAACCTTTGACTCAATTTTTTTTTTAAGTGTAAGTTTTTCAACAACTTCTCCAACGACATTCCGACCACCCTCAACAACCCCCAACAACTTCATTCCCTCAACATTGTCTACAACTTCCTCTACAACCTCGTGACTTAGTATTGGAGTTTGCGATTTGTGGCGGATCTGGGCGAAAGGAAGTTGTAGCGAGCAGAGAGGGTGGTATCCCAGTTCATGGTGTTGAAACGGTTTCTTGAGTTTTTATTGAGTTTTGGGTTCGGTCATAGAAGCTTAGTGGAAACTAGTGGCAATATGCTAGAATGACAGAAGGGACATGGTGATTTTTCGAGTTTGAACTGTTTTTAGTTCCAGCAAGTGGCATCTGGTTGATCTGAAGACCATTGGAGATATGAAGATCCTGTACGACGAAAAGATCTGACTACCCACAACTAACCACCACTGTGCCCATCATCGTCTTCCTCTGCGCCATCGTCAGCGAGGATGTTGCTGACACTTTTTTCCGACGAGTAACCACCACCATCCTCACCATATCCCTCAGTCTTTGATTTTTGACAGATTTTACCAATTCAAGAAATTATCAATCTTTAGTCCCAACTGTTGATTTTTTTTATTAATAAATTAATGACTTGAAACAGATGGTGCTTCTGTTGCCATGGCGGAGGTCATTTGGTGTTCATGGAGGCTAAGGCAATGAAGTTGCTAGACAGGAAAAGAGAAGGAGAAAGAAAGGAGAGAGAAAATAAAAAAATAATAAAAAGAAAGATAAAAATATAACTGATTATGAAGGTTACTGATAATCAATACTCGTCATTGATATATTTTTTGACAATATCAACAATTTGAATAATTGGAGCATAGATGCTCACAAAATTTTTAGGAACATTTAAATTTTTTTCGTATTTATTTATGTAAAAGTATTTTAAAGTATTAAATTGAATAGATAAAAAGCAATTATCATATTTTCATCAAATATTAGAGTCTAAGAAAAATATTTTTGTGGATTCAACTGCAGATTACATTTTGTCCATGAAAGTGTCTAACAATGATGATAAGGTAGTTTGGCACTCCTCCAATCCTGAACTCTATATGGTTTCTGTTGGGTATTATATAAGCTTTTTTCTTGTTTCACGGTGAGTTATCTCTTGCTCCTCCTAAGAATGATCCTTCTGTTTGGACCAACCTTTGGAAATTGAAGTTACCTAGTAAAACTACTTGGTTTTTTGCCCTATGTTAATTCACTTTGTCTTGTTTGTGGAAATTATGATGAAACTATGATACACCTCTTTGTGGATTGCCCAAAAGCAGATAGCGTGTGGTCTGTGTGGCTGCAGTCAAATGGAGTACCAAATGGGTCGACTTTTAATACATTATCTATATGGATTTGGTAGACAGACTTCAATTTAGTCAAAGGAAAAACATGATTTGTGGTGTTGTTTTTGTCCTTTGGAAAGCTAGAAACTCGAAATATTTTGAAGGAAAAGATTGGTTAGATTTAGACATTGTGCATAAAGCTAACTCAGATTAATTTCACTAAATTCTTGATTTGTCTACACTGGGCCAGATATGTTTCTTTTGTTGTGCCTTCCTTTCAGGTGATGTTGTTAGGTGTATTCCCTTTGTTGATTGGTTTTTGGTTTCGGTTATTGAGAAATCATATTTTTTATTTCTTTTTTTGTTTCTCTACTTAAATTATGTGAAGTATTCTAAACTTAATTATATATATATATATTTTAATTTATTTTTTACTTGATAGATTTTAAATAATAGAGTAAAATAAAATGAGGATAAGTGATCTTGGTCCTTAAGTTACCACCGTTTTGTATAGTTTCTCTTGTATTCATTCTTTGTGATTGGATGAAATATCTATCTTGGCCAAAAAAGAAAACTTCTTAATTGAATATCCTTTTACCAACAAACAAATAGAAAAAAAGAAAAAGAAAAATAACCGTGCACGCATACACTTTGACTTATGTTGTGTGATGTGATGGTGTCCACGTGACTTGTTGTAATGCGTTGTTAATAATAACGCATAGTAAATTAATATTGATGATAATAGAGTTTTTAGAATTCAAAACACATCGAGAAAGACAAAACAACCATGACAGAGATATTTAAAAGAGAAAAGAGGAAGACCTAGAGTAACTAACTCCGTGAAGGACGACCTTTACTAATGAATAATGATGGAAGAATTGTAACGGAGGAAGGGTTGGGACTCGGAAACATAATTGGTTAGACATTTCTGTTTGTGCTAGCCAACAACACGAAAGGCAATGACAGCTATTTTTTAAAGTTGTGCTAGCTCATTCTCAAATATAATGTAAATTGTGCCAGCTCAAATATAATGGCAATAACTTGTATGTTGGCCATATAAATTTGCATAATATTAGGAGGTAAAGAAAGAGAAAGCATTAGCGCAAGAAAATTAAGGCCTCATAGAAGAAGAAGAAGAAAATCAGAAAGGAAGGAAACTATGGCGAATCAATTAAAAGATTTTAAATGTTACAATATAACAATGACTTTCCCCAACAAAATATGGAAGGGTGATAATGTCCTCACAAACCATGTTCCACTCTTGTGTCTCCAAATTGCATACGTTATGCTAGCTTCTCGCGTTTTGCACTACGTCCTTAGGCCCCTCCATGTGCCTATTCTTGTTGCACAAATTCTAGTAAGCATGTACTTTTTTGTTTATTTAATTTGGTAATACATTTTAAGTATTGGAATCAATTAAATTTACATTTACACAAATAAAAAAAGGGTACAAAAATTTCTGATACTTTTTTAACTTTATATGATGCAGGCTGGTCTTCTTCTGAGTCGAACATTTTTGGGAAGATACAATACAATATTTAGGACGTTTTATCGTGACGAGGGAATCCTTGCCGTTGAAACCACTGCACATCTTGGAGTTATGTACTACGTCTTCCTGAGTGGCTTGGAGATGAACTCAGACACCATCCTAAGATCAAGGAAGAAGGCTACGAGCATTGCCATTGCATGCATTGTAATTCCAATGTTGATGGGGGTGGGCTTTCTTGCTCTACAACAGAAAATAAATGAGGCAGCACCATATGTACCTAAAAAAGTTGGAGCTGAAGGTTATTTATTCTGGTGTTTAGCTCTTGGGGTCACAGGTTTTCCAGTTCTTGCTCGAATCCTTGCTGACCTCAAGCTCCTCTATACAAGGCTTGGCAGAGATGCATTAACAGCAGCCATGATCATTGATGCCTATGGTTGGATTTTGTTCACATTATTGATTCCTTATTCCAATAATGGTGGAAAACCATTCCTCTCAGTGCTGAGTACCATATTGTTCATTCTTTTCTGTTTTTTTGTGTTGCGTCCTATCCTTACTCCTTTAATTGAACGCAGAACCAGCAACGAGACGTGGGACAACTCGCAGTTGCTATTTGTGTTGATGGGAACTTTCGTTTGTTCATATATTACAGATTTGCTTGGCACACACCCCATTGTTGGGGCTTTTGTGTATGGACTAATCTTACCTCATGGGAAATTTTCTGAATTGGTGATGGAAATATCAGATGATTTTGTTACTGGGGTTATAGCCCCACTCTACTTTTCTGGTTGTGGCTTAAGACTCAACGTAAAATTCATTGCGGAAAATCAATATTGGCCCTTAACTATGTTGATTGTGCCTCTATTAGGCATCCCAAAAGTTTTAAGCTCTTTAATAGCTACTTTCTTTTTCGGTATGCCTGCTCGAGATGGTATGGGCATTGGATTACTTTTGAACACCAAGGGCATCATGGCAGTGATACTGCTAAACATTGCCTGGGACAAAAAGGTATCAATCAACTAGAAAATTCCTATCATATTCCTTTTTCAAATTCTTTTATTGAACTTGTAGAAATGAAAAAATTCTTAGATGGGTACGGTTTATCATATCATCATTTAGACACTTAAATTATTATTTGACACGTATAAAAATATTATTAATAATTAGTATAATTTTATGATAATCTTTACTATCTTACACATATTAAATAATAATTTAAGTGTCTGTTGTAAGTCATACTCACCTAAGAATTACTCTTATATCTGATGACAGTTAACTCAAATGTGGTTTTACAGATTATGGACTCGGCTATATTCTCAGTTATGTTGCTTGCTTTTCTATTAATGACGTTAACGGTCTCTCCCTTGATCAATGCCATATACAAGCCAAAATTTCAATTTATGCAATCTCAGCTAAGGACTATACAAAAGTTAAGGTTCGATGCAGAGCTCCGAGTTGTGGCTTGTGTCCACAATGCTCACCAAACCACTGGCATGATCCGTGTCCTTGAAGCCACAAATCCCACCAGAGTTTCACCTTTACATGTGTTTGCCCTTCACCTTGTTGAACTTACTCGACATGGCACTGCTCTTCTTGCTGCCCAAATAGACCGTTCTAATGCCCATCTGGGAGCACAAAACCTTTCTGAATCACAAGTACAGTTTGAGAGCATTAACAATGCATTTGAAGAATTTGCCGGGAATTACAGTGCTGCTAGAGTTGAGATATCTAGTGCTGTGTCAACCTATGAAACTATCCATGAGGACATATACAACATAACAAAAGAGAAACATGCAAGCTTAATTCTCCTTCCCTTTCATAAAGTGCTAAATTCAGAAGGTGCTCTAGAAATAGCCAATAATGCATACAGGGATGTAAACCAAAATGTTATGCAAAAAGCACCTTGTTCTGTGGGAATCTTTGTTGATCGAGGTCTTGGATCATTGTTACAAACAAGCTTGCGCATTCTCATGCTCTTCATTGGAGGTCCTGACGACCGCGAAGCCTTAGCTCTTGCATGGAGAATGGCAGGGCATTCAGGAATTCATTTGTCCGTTGTAAGGATACTTTTATTAGGTGAAGCTACAGAAGAAGAAGACACATCATTCAACAAAGAAGCTAATGGGCTATTATCTACAATAATGGATAGTGTGATGCAAAAAGAGTTGGATGAAGAGTATATATTTTCTTTCAGGTATAAGGCAGTGAACAATAATGAATCCATTGTTTACTCAGAGAAAGAAGTGCATACAGATACAGGTGAAGAGATTCCTTTACTCCTCAATGAATTGGACAAAAGTGACTATGATTTGTACATTGTTGGACAAAGGAGTGGTAGGAACTCTCCAGTTTTCTCAAGGTTGTTGGAATGGTGTGACAATCCTGAACTTGGGGTTATAGGGGACATAGTAGCATCAACCAGTTTTGGCACACGCTCTTCATTGCTTGTTGTACAACAATATGGGTCAGGGGCAATGGTCGTTGGGCATAACACTAAACATCCCAATCAATTTTCCAAAACAAAAGATGGTCCTGAGCTATTATGAAATGTATATTACTTAATTCTTAAGATGTGATTAGGTGTTTGGACTCCCACGTTATCTTTTATACTCTTTATCTTCTCAGAAAGACATAGAATTTATAGCCTTAGTCCTCCAATTAAAAGAAAAACGTCAATAGGCAAAATACTGTCATTATTGAGGTTTTTCTACGATAATAACCAATAGATTATTATTAATAACCAAATATTTAGTTTGAGAAATGTTGCAAAAAATATTATTTAATTAGCATTAGCAACATTTTAATACATGTTCTAATCAAGTGTTGCAAAATGTGATATATGTAATAGTGTTGGTGCTTGATGATTTGGTATAATAATGTTTTGGCTATTAATTTAGATGTACTAGTATTATTTAAAAGTTACACTTAAATTTGTGTTTATGAATGCATTCATGATTGGATGCCTGAATGTGAGAAACTATTCATCAAGGAAAGAAATAAAACGTGTTCAGAGTGTCATACCTGATTTTTGAAATTTGAGTTTTTTTATGCACAAATCTAGTTTACAGCAGTAAGTTTCACTTACAAGAATATTTATATTATGATATACGAAGATGCAAGGGTTATTTTGGTTTTGGTCTGCAAAGGATTCAAAAAGAGGAGTACTTTGATTCATTAGTAGCTGACCAAAAGTGACAGAAAAAAGTCCCCAGAGGAATTACGTGAAAGAGAAGCTGCGAACTATTAAAAGGTGCAGCCACAATAGAGGTAAAAAAAAAAGAAAGCATAAGGACCAACAAAATGGCCTCGAATATGGACATAATCCTGAAATTCGCATTGCCCATGAACGAAAGTGGCCAATAAAGCCTCTTTCACTTGAACGCAGATGTCCCTGCAACCTCTCACAATAATCTATGTGGGTCTTCCCTCTTTTGATTTCTAGGTTTTTCTTGCAGCCTTACAGAGAGAAATGGGTTCAGTTATATTGAGGAGGAAAGGAAGTATCTTCTTACCATGTGATTGGTTCTTAGGCCAATAATGCATTCTAATTCTATGGATGAGATTATTAGCAGAAGATGCTTTACAAACTAAAGAACTGAGAATAAGTGGAAGATGATATCCAATTTTGTTTATATTTTTTTAATTTTTTTTTTTTTTGGTAATAGTCAAGTACTAATAATTTCATATTTTCGGTGAAGTAGGAATGCTTAATCTCGATATTTGGAACTTTTCATTAATGGATAGGTGACGTCTAATATACACCTTTGTAAAGAGGGTGTATCGTACACTTTGAAATTCAAACTGTTGATTTAATATTATATCAATTTAAAGGTAGAGATTAATTACATAGAACTTGACAAATCGGTTAATATTAAACCGTTGGGTACACTGTTCAAGCGGCACTTCTTTATAACGCCGCGACATTTTTTTTAAAAAAAACTTTTATTTTTTATTGTTATTTATTTTTTAAAAATTTAAATTTGGGAACACTGTTTACGCGACAATTCAATTTGTGATGTTGCGACACCTTTTTTATTTTTTATTTTAAAAATTAAAATCACTGTTCACGCGACACTTCAATTTGTTATACCTCAGCAATGAAAGATGAGTGATAATAAGAAGGGAAAAAAATGGATGAAATGAGACTTTAAGGGAGTGGGATAGCAAAACACATTTCAATTTTTTTAACGTTTTTTTTAAAGTCACAATTTTTTTTACTGTGAAACAAAAAGGTGCCGCAGCATCACAAATTGAAGTGCCATGTGAACAGTGTTCCCAAATTCAATTTTTTCAAATTGATTTAAAAAATAAAAAAAAATTGAAAAAAAGTTTTTTTTAAAAAAAAGTTTTTTCTTAAAAAAAAAGTGCCGCGTGAACAGTATATCAAATTCAAAATTTTCAACTACATGTGCCGCAACATCATCTTTTGATGTGCTGCATGAATAGTGCCCAATTGAATTGGGTACTATTCATGCGTTTAAGGTGGATTCCATACACCTGTGGACCTTGTGTTAATATTCGTTGGATGGGAATGAGATTATATGTACGGTGTGGATGTTGGACTTGCTACCTGATGAGTAGGCAGATGTGTCAAAAAACGAAATGCTCGATGGCTAACTCGAATAAAGTCGACAAAACGAATGGACCTGAGTAAGTAAAATGTCACTAAAACTTACATACCGAATGGTTAAACCCGAATGGATCGAGTCAGCCCACTATTTTAACACTATATAAGATTAAATGGGTTGGGTTGGACTAATAAAATATCAACCTAAAATTTTCACGAATTTGATGAATGAAATAAAATGATGACATTTCCGAATGACGCCAAATTCGTCTCGTTTTGCCACCCCTATGAGTAGGTAAGTATGAGAAAATTTAGTAATGCAAATTAGTACATGAAAATGGTTATTTTATAAAAATGTAGTTAAAAAAAAGTCCCAATTTTTTTTCCATCCCACAGCCAAGCACATAAATGTTAGAGTCATCAGCCAAGACCATCTCCACCCAGGACCATTAAAGGCACATGAGCAACCTCTACCTCCAATCTGTCGGTGCCGACTTGACCCGTACCACCACTCCTCCTTTGTTATCATTGTTGGCGACCAATGGTTTATTAGTGGTAGAAGTGGTGGTAGTGGTTCGTTGGTTGTTGTTGGAGTGATTGGGTGAGGTGAGATAGGGTTAGGGTTAAGGTTGGAGTTTAAGAATAGGATTAAATAATAAGATTAGTTAAATATATTAATAAGATTTAAAATAATAATAGTAAAAACAATAATACTAATGTGATTAATATTAAAAGTATAAGTAAATTTAATTAAATAAATTACTATTATTATTATTATTATTATTATTATTATTATAACTAAATAAATTTTTGGCATGTTAATCACTTTGTAATAGTACACATAAAATTTTTAATCATAATGTGTTCCAATCAAATTGCACGTACTTTGAATGAGTTCCCATTCTATTTGATTGTATTAAATTCCTTTTAAATGAATATGGAAGAATAATGTAGAAAGAAGCTTATGTAAAAATATTTTTTTGAGGGGAAAAAATAGTTGTGATAATTGCCTAGCTTAAATCGAATATAATCATTCATTGAGTGTAGTAAGTGTATGAAATTATGGAAATTAAAGTAGGCGTATGAATAGATGTAAAAATTATGGAAATTAAAGTAGGTGAATGAAGTTAAGGATTTTGAAATAATTATTTAATTTAAATTTATAATTTTTTACATAATTTTAAATTTATAGTTAAGTAATATGTATAAATTATAATGTATTATTGTAAAAAAAGGTTTTATAGTAAATGAGATGGTGTTTTGTGAAGAAAAGCTGTTATTGATTAACTAAAATACAATTTTCAATAGATGTAAGACCTTTTTTTTTTTTGGTACTGGCTTAACAGCCCCTGAACAACACCAACAGATTTAAGAAGAGAGACTCTGGCTAAATCCTCTAGAAGAAGAGTGCCACACTCACTAGGTAGGAGGTCTATCTAATATGTTAGACTTCTTTTAAATCAACTAATGGACTCATTGTTAAGGCATTTAATTAGAAGCTCCCTTGCAATAATTACTCAAACTTAATTAAGCCAATTACGAATGATATTAACAATGATAACTTCTTTTATTTAGACTTTTTAGAAGCTCACTAAGCAATAATTATTCAACATCGTTTAAGCCAATTAGTATTCATGAAAATTAATCACTAGTACTTGACTTGTATTGTGTGTTTTATGGAAATTAATCATTAGGACATGTCTTATTAATTAATCTATTTAGCAGCCTCTAGATACCAATATTTCCTCAACCTCGCTTAAACTAATTAAAAATTATGAAGATTAATTAATAAAACTTATTTCTTAAGTTTATTTAAAATCTCATTCTCACTTAACAATTATTCATTGACATGAACTAATGTTGGAAGGATTTATCTTAGACCTAATTGCATTATGTAAACTAATTTCAAATTTATATTCGTAGCCTTCAATTTTTTACTTTTTAATTTTAATTTTCCAAGTCCAATCTCCAAAAACAAATGAAATGATAATGAACCTAACATGAGTGACTAAATTTAAACTAATTAAGAAAAAAATTAAGATCTATGCTCGAGTCCTTAAGCATATAATATTAGATTCGATATTAAAATTTATGTATATAAAAATAATACTATTAAGAGAAATTTTTATTTAAATATCTAATCGTATCTCAAAAAAATTAATTTTTACCTATCAAATAAAGATATTCTAAGAAAAAAAAAAATTAAAATTTATGCTTCTACATTATAAAACAATTTTTTATCCATTTGCCAAAGTCAATAAGTCATGGTTCAAAAGCTCAACTTTTTGTTCTTTTGAAAAAAAGACTTTTTTTAGCTTATTCAATCTAATGTGAGGTGGACTTGATAAAAAGAATTTTAAAAAATCTCAAATCAATTATAAACCTCTCTAGAAAATTTTAAATTAAAACTTAGAAAAAGAATATAATTATATATATTATAATTATTATATATATAAATAATAATAATTATATAATGCATAATACATATTATATGTGCATTATATATCAAACAAGGGAAAAAACATTGCAAAACCAGTGTCGCAAAATCTGGGAGCTGAACCATGGTTTCCAAGAAGTGTCACTTTCCACAGAAAAATCCAGAACGAGATTTAAAAATTCTATTTCTTCACCTATGTATATAATTAACCATAACCATGGCTCAGTAATATTCAACAAGAAAGACACGTTCCCTGCAAAAGTAATCAATTTTGGAACCCACCCGCTCAATTTCACTATTATTCACTATCTTGTAAACTTTGGAGTCTAAGTTAGAAAAGAGGATGGAGAAAGGTGAATAGTAGTAATAGGAGGGTGTGCAAATTCGAGACTGCATTCAATACGTTGTTGCCGGAGCAACAAAGTGCTTCAATAGCACAACCAGCTTGCACTAACGTCAGTAGTGGTATGTGGCTTATTGATTCTAGTCCTGCAACGCAGTCCAAAAGGAACAATATTGATGAGAAGAAGAAGATGGAGAAGGCTAAGAATATCCTACACTTGATTCGCTGGGGATCCAATTGGTCTTAGATCTTAATCTTTGGGTTTGTTGACTGTGAACACCTAATTTTGTCCGGACCAAAAATAAAAAAAAATAAATATAAATAAATAATTATGCACATCCTTTGATTATTTTCTCTATTTATGTCTTTATCTCATTTATTTTATTTGTTTAGTTTCTTTTATTTTATTTTCACCAAGATTGGCAAAAAAAAAACACATGTTGATTTTCGTTTTTATTATTTTGAAAAAAAAAAGAAAGAAAAAGAAGAAGTCTGATTTCGTTAAAAAAAAAGGAAAAAAGAAAATGAAAAAAATAAAGGTTGCTTGTTACTTTGCCTCTACTGCAACTAACAATTTGCAAGGCTCAAAGCAAGCAAAAATGGAAAAATCGCAGAGATGGGAGAAGTTGACAAGGCTAAAGAAGATACATCAAAATGGAAGTTTGATTAGAAAGCTCAATCTGAGCTGATTTCTTGGGGCTGTAGATGGTGATCTGCTTACAGCAAGGGGGGCTTTTTGGGGGCGGACTTATTTTCGGAGGCTAAAAAAAGGGGGGCAGCCAAGCAGAGGGGAGAGGGGGTTCTCTCCATTTCTTTCTTTCCTGTGGTGACACAGAACAAGTAATACAGAAGGAGGAAATTTCCAAAAAAAAAATTGACACTTTACACTATCGTTTTGTACTGAAATACAGAAGAAAATTGGAAGAGAGTTAGCTGATTCTCTGGTCTGGTCGTTGAAGAAAAAAAACAGATTGTTTTTGAAGAGAAAATCAAGAATCAAGAAAAAAAAGAACAGTGATTGAAAGAAAGGAAAATCTGTTGCTCATAGCTATTTTTCTTTGTGCTTCAAGAAGGTAAAAAACCTCATTTTTGTCTCTCTAATATGAAGTGGAATTGGCTATTTGATTCTGGTTGATTTGAAGTATTCAATTTCACATTTATTTTCTTTGCATACACATTTTTTCTCTCTAAAAATATCACATAACAAAAAGTAAAAAAGGAGATAATAGAATAAAAATTGCACAAAAAAAATCCTAAAAGCTTCATCTTCTCCATCTCCTACAACCCCTCTCCCTCTATACCCCAGCGCACCTCCACCTCCATAGCCACCGAGACCATGAGATCCACCACCGAACCTCCATTCACACCACCATAGAATAGCGCATCCTTCACCAATAATTCATCAGAAAATTCACAGCACCACCACCTTGATGTATCCTTCTCCAAACAGTGAACCCCACCTTCCTCCACTTCCATGGCTATCAAGACCACACCATCACCGACAGAAGTTTAAGCCTCACCTTCATTATTCTCTCTTTTGTTTTCTTTGTATGATTTTTTCTTTCATTTTTTTTTGTTTCCTGAAGACCAAATGCTGAAGCTTTTCCTTTTTTATGTTCTGTCACTTCTTGTTTATTTTATTTTTTTTAGTAAAACAAAAGTAAAAAAGGGGCAAGTTCCTTTAGTTTGCAGCACCAAACCACGCGGGTTGGTCCCTCCTTTTGCTTTTCAAATAAAAGAAATGTATAAGTGAAATAGGGACTTGGATTAATGAGTCAAAAAAAAAAAAGAAGAAGATGAAAACGATTGGGAGAGAAAAACGAATAGAGAGCATTTTTTGGAGAGACTTCTAAAACCATTTTCAACAACCCACCATCTCCATCCTCCATCCTCCACCGTCTTCCATTTCCACCACCATCTCCAACCCTCTTCCATAACCCACCATCTTCCATCACAACTCACTCATCCACAACACACAAAAAAAAAAATAACCATAAACTTCCACCCCTGCTCTAACCTCGGCCACACCGATCATTGCGCCATCGGCATGATCGTCGAAAATCGGGCCGCCATAGCTAGCACGCGTAATTTAACCCCAACCACACGTGAACCGAACCCACACCATGGTAACTCCGTGAGCCACCGTCGGCCAGACCGAGTCCGGGCACCGCAACTCCTCTGCTGAACCGTCTCCGACGTGCTGCACACCGGAGCTCCACCGAGACCCGCCAAGCCAGACTGCTCCGCGCCGCTACTCCCCACGAGCCCGAACCAGGTCCGACCGCCGCATACGGCCCAGCCTTCTGACCGTACTCTGCCGCACCGTCGCCGTTCGTGCTCCAGATCTGTTTGCACCCACCGTGACCAGTCGTCACTTCCACCAACAGCCACCAGCGTCGTCCTCTATCGTTGCCGCTGAACCGCTCCTCGCGTTGCCACTGGCCTCCCCGATCTGCTCCACACCGTGTCAAACCCGCGAGCTTTCGAACCAGAGCTCCGCCGCACCGTCTCCTCCCCCACACGGCACCGTTCTTCCAGAGAGGTTGGAGCTTCCTATTCTCCTTCTCCTTTATTCTCTCATTTTTGTTGCTGTTCAGTTTCTTGAGTTTTCGATTTTGAAGCTTCCAAAGAAAGCCATTTTGTTTATAAGGCAAAAAGACAAATAAAAAAGCATATAGAGGGAAATGTGGGCTTGGCAGCAGCCCATGTAACGTGGGTGGTTCATGGTGAAATAATTGGTAATAATAATTACAAAAGTGAATATGTTTGATTAGGTGATTAGTTTTTTTTTAAAAAAAAAGGGGGGTGAAGATGACATTGATAGCAGTAATGAAAATATGTGTTTTTGGATTTTTTTTTCTCGGATGCGTTTTTTATTTTATTTAGTAGTGTTTATTTTATTTGATAATGCATTTTATATTATGTATTGTAATTAATGGAAGGCTAAAAAAAAGAAATCTGGAAATTGTTAAAAATAATAATTTTGCTTTGAGATTTTTACTTTTGTGATGCTTATGTTTAATTTTTTTATTCTTATTTATTTGGTTCATAGAAATTTTATGTTTGTCTCCGTGCCTTCCTTAAAAAATATATATAAAAAAATAATAAAACAAAAAAAAAATAAAAAAGGGTAAAATACAAAATAAAAATAAAAAAGGGTAAAATACAAAATAGAATTATTAAAAAAAATAAAAAAATGAAAAAAAATCTTTCAATCAATGACAATAATGAGATGATGATGATTGAATAAATAGATCTTATCTTCAATGTTGTTTGGATCATAGGGGTTTATTGAGTAAGCGCTTTGTCTTTATCTTCAACCCTGTGTCAAGATTTTTTTAAATTTTTTTTATTAAAATCAACCAACTCACACATATTTTATACGAACTACGTGACTTTGAGTTCGCCTTCTTGCTTTTGAAACGTAGGAGCGTAATTTTCATTCTGTCAAGTTAAAATTTAATTTTTCATAATTCGAGTTATTTCTTTTTTTTTGTAAATAAAATAAAAATAAATAAAAATAAATAATTACAAAGTCTTTTTAAAAGGGTAAAATAAATAAATTTAAGATTATTTAATTTTTTTTTGCACAATTGATTTAAAACCGTCCTTAAGAAATTGTGCAAGTCTTTGTGGGATTAAGTTTCCACTCTTCCCTATCCATAACCGACTCCCGAATTCGATCTGGTTTTCAAAGATCATTTTCTAAAAAAGGTTTTCTAATTTTTCCTAAATTTAAATGAAATTGGTGGCGACTCCATATTTTCAATCTTTTTTTTAAATCCACGTGAGCTGCTATTCTCGCTGCGATCTCGGTCGCGACAGATGGCGACTCCACTGGGGACACTTGGAGAGTCAAGCCTGTTATTATTAGTTGTGCAAATTGTTAATAATCTCTATTTATTTATTTTACCCCTTTTTGTCCTTGTTTTTGCTTTCTTATTTGTTTGTAAATAGATTTTATTTTATTTTGTAAATACCGATATCATTATTCTGTATATATTTTTTACTTGTATATATTTTGTGATTAATTGTTTAAACTATAGGGTAGATGATTGCTTGGTTGTTGTATATATGTTTTGCGGGTTGGGGGGTAATTTTTGGTCTTTTTAAATTTTGAGTACAGGTTTGTATCTCCTCACACACGCGTCATTCGCCACTTACCTCACACAATTTTTGGGCTCTATACCCGAGTCTGTGTGAACCCGAGGAATAGGAGGGGTCTCAATCTTTGTTATTGAGGGCTTCACGTCACTCACTTGACATTGGTTGAGACATGATTGTTACCAATATCATAGACTAATCATTTTGAGAGGGTTTATCCTACTTTGATTAATTCATGAATTGGATCATTGTCTTTCGAGATAAGGACAATCTGGGACCATAACTTTTAGAGGTCTAGATCTGTCCTAAAAAACTTTGTTGGTAGATGGAATATAGTGGTGTCAAAATTAGAGTTGTGACTTTATCTAACCTTTAAGTTTCACACGATTATGACACATGAAAAGCGTCTTTCTTTCTTTATCTGTTCATTTCTCATATCATTCATTTTTTTTGTTAAAAAAAATTATAAAAAGGGGAATGTTTCATCTTGCATTTTCATATCATCTGCATGACATTCATAGCATTTTTCAAACAAAAGAGAAATAAAGAAAGGACATGCATTACGTTGCATTTGCATGACATTCTCAAAAAACGAATGCATCATCTTACAGTTCTATGTCATTTTCTTGCATAAAGAAAAATAAGGAGGACATGCATCAACAAGTCATGCATAATCCTTTGGGTTTACGACCCTATAAGGATTTCTCCATGTAGAATGTTAGGATACATTTTAGAGTTACCTCGATGAGGGGTACCCTTAGGACGCATTCTTCATTTTTGTTGGTTTGCTTACATTCTTTTTTTACTCTTTTGTAGGGTGAGTTTAGTTGGTAAAGTGGAAAGATTAGTGCTCATTCAATAGCAAGAAATGGAAGAGATAGGCCAAAGGAAAAACACCAGCAATGCCGTTGATCTCAAGATGAAGATTTATTAGCAAGGAATAATATTTTTTTCATTATATAGGAAGATTTATGAATAAAGTAAAAAAAGTAAAAAAAAAAAAAAATTCTATATTAAATGCATCATAATAGTAGTTGTCTTTTACATAATGATTTATAAGCAAAATTAAGTTTTTATATATATAAATTTTAAAAAAAGGGAAGAAAGTGAAAGCTAAAAGTGAGAAGGGCTAATAGATTTATTATATAAAGATTAAAAATTAATAGAAAGATGAGTTCAAATTGTAATATCAATGTATATAAAATAATCATGAATCACATGTTAAATACATATTAAGTATAAACTATTTTAACTTTATCATTTTTATCTTTGGTATAATTATATTGATCTCTCTTGAGGTTAGTGCTTATCATAGTGACACCTTTTTTGTTTGAGAAATTACTCATATTTTTCTTGCTTTGTATTTTCAATAGGACTTTGTGTAATATTTGTACATAAAGTATGAAATGTATATATAATTTTATAAACAAAGAAGGATGTTAGAGTGTAATAATAATATATAAAATTAGGGATGTGTGTATAATTTTTAAATAAAAGTGTCAATATAATAACTATTAACTTTATAAACGATCAATATACTTATCTTTTTATTTTTTTAAAATAAATTTAATTAAATTATTAATACTTAAAAGAAATTAATAAGAAAAGGAGGGCGAGATCCATGCTCGCCCGCCTTAGATACATCCTTGCTTATAGTTAATGTCATTTTTTTTGTGAGTAAAACTTTTAGTAACAAGATGGACCTTGTAGCATTCAAGGTTGTCACGAAAGTCATGTTTAGTCTTAAAGACCCATTTACTTCCAACTCTCTTGTATCCTTCAGGTAATTTCACAAGGTCTCATACACCATTATGTTCCATTGATTTAAGCTTATCTTCCCTGACATTTAACCATTTATCAGTAGTATCACTATTAATGACTTGTGAAAATGAGATTGGATCATTGTCATTAATTCCCAAGTCATTTTATAACTCTTGTACATACACCACATAGTTATTCAAAATAGCAGATCTTCTTTCTTTTTGAGATCTTCTTAATGTTATTTCTTGTAGTTGTTCTACTATAGGTTCATTATTAACCTCATGATAATTAATTTGTTGTTATTCTTGATTGTTATTCGATTTAACAACATAAAGAATAACAATTTCATAAGTAGAAGCACAAATTAAAGGAATTTGTACTCTAACTTCCTTAATCTACAATTTCGTGAAGCTTCACTCCCACTAGTCTCACCATTCTTAATGAACCGAACATTTACAGTTTCACAAAATCTTCCATAATATTCATTACCTTTATATGACCTTATGATTTTCATCTTTTTGTCCAATTGTCTTTCAACTTCAATTACATAAATTTTCAAGGCATTCACTGCTTTAGATTTCTCATGCAGTAAATAGACATATCCATAATATAAAC
Organism: Ormosia emarginata; assembly: GCA_029884605.1. Taxonomy (NCBI): domain Eukaryota; kingdom Viridiplantae; phylum Streptophyta; class Magnoliopsida; order Fabales; family Fabaceae; genus Ormosia; species Ormosia emarginata. The sequence goes on from JAQQTP010000080.1 coordinate 5,680,792, forward strand.
AATCGTCAATAAAAGTGATAAAGTACGTTTCTTTACTAAAAGAATTGTCATCAAAGGGTTCACATATATCAGTGTGTATAATTTCAAGAAGCTAAGTGCTTTTCGTGGCACCTTTCTTTGTATATTTTATTTATTTTCCCTTAATACAATACATAAAAATATTAAGGTTAGTGAAATTCAAATCTGGAAGGATATCGTTCTTTACCAACCTTTTCATTCTTTCTTTAAAAATATGACCTAAACGTTTATGCCACAAGTAAGCAGAACATTTATTCACTAAACTATGTTTAGTGTCAACATTAAGATGTAAGGTTATAAGAGTTTCAACATATAAATTATCAAGATTCAATTTATATAAATCATCATAAAGTATACCAGAACTAATCATATAGATATTCTTATACAAACTAAAACATCAATTACTAAACTAAAAGAGTATCCAGCAACATCAAGTTTAGACAAAAAAACTAATTTCCTATAAATACTAAGTACATAAAACTAAATTTCAAATAAATCTAAATAATGTCTAGTGTCTATAATTAAACGGTAAGTCCCGAAACCTTCTACTAGAACCTTCACTCTTTTTCTCATGAAGACGAACTTCTCATTTGGGCTTATGGTTTGTATTGTAAGGAATTATTGCATCGTATTAGAAACATGAGTTGTACATACAGAATCAATCCACCAAGTATTATGAAGAACTTCAGTAAAATTTGATTTGAAATATACATAAACTTTCTTTTTAGCTCATTGATAGTTCACATAATGGATAAAGTGATTTCCTTAATTCTTAATTCTGGTTTCCTCTTGAACTAACATATTATGCAATTTATGCACATTCTATTTATCTTTCATAGTATTATAGTTCATTTGAAATGTACCATACTTAAGCGGTAATGAGTTTAGAATGAACTGTATAAGGAAATTCTCATTCACTTCCATCTACAATGACTTAAGTTTTACTACAATATTTGTCATTTCAATGATGTGCTCATGCATAATACGAGAACCATCAAATTTCATGGTGGTTAAAGTACTAATTAATATCACAGCAAGAGACTTGTCAGCAGTTTTGGAGCGCTCTTTCACAAAACACATAAATTCTTTAGCACTTTCAGTTTGGGAAAAGCCGACTTGATGTAGTTTGCTATGCTCATTTGCATATACATCAGACTCAATCTGTTTGATCTTTCCCAGTTTTTATAATGAATTTTTTCTTCATCAATGTTTAAAACAGTAATAGCATCGAATTTTTCTACTCGAAGAGCAAAATCCAAATCCATTACTCCAAGGTAAAACTAGATTTGCACACTCCATTCAGTGAGATTAAGTCCATTAAAATTGAAACAGATGAGAGATGCGAATGCATAACAATAAATACTGTAATGATCACATGTCTAACATTAATACTTTGAGTCATAAATTAACATACTATATAGATTCGGACAACAAATCACTTAAGCATTCAATGTATATCAATGTTCTTCTTTGGGTGATTCATCAATAGACCATATTCAACATAATGATGCTAGTAAAATTTACATAATTTGACAATGATATATGTATTAATTAGAAATATTTATTATCTTTAGATATATAAATAAAACTAAAAATATCTTTACCATTCTTAACAATCAAAATTCATTTATTATAAAGGCTAATAAATCTTTGTGTGATTCATAAATGCCTTATAATAATGAACTTCAATATATCCATATACAAATAATCATCATATCATTCACAACATTCATTCTATGAGCAGTTAAAAAAATAACTTTTATACAATTTGAAATTAAATCAACTTAAAAATTAACTACATTGGTAATTAATAAATATCACATAATATTATTTTAAATTAATAGAATTATGCATAAAAGTCAAATATTACATATTCTTTAAACAACTTTCATATAATTTAAAATTAAATCAATTTAAAAATTTGATCACTTTAATAATTAACAAATCTTACATAATATCATCATAAATTAATAATATTATGCATAAAAATCAAATACCATGTAAAAAATTATTAAAGGAAAACTCCAAATTCAATCATGGTAATATATATTAGCTTAATGCTATAAAAACCAAATTACTTCCATATAAGGCAAACTACGTTCAATCACCAAAATAATATTAGGTAATTAACATTCAGTAAAAGCTATCATACAAAGCTATTAAGTCATATACGCGTGGTGACGTGATGTGCCAAAAAAAGTAACGTGATGTTCATTGTTTTTTTTTTTCAAACGCAAAATGCCATACGATTTGACCACTTTCAAACAAGGAACTAATCCTTTTCAAGCAATGAAGCAACGAAACTTCATTCGATTGTTTCGATAAAAACAATCAGATTCTTTAATACGTGACGGAGACGTGATGCAGCGGAAAAACATGAATAGATAAATGATGATTATATATCATTTATTTTTTCATAATTTTTTATCTTATTTTTTAATAATAATAATAATAATAATAAAAATAATATAATCAATAATATAAAAAAATCAGAAAAAAATAACATTAAAATGTCATAAAATTAACTTACACATTACAATAGAATAATATAATTAAAAAATTTAATTTTTATAATTAGGATTTATACAAATTAAAAAAATAGTCATTATTAATAAAAAATCATAAATTTCATCATGTTACTATGATATCATATGTTAATTTGTAAATTTTTTAAGAATCTTAATATAAAAAAATTACCATTAAATATAAGAATTTTAAAATTTATGATTATACAAACAAGAGTATAAGAAGATATTAATTTTTATTTATAAATAATTGATAGACTACATTCTAAGAGTGTTAGAGAGATTTAAAAACTCATTTTTATTCTTTTACTTTTTTTTATGTTTCTTTAACTTTAGTAATAGTGAGAGAAGAAAAAATCATAACTATCAAAAATAGATCTTAAATTTTGTATAGAAATTATTTTTTAAATATTATTAACTTTCATCAAATTAGTAATTATTATAATTATAAAACTGTCTTTTTTATTTTATTTAATATTTTTGTGGATTCAACTGCAGATTACATTTTGTGCATGAAAGTGTCAAACAATGATGGTAAGGTAGTTTGGCACTCCTTCAACCCTGAACTCTATATGGTTTCCGTTGGGTATTAGATAAGTTTTTCCTTGTTTCACGGTGAGTTATCTCTTGCTCCTCTTAGGAACGATCCTTCCGTTTGGACAACCTTTGGAAATTGAAGTTACCTAGTAAAATTAGTATTTTTTTTGTTTTGTTTTGTGGATAGTGCTGCATGATGCACTGCCTGTAGCTGCAAAGCTACTAGGTTTTTTGCCCCATGTTAATCCACTTTGTCTTGTTTGTGGAAATTATGATAAAACTATGATAGACCTCTTTGTGGATTGCCCAAAAGCAGATAGGATGTGTTCTATGTGGCTGCAATGAAATGGGGTACCAAATGGGTCGACTTCTAATACATCATCTATATGGGTTTGGTAGACAGACTTCAATTTAGTCAAAGGAAAAACATGATTTGTAGCGTTGTTTTTGTCCTTTGGAGACTTTGGAAAGCCAGAAACTCGAAATTTTTTGAAGGAAAAGATTGGTTAGATTTAGACATTGTTCATAAAGCTAACTCAGATTAATTTCACTGAATTCTTGGTTTCTCTACACTGGGACCAGATATGTTTCTTTTGTTGTGCCTTCCTTTCAGGTGATGCTGTTGGGTGTATTCCCTTTGTTGATTTGATTTTGGTTTGGGTTACCACCGTTTTGTATAGTTTCTCTTGTATTCTTTCTTTGTGATTGGATGAAATATCTATCTTGGCCAAAAAAGAAAACTTCTTAATTGAATATCCTTTTACCAACAAACAAATAGAAAAAAAGAAAAAGAAAAATAACTTTGACTTCTGTTGAGTGATGTGATGGTGTCCACGTGACTTGTTGTAATGCGTTTTTTTTTACGGGAATAATGCGTTGTTAATAATAACGCATAGTAAATTAATCAACATTTATATTTTTATATTAAATAGTATATTTTTTTATATTTAATTTAATATTTTTTATTATACATATTTTTTTATTTTTTTTATTTAATCACATTCTTTTAAAAAAATGTAAATAGTACCTACATCCATAAAAAAATATAAAATGATCTTTATCCTAAATTAATATTGATGATAATAGAGTTTCCAGAATTTCAAAACATATCAAGGAATGCAGTAAGTGTATGAAAAAATAGTTGTGATAATTGCCTAGCTTAATTGCCTAGCTTAAATCGAATATAATCATTCATTGAATGAAGTAAGTGTATGAAATTATGGAAATTAAAGTAGGTGTATGAATAGATTGATGCATTAAAATTATGAAAATTAAAGTAGGTGAATGAAGTTAAGGATTTTGAAATAATTAATTAATTTAAATTTATAATTTTTTATACATAATTTAAATTTATAGTTAAGAAATATGTATAAATTATAAATGTATTATTGTAAAAAGGTTTTATAGTAAATGAGATGGTGTTTTGTGGAAAAAAAAAACTGTTATTGATGAACTATAATACAATTTTCAATAGATGTAAGACTTTGTTTTTTTTTTTTTTTGGTTATTGGCTTAACAACCCCTAAACAACACCAACAGATCCAGAAGAGAGACTCTAGTCAAATCCTCAAGAAGAAGAGTGCCACACCCACTACGTAGGAGGTCTATCAATGTTAGACTTCTTTTAAATCAACTAATGGACTCATTGTTAAGGCATTTAATTAGAAGCTCCCTTGCAATAATTATTCAAACTTAATTAAGGCAATTACAAATGAAATTAACAACAGTAACTTCTTTTATTTAGACTATATAGAAACTCACTAAGCAATAATTACTCAACATCGTTTAAGTCAATTAGTATTTATGAAAATTAATCACTAGTACTTGACTTGTTTTGTGTGTTTTATGGAAATTAATCACAAGTACTTAATTAAGCACACTAGTACTTGACTCATTGTTAAGGCATTTAATTAGAAGCTCCCTTGCAATAATTACTCAAACTTAATTAAGCCAATTACGAATGAAATTAACAACAATAACTTCTTTTATTTAGACTTTTTAGAAGCTCACTAAGCAACAATTATTTAACATCATTTAAGTCAATTAGTATTCATGAAAATTAATCACTAGTATACTTGACTTGTATTGTGTGTTTTATGGAAATTAATCATTAGGACATGTCTTCTTTAATCTATTTAGCAGCCCAGATGCCAATATTACCTCAACCTCGCTTAAACTAATTAAAAATTATGAAGATTAATTAATAAAACTTATTTCTTAAGTTTATTTAAAATCTCATTCTCACTTAACAATTATTCATTGACATGAACTAATGTTGGAAGGATTTATCTTAGACCTAATTGCATTATGTAAACTAATTTCAAATTTATATTCATAGCCTTCAATATTTTACTTTTTTATTTTAATTTTCCAAGTCCAATCTCCAAAACACAAATGAAATGATAATGAACCTAACATGAGTGACTAAATTTAAACTAATTAAGAAGAAATTAAGATTTATGCTCGGATCTTTAAATATATAGTCTTGAGTTTGATATTGAAATTTATGTGTATGAAAATAATACTGTTATAAGAGATTTTTACTTAGATACCTAATCGTATTTTAAAATATTAATTTCTCATTTATTAAATGAGGATATTATAAGAAAAAAAAATTTAAAATCTATGCTTCTACGTTATAAAACAATTTTTTATCCATTTACCAAGTCGTGGTTAAAAAGCTCAACTTTTTGTTCTTTTGAAAAAAAGAGTTTTTTAGCTTATTCAATCGTAATGTGAGGTGGACTTGTTAAAAAGAATTTTAAAAAATCTAAAATCAATTATAAACTTCTCTAGAAAATTTTAAATTAAAATTCAAAAAAGAATATGATTATATATTATAATTATTATATATATAAAAAATAATTATATAATGCATAATACATATTATATGTGCAGTATATATCAAACAAGGGCAAAAAGTTGCAAAACCAGTGTCGCAAAATCTGGGAGGTGAACCGTGGTTGAAGTGTCACTTTCCACAGAAAATTCCAGAACGAGATTTAAAAATCCTATTTATTGACCTATGTATGTAAACGAGCAATATTCAACAAGAAAGACACGTTCCCTGCAAAAGTAATCAATTTTGGAACCCACCCCCTTAGCTCAATTTCACTACTATTCACTATCTTGTAAACTTTGGAGTCTAAGTTAGAAAAGTGGATGGAGAAAGGTGAATAGTAGTAATAGGATGGTGTGCAAATTCGAGACTGCATTCAATACGTTGTTGCCGGTGCAACAAAATGCTTCAATAGCACAGCCTGCTTGCACTAAGGTCAGTAGTGGTATGTGGCTTATTGATTCTAGTCCTGCAACGCAGTCCAAAAGGAACAATATTGATGAGAAGAAGAAGATGGAGAAGGCTGAGAATATCCTACACTTGATTCGCTTGGGATCCAATTGGTCTTAGATCTTAATCTTTGGGTTTGTTGATTTTTCAGGGGAGTTAGGACCCATTTAGTTTAGTTTAGTTTTTCCTTTTATTGGATTGTATGTAGGTAAATATATAGGGAAGAATCAATATTTTGTTTGGTTTTAGTAACTAAGCAAATATATGTCCCCTCCCATGTATCATTTGCAAACTAAGAAATATAGACACATATAAATATAAAAATATATTAAATTTTAAAAATTATAAGACACACAATATATATATATATATTGTAGATAAAAGTAATTATTAGATGAAAATAGATTTATAATTAAAAATAATTAATCAAAAAAAATTTTGATGTAAGTTGAAATATATATATAATTATAATTTTTTTAAAAAAAATCATAATTTATTAATATAATTTTATAAGTTTAAAGATTTATAATATTTTAATATATATATATGTATTAATATTTTTACTTAATAAATTTCTTCTAAAAAATATAAAACATAATTTCTATTGATATTTTTTAAAAGATTTATAAATCAACTTTTCCTAATAAAACTAGTCATATACAAATACATGTGTATAAAAAAAATTAACTAAAATAAATATTGATGTGAGACAAGCTTCAGTGGCGACAAAGTAGGCGACTTGATAAGAGTAAAGTAAAAAAAGGATGAAAATAGTAATGTATGAAAATAAGAAGTATAAAAGATAAAACTTAAAAACTTAATAATATTAGTATGTGAAAATAGTGACTTGTGATGTCAGTTATGTTATTGGGTTTGAGTGGGTTATGGGGTTATTAATTGAACGTTAGTTATGAAAACTAATTTTTTTTTAAAAAATATTAATGAGTTGTGTCTAAATCATGTTCTAGACGTGTCTGACACATATCAAACGTGTCTAAAATATGTTTAAGTGTGTATGTATCTAAACTAAAAAATAATAATTTTTTTAATCAAATATATTTAGACATAAACACATGTTCAAATCATTAACACGCTTAAAAAATAATGTGTCCGTACTTCATAAACTGCAGCAATATACATGAAAGGTGTTTGGACTCTATCTCTCTTATGACCACCTAGCCAATAATTATTTAAAGTATTTTTCTCCATTTCTCTCTTATGAATATGACCAACAAACAAATTATTCAAAGTATTTCACTCCCTATCTCTCATATGGATATGACCATGCACCAAGCTAATTATTCAAAACATTTCATTTATTATAATGTATTTGGAACTTTCAACATAAAGGATGAGTTTGAAATTATGTCATTGTCTGATTGGAGAAGAAGATATAATAATAATAATAATAATAATAATAATAATAATAATAATAATAATAATATAATAATAATAATAATAATAGGAAATTGCCATTATCATTTGAATATTTAAAACCAAGCGAAAGGAGAAAGGATAATAATAATAATAATAATAATAATAATAATAATAATAATAATAATAATAATAATAATAATAATAATAATAATAAGAGTGAATAAATGTAGTAATGTTAACAGTAGAAAATTAAGTCTTAGTAAACATTGGACATTTCAATTTGAAGCACCATATATTTATTTATGTAAAAGTATTTTCAAGTATTAAATTAAATAGATAAAAGGAAAAATTAATTTTAATAACCTTTAAGGAATAATATTTAATTTAAATAGATAAAAAATAAAATTATTAAGAAAGATTTTTTAAATTTTAATTAGAAAAAATTATTTAATCTCACCTAATAGGAAATAATACAAATAATGAGTGGTTATTAATTAGTTGTCTTTTATTGAGTAGTAATTAGTTGTTATTAAGTGGATAACAATTTCAAATTAAGTTTTATATAGCGAAGCTTGTAAATGACAATTCCTTCTTATTAAGTGATCATTTATTACTTATTGAGTAACTAACGATTTAAATGAAGTTTAATATATAAAATACATGACATTAAAAATATTTTAACGAGTGACTATTGTCTTTTATTAAGTAGTCATTAGTTATCATTAAGTGATTAATTACTTCAAATTAAATTTTATATAAATTTTTTTTTTGAATAACTATTACTTCTTATTAAGTGACTATTTATCGATACTTGAATGACTAATGTCTAAAATAAAAATTGTATTAAAAATAATTTTGATTATTAAATAAAATTAAATGATCATTTTCTTTAATTAAAATATAAATATTTATTTAAATTAAATATTACTCTTTAATGGTCCTTAATATTAATTTTTACTAAATAAAAAACAATTGTCATATTTTAATTGAAGATAAGAGTCTAAGAAAACTTCTTAATTGAATATCTTTTTACCACCAAACAAATAGGAAAAAAAAAAGCCATGCCCGTATGCATTTTGTCTTAATGTTGTGTGATAGTGTTCAACATTCATTCCACACGATGTATGAGAATGGTAAATTACACTCACATATAATATGATGTCTTAGATAAATATCTTATTTTTGGTGTTTAAAAATATTTTTTGTTAATAATATGGCCTCGATGTTGAATGTCAAGAAAAAAAAAACAATATTAATCTTATGACTTAGAACAAATTTGAGAAGGGATGAATCATCTGAGGAACAAAACAAGAATTTACTTAATAATAATGTAGACTAAAAGTTCTAGCTTTATTTTCAGTTGAATAAAGTATTCACTTCCTGGTCAAAAATAATAATAATCACCACTTTGGTCTCTATTCAATGGTCATTACCCGTTGACTTGGTGACCAGCGTCTGTTTGCCGGCAGCCACCTTTCAAAGTACCAGTACCGTCTACCTCAAAGAATTTAGCCATAGACAAGACTTAGTCACATGCTCATAATTTTCTTCCAATCTTGCATGCTCATAATTTGCCTTCCTCCTTTACCAATGCTATGCTCCATTGTCATTGGTGATGTTAGTTCACAATCACAATCACTCTCACAGTCACAGATATCATCGTGATCATCTATATATCTCCCCAAAGATTAAGTAACAGAAAGCTGTCCATATGCTGCCTGGATTATACATTCTAATCATTATATTCAGGTAAACATCAGCTTCTCAAACCCACTGTTTCCCACTTTCTTTTTTTATTTTGTTGCTTGAATTTCTTGCACTCAACTGGGTCAGTTCAATTTCCTCTTTGTTGCTGGGTGGAAAGTGGAAAGTGGATCAGAATCCTCTCATCTTACTGACTAACATGAGAGGGGCATGTTGCGAGGGAGATAAACACAAAAACAAAATTAATGGACCATACATAAATAGTGATGGTATACATTGATTATGCTAGGCAGTTTATGAAGCTGTGCAAAGCATACTTTGAGTGATTCATTTCATTCAATTTGTTTACTATTTCTCTCTCTCAACATGTACATATATTACCTCCAGATTAATGGTTACTTTCTTTTTGTCCAAATCTGTTGTGCATTAGATGCACGCAAAGTGATTATGAATGCTACAATGTGACAGAGCCAGCCACCTATTGATGCACCTTGAGGTCCTCTATATATAACTGAGAGGAAGATCCAGAAGGTATGAGCAACTGTTGTATTTTGAGGCTTTAAGTAATATGTGAATTGCTGTGTTTCTTACAAGCTTTGAATTTGTCTCAAGAATTGTGAAATATTGCTGAACAAACCTCTTATGGGGTCCAGTCAGGCAATGAGCTTTACTTGAGTTGTTGAGTTATGTTGTTCCCACTTCTTGGTAACAGATGGTGAGATAAGAGAAATTAGCCGTGTCATATGTGTGAGCTTGATAAATTACCAACAAAGTATCATCCTCTGGGGCCTAGGGCCATTCTGACAGATTAATTGTATTTATGAATCTTGTCCTTGTTCACGATTATCTCTTATTGAAAAAATGGAAATCAATAACTAGTATTTTAAACTGCTCAGCATAAGCTTCTTTATTTTCTTTATAAATATTAGGCCACACAACTGCTGCTTTTTTCTTTTCTTTTCTGTTTCAAAGGTGTTCTTTTGTTGCAGGAGCAAGCTATGGCTAATAGAATCATAGACGGCTTGCTAAAAATCAATGAAACATGTTCTCTTATCTGGGATCTGCTCTGCAGATACGACAGCTTCAATGATAATGTACAAGTGCTCGAAATGAAACTAGAAGAGCTATGCAGCCAAGAATATGACATAAATAAAGAGCTAGAACTTGCAGAGCTACAGCGAGGCAAAAAACGCAGAAGAGAAGTTGAAAATTGGTTGAGAAATGTTCAAAGGAAGAAAATCGAAGTCTATGGCATAGTTCAGGAATTGAGAGAAGGTGGATTGCTAAGACATCTAAAGTTAACTGTACAAGTAAACAAATTAACAGGACAAGTGGCAGATCTTGTGGAGCGGGGTAGGTTTCCTAAAGGACTTGTGAGATGTGCACAGGAATCTAGAGGATATGAATTGTTGACAACAAAATTAGGAGGTGAAATGTTTCAGAAAAATGTTGGTAAGATATGGGACTGGTTAATGAATGATGGAGTGTTAATGATTGGTGTATATGGCATGGGCGGAGTTGGGAAAACAAGTCTGTTAATGCACATACATAATATGCTTTTAACAAGAGTTACCAACTTTGATAATGTGTTTTGGGTGACTCTCTCACAATCATTTAGCATTTGCAAATTGCAGTGTGATGTAGCCAAAATAGTTGGACTGGATATTTCAAAAGAAAATGATGAAAGGAAAAGAGCAGCAAGATTATCATGGGCATTGATGAGAAGGAAGAGATGTGTACTTATTTTAGATGATGTATGGAATAATTTTCCTCTAGAGAAGGTGGGATTTCCTGTGAGAGAAAATGGCCTCAAATTGGTTTTGACAAGTCGATCTTTAGATGTGTGTCGAAGGATGAATTGTCAAAAAAATGTCAAAGTGGAGCCTCTTTCTAAGGAAGAAGCATGGACCTTATTTGTAGACAACCTTGGGAAACAGACTACTCTTTCTCCAGAAGTAACGAAGGTTGCTAGGTCTGTTGCAAACCAATGTGCTGGCTTACCCCTTGCAATTATTGCAATGGCCAGGAACATGAGGGGAGTAGAAGAAATTTGTGAGTGGCGTTATGCGCTGGAAGAGCTAAGGAACTCTGAAGTAAGGATAAAAGAAATGGAGATGGAGGTATTCCATGTGTTGAGATTTAGCTATGCCCACTTAAATGATGCCAGAGTTCAACAGTGTTTCTTATACTGTGCTTTATATCCTGAAGATTTTGAAATGGACAGGGAAGTGTTGATAGAAAATTTTGTTGATGAGGGACTGGTTGATGGAATGAAAAGTTTGGAGGCGATGTTTGATGAAGGACACACCATATTAAATAAACTTGAGAACAACTGTCTTCTGGGAAAAGTAGAAAACTATGTTGGTGGAAATAAATGCATGGGATTGCAGGATTCCAGCAGTCATATAGCTATTAGCATGATGAAAAGGGGATCACAATATCTGGCACCAATAAATAATGTGGAAGGGTATTATGTGGAAAGTCAAGTGGTGAAAATGCATGATTTGGTACGAGCTATGGCTATTAATATCATAAAGGCGAATTGCCATTTCATGGTGAAAGCTGGGTTGCAATTGACTGAGATTCCAGATGAAGTAGAATGGACAGAGGACCTGGAGAAGGTTTCCTTAATGTGTAACTGGATACATGAAATTCCAGCTGACACAGCACCTAGGTGCCCCAAACTTAGAACCTTGATTTTGAAGCATAATGAATCCTTGACGTGGATCTCAGATTCTTTTTTTGTTCACATGTCTGCTCTCCAAGTTCTTGATTTGTCTTTCACAGACATTGAAATTTTGCCAAAATCTGTTTCTGACTTGAAGATCCTCACTGCTTTATTGCTTACATCTTGTAAGCGGTTGAGACAAATGCCTTCACTAGCAAAGCTGCAGGCCTTAATAAAGTTGGACCTATCTTTTACTGCAATAACAGAAATACCTCAAGGTTTGGAAATGTTGGTCAAGCTTAAATGGCTTAATCTTTATGCAAAAAATTTGATGTCAGCAGGAAAAGAAATAGCAAAATTGACTCGCCTCCAATTTCTTATACTTCATTGGTGGTCTAGAAAGATGAAAGTGAAAGTAGAGCATATATCATGCTTGAGGAAGTTGGAAACTTTTGCTGGTAACTTATACAATATGCATCATTTCAATGCCTATGTGGAAGTAATGCGTAATTCTGGACCCAGAAACTACCTTCTTCAGTTGGACACTAAAGAGTTTCTTGCTCAATCTCCACAATTCTATTTTACTGAAGTTTGTTTCAGTAAGGATGTAATAATTACAAACTGCAATATCAGAACAGGAGAAATACCCCTTGTGCTCCCTATAGACATTCAGCGCTTGAAGATTGAAAGATGCCATGACGTAAGAAGCTTATGTGATGTTTTATCATTAAAGAATGCCACTTCTTTGAGGCGCTGTGAAATTGCTGACTGTGACGGCCAAGAGTACTTGCTTTCTTTATCTTGCTCTTCCTCCTGCTGCACCTCTCTTCACAACTTAGAATCAGTAGAACTCTATTGCCTGAAAAGCTTGCACATTCTGTGCAAGGAAAATGAAGCCGTGGCTCAAACCTTTCCACCACGAGGAGCTTTCACTTGTCTTAAATATTTCTGCATCTACCATTGTCCCAATATCAAGAAGCTGCTGACACCTGGATTGCTTGCCTATCTCCAGAACTTAGAGGAGATAACTGTTCATCATTGCAAGTCAATGAAGGAAATAATTTCAGTAGCAGCCACAGAAGATGTAGATGGCATAGATTATGAAATCTCTGGTGGTAACCAATCTGGTGCGGCTAATAGAGATGCTATTACATTCACTCACTCAAAGTTGGTATCATTATCATTAAAGCACCTACCAGAACTTAGGAGCATATGTAGAGGACTAATGGTATGTGAATCTCTACAAAAGTTTAGGATCTTCAAATGTCCAAAACTAATGAGGCTCCCTGAAACTGCTCCCCCAGTTCAGGCACTATATGATTCTTTTTGATTGTGACCATAGTCTAGGATTGATTATTAGATTGATTGTCATAGTCACAGTTTAGGATTGATTATTAGATTGATTGTCATAGTCACTTCTTGATCATAGAGATTCTGATGGGGTTGAGTGATTGAAATCTAATTAATAAATTGTTGATGGTGATGTAAATATTGAACGATGAAGACAGTCTATGATTAGTTGATTGTATTGGCTAAATTCTCGTCCTCAATAAGTGTTATACAATCTAATGGCCAATGTCAATGTAGAAGTCTATCATTTTACCATGCGTTCCATGTTGTCCTATGTGTAGTTTGGCATCATGGCCAATTCTCTGTAAATGTTGTGATACTCAATTTTTTATTTTATTTTCTTCATTGATAAGTCTTTACCTTGGCGAGAGAGGGAAAAAAAAAACCATGATCAAATAGCAAACATTTTCTTAGTTTAAATTGCTCATACCATTCACACATAGAGCAATCATGTATTGCAAATTGTTAATAGGATGAAATCTAAAACATCACCATTTGAAAAAATGACAGCAAACGAGATCACTTGGATTGATTGATTCGATTTGTTTTTCTAAATTATTGTTATCCTAGATTTGTTTTTCAACCAGCCAATACGAATTTGACCAAAATTACCTGAATTTTTTTTTGTTAATATGTTATTTTGATTATTTAGTTATTTCTTTCTTGATGAAAGGACTCATGTCTAATGTGACTGTAGAAAAGCTAGATCCTGCAAGGCCAAGAGAGTGGCTTCACTGCAGAGTGCAGATAATATGGCTGTTATTTACTCCAAATAAGGATTGAGCTAAGCATTGAAGCACAAGACCAGACAGGGCAAGGGCAGAAAAATACTGAAGATAAAATCTTGCAGCTGAGAGCATGTAATGAAAGATTATGCTTTAAGACACTCTAGGTTCCCTAAGCGGCTCGGAGCCTATCTGAAGATTTAGGATTAATTTATTTCTTAAATAACACCAGATTTCCCATAACACCAATTATTAGACAGATTTAATCCATGGACTAATCAGAGACATAAACCGTTTAGATCAAACCCCCCCACACCGCCATACCCTTTTTTTGCATACATTCATCTCGATGGGAATTCGGAAATCTTACAGTCCACAATGATTTGCACTATACAAACATGCACGGATTCATGCATGTACATCTCCAAGATGTAAATTAATGGAGATTTTAGTTGATAAAATGGAAACAAACAAATAAATATGAAAAATAGATCTCCATTTTCTTCATTTTGAGTCATATTTACTATGTCATGAACAAAATTGGATGAATGAGATACATAAGGAGATGACATTCCAAGACTACCAAGTAGTACCTTGCTGCATAATGATTAATGGGATTACACTGTCCACACTCCACCGTCTCAATCTAAGTACTTAGGTGATTAAAACCTTGAAGTATTGGGACCCAAGCAAATCAAGTCCATGACTTTCCTCATGGAGTCTCTTAACCAGGAGTCTGACTCTGAGCAGCTGCTAAATGTGACTTGAATACCAATTCCAAAGGTAACTCTCCATAGCTTACTAACTAGACTTAGACTTAGCTAATCTGTAATTACTTAATTATTTTATTAGGTACAGTAGCTTAGATACTCTACAGCAGTGTGTATTGTGCACCTCATGCAACCACACTTGTATATAAATACTGCACTCACTGTATTGTTTGATTAATAATACAAAATTCACTTTTATCACAATTCTCTGTGTGTTTGGATAAGTCATTTAAATGGGGGAATGTAAATTTTTAGAGTATTTTGAATACTCTGTAACAAAATGCCCAGTTCGGATATTTAGAAAGTGAATTTTAAGATTTCCCTGTCATTTTTATCGAGTATTTTTTACCTCATAATCGGGAATTTGAAATCACACCTCTTCAAGTGTCATTCTGAAATCCCCGATTCCTCGTTCGACTCTTTCTCTCTCTATTCTCTCTGCACACAGCTTTCTGGTTTCGCATAGTGACTCATCACAATCTTTGAACATTGAAAATTTGAAACCATGGTGACAAACACAAATCGTTGGGCAATGCCACAATGGCTATAAGATCGAAACTGAGTCGAAGATCAGTGACTAGTTCAGGGTGCTTTCACTCACTCCCTCTGCACACTGCTCGGATTCACAGTTAGGAGCCAATCTTGTTTCTACACAATAAGCTTGTCAAATGGTTTTGAGTAGGTGCTTAAAATTTTCTTGTTTGGACGATGAGAAAAACGATTGGTTGCCAAGAAAATCTGCAACACAATATACGTATATAACCGATATGGTTTCCTTTCCAGTGTGTTTGAAATGATTAAAAACGAGAATTGATTTCATTTACAAATTAAATTTATTGTTTAGAATCTTCAAAATTTGAGAAATGATTTTATTTGATAATTGACGTGAATTTGATCGGATTTGTTCAAGACATAATATGACAAGACAAATATAAAAGAGTCACAGTTTTTAATTTTTTTTTCTTTGTTTTTTCCTATTTTGATGGCCCACAAGTGTAAATATTTTACTGAAAGGTATTAAATTGGAAATAGTACTTCCTAAGCAGTTTTTAAAATTATAAATTGTCATAACCATAGACACATAATTTTATTTTAATTAAGCAAAATTTTTTAGTAGAACTATTGAAACTGAGATACATGTTTCTGGATAATTGCATTCATTTATACATGATTAGTAATATTATATGCTCCAAAAAATAAAGTAGCATTATATTCATGATGAAAAGTGGAGTTTCAGACATTGCAAGGCATGTATGTAAGGACAATCTATGTTGGCGGTCTGTGTGTCAAAGTCACATCCAGTTAACTCCTCAAGTTGTAGACTAGAATTTTGGGGGTGTATTTTTCTTTGCATAGGAAGGCCACTTGGAGTTTAAAACGGGACGAATCATACGTTAAATGAATATCGCCTACTATTACTTATTACTTATTTGATTTAAATAAGTTTTTTTTCTTTACAAATTTCTTTAATTTTTAATTTCATTTTTACACCAATTTTTAATTAAATTATTAAATTTACAATTTTCTTATCTAGATCTAGTTGAATTTATAAGATTGATAAGTCTAAGTTCTTAAGCGTATCAAATTCTTCTACATGAAAAATATATATTAATAAATCATCAATAAGCTTGTGAAAATTGTTAACTAATAATTCATTTTGCACTATAATACAAATTTTTTTTTTTAAGTATGTACGATTTATTATATCATTTTATCGTTTCTTAGATATCTTATTTAATAATTGATATGTATAAAATTATTGTTTAGAAATTGATACATGTTTTACATAATCCGAAAACTTTACACAGGTTTAATCTTAAATGAAGTGCTTATAATAGGCCTAACCAAATATTACTCCCATAATTTAATGCTTCATCTAAAATTGATATTGGGGATAAAGTTTTGGGACGAAAATGTTCTGTCCTTTGATCTTAATGACACCTTAATTTTAAATACGTTGCAAATGTATCTATTATTACGTGTTTTGATACACTGCCAGAAGGATTTAACAACTTGGAACTTGCTTTCTTAAACACTTTTGTGGCTCTGTATAAACTTCTTGCTGATATTGATTTTTACTTTATAATGCCCTTCATTTTGGATGCCTATCCCTATTATAAGTGGGTTTTCCTATATCTTTTCACTCTACCAGAATTGGAGATCTTTTACCTCTTGTCCACATTCATTGATTGATTTCTTACTATTCAGTGCAACAAAGTCGCCACTTCAAAGCAAGAGAAGGGCTTAATGTTGCAAATTGCTTTGTCAATATCTGCTGCTATCTTCCTTTCATAAAAATTGAGTAGCTCCTTCTGTATGATTAATTTTCATGATTTATTTCTGTTTACTATAAAAAAAACACACACACACACACACAAAAGAAGAAGAAGAAGAAGAAGAAGAAGAAGAAGAAGAAAAATTGAGTAGCTCCTTCTGTATGATTAATTTTCATGATTTATTTCTGTTTACTATAAAAAAAACACACACACACACACACAAAAGAAGAAGAAGAAAGAATCATAACTCTTTCTCTTTGCTGCTAAACCCACTTATATGATCAAATATTTGATACACTCCTTTCAAGATCTGGTAATTGATGCAAACATACTTGTAACACAAACAACAAACAATTACAACATATTTCATACAACAGTTACAACATATTTGTTTTTGCATACAAAATCAAGTTACAACATATTTGATACACTTCCTAAAATACAACAAAATTCACTCCAAGAACATATTATTGACTCATACTGAACAAATTCCAGAAACAGAGTTGTGAAGATGATAGCGCTTGGTCTAGACCGGCAGTGTACTCTGTCTCTTGTAACTCTCATACAATATTTTGATTATATCCGGAACTGCACACATAACCAATTTATAGAGCTCTTGATAATAGTAATAAGCAATCAAAGTAAAAATGAAAACCCATAAAAGGGAAGTGAACCAAGCAACGTGTGAAGATATAATGGCCAAAACCAAAACTGAAGAAACGCTTCCAATCACTAGCATAATGCAGACTAAGGTTATCTGGAAGCACCCAATACGCTCTCGAAGCATTGCTCCCAGCAGCCATACCAAGAAGTAAAGCGCAATCATTAAAACCATAGCCATCATAAAATTGGGGTGTGTTATGAATAAAGCTTCTCCAGTATCTGTATCCTTGAAGGCAATGACAGCAAACACAACCTTGAAGAGTTTGTCAAAGATCTCTAGTAATTCTTTGAACTTATTCACCTCATTTTCCCTGATGCAGGTTTGGTTAAGTCCAGCAAAGAAAAATGTTAAGACACAGATGATTGAATATGACAACACTGAAATCATTCAGAAAGATAAAAGTTTGGCTAAAGCATATATAGAAAAGCAGAATATGATAGAGTGAAGTAGTGAACAGTCTTAATTATGCAAAGAAGTTGCAGTTTTCCCCATATGGATGTGTGATCAATGACTTATTAATTACTGACCTCACTGGAGTCGGATTTCTGGGACTAGAATTCATGGCAGGCATGTGTGGCATGTTTCTTTCGTTAGTACTCTAAGCAAGAAGATATGAGGGAAAATGGTGATTGTACAGAGGAGTTCATTGATGGCGGGGTGTCTAGTGATAATGGGAATTTATAGAATGTAATATAATAGAGTCAAGCTTTTAAAAATTTGAAATTGTGAGTGAACTTGGGCATATACGTAATACCGTGTAGGAAAAAATACGTACGTACTAAACGTTTAATACTGGGTCCAAATATTATCATACGTTGAAAAAGCACATGGCTCTTTTCTTTTGCATCCTTGCACCAACTTTGTGAGAAATGTTTTCTCTTTCTCCGATGGTGCTTCACTTTTTACAAATTATTCTTGCATGTTAACATTATTTTTTGACATTATTTTATTTTATTAAACATGAAAATATATATCGTATCATGTATGTTTTGCGAGAATTTTATGCTGACATTTCAATTTTACAATTAATATCCAAACAAAGAATTTACAAATGAAGAGAATTAAATTGATGTATTTTAATTTCCTTACATTTTAAATTCTTTGAAATTCTGAAATGCCTCGTCTAAACACAACTTGATGGTATCAGAGCTCAAATATTCTTGAGTTTTCTCGCGTTTTCCTTCACCGATTCCACAATGGCCAGAAACTCGCACTCTTCAAATTCCTCTTCTCAATCGCAATCTCATGCGCAAACTTCTTGCATTGTTAATGCACAAGCTTCAACAGTTCCATCACAGAATCCAGCAAGCCCGTACTATATTCATCCTAGTGAGAGTCCAACAATGGTGATGGCTTCCCGTACTATATTCATCCTAGTGAGAGTCCAACAATGGTGATGGCTTCACCGGTTCTCACTGGTCCAAACTATCACATGTGTATTAGACTCAATGTATTTAATTAACAATTAGTTAGTTAGTTAAATTGTCAGTTAGTTAGTTGAACTAATTTCTGTTATGTTAGTTATTTTACAGCTGTATATACTTGTAATATATATCTTGTAGAGCTCAGCTCATTTGATTCAATTTAGTGAAATGCAAATTCATTTTACTACCTTTTCTCTGGTTTTGTAAACTCAATATGGTATCAGGAGAAAATTATCTCTTCCGTGCACTCTGAATCATACCCTTCTTTCACTTTCCTTCTTTCAGTTCTTCTATTGAAGTTCTTGTTTTTCTGCATCAATGGCGAATGATGACACCAATAACCCTCTCTTTCTTCATCCCTCTGATCATCCAGGGATTGTTCTTGTAACCCAGCCCTTGACTGATGATAACTTCAACTCATGGAGTAAATCCATGGAATTGGCTCTCAATGCCAAAAACAAGCTTTGCTATGTTGATGGCTCTTTCCCTCAACCTGATGGCAATGATTCTCAGCTCCTCATTTCTTGGAAACGAAATGATAGTATCATTCGTTCTTGGCTTCTGAATTCAGCGTCCAAGGACATCATTCCTAGCATCATTAATGGTGCATCTGCAGCTATTATGTGGTCTGATCTAAAAGACCGATTTCAACAAAGTAATGGACCTCGCACTTACCAAGTCAAGAAGCAGTTGGGTAGTGTATCTCAAGGTTCTCTTACTGTCACTCAGTACTTCACCAAATTGAAGTCTCTTTGGGAAGAATTTCAGGAATTCAAACCTGTGTGCAATTGTATTTGTGGTGGTGCAAGACCTCTACTTGAGTTCCTTCAAAATGAGTATGTTCTTTTGTTTCTTAT
The DNA here is from genome assembly GCA_029884605.1 of Ormosia emarginata. NCBI lineage: Eukaryota > Viridiplantae > Streptophyta > Magnoliopsida > Fabales > Fabaceae > Ormosia > Ormosia emarginata. The sequence goes on from JAQQTP010000080.1 coordinate 5,700,976, forward strand.
GGGACTCAATGATAGTTTTTCACATGTTAGAGGTCAGATCTTGCTCATGGACCCTCAACCTCCGATCTCTAAGGTTTTCTCCATGGTTCTGCAAGATGAGAAACAAAAGGAATTAGGGATTTCTGTATCAGAATCCTCTGATTCTCAAGTGGCATTTGCAGTGAAAGGTTTTCAGCCTAGACAGCAACAAAAATCCTCTTATGGCAAAAAGGATAGACCTGTTTGTACTCATTGTGGCTTAATTGCACATACTATGGATCGTTGCTACAAGATTCATGGTTATCCACCAAACTACAAATTCAAAAACTCCAATCCTAGAACATCTCAGACTGTGCATCAAGTTTCTGGCCCTGCTGAGGCTCCTTCTTCTAATCTTGGTTTATCTGCTGATCATTGCAAGATGCTGCTCTCTATGCTCTCTACACAGCTAGCACAAGCTACAAATCCAAAGGCTGAATATCCTACTATTGAACAAAATTCAGGTCTTGTTCTTTCTGTTGTATCTAGTAATAAATCCAATTTTTCTTTTCCCCACAAATCTTGGATTCTAGACTCAGGTGCTACATGTCATATCACTTGTTCACTTGATCACTTTATTTCTTACAACAAAGTTTCTAATTCCTTTGTTACTTTGCCAAATAAAGAACTTGTTCCTATCATGTCCATTGGTTCTGTGTTGTTAAATTCTGATATTACTTTGCACAATGTGTTGTATATTCCATCTTTTAATGTCAATCTTTTATCTGTCAGTGCTTTGTTGGTTTCCTCAAACATAACTATTGTCTTTCAGTCTAACACTTTCTTCATGCAGGATCTCAACAAATTGAAGATGATTGGCAAGGGTGAATTACTGCAAGGACTTTATGTCTACACACCTCACCCTTCCTCACCTACAGTTTCTGATAGCTTGCATAAGAAATGTATACCTCATTTTACTTGTAATTCTGTTTCTGTTTCCAATACTGTCTCTGCGCACAATTTGTGGCATAGTAGGCTAGGACATTTGTCAAATAAATGTTTACAATTTCTCAATAAAAAGTTTGATTTACACATCCCTGATTCTCAATTTGTGCAAAGTTATTCTATTTGTCCTATGTCAAAACAGAAAAGACTTCTTTTCCAATCTTTTAATCACATGTCTCATTCAACTTTTGAACTTGTGCACTGTGATATATGGGGGCCTTATCATGCTCCTACACATGATAACAAGAGATATTTCCTTACAATAGTAGATGATCATACTAGATTCACCTGGATATACTTGTTGAAATCCAAATTTGATGCCACATCTTGCATAAAACAATTCTTTACTTTAGTGGATACACAGTTTCATCTAACTATCAAGCAGATTGGGACAGACAATGCAAAAGAATTAGTTTTGACACAATTCTTGGCTGAAAAAGGTACCTTGCATCAGTTTAGTTATGTTGAAAGACCACAACAAAACTCTGTGGTTGAGAGGAAACACCAGCATTTATTGAATGTGGCTCGAGCACTCTACTTCCAAGCTAGGCTTCCTATTACCTTATGGGGAGAGTGTATGAAGATTGCAGTTTTCCTCATCAACAGAACACCTACACCACTTCTCAAGAAAAAGTCTCCTTATGAAATATTGTTCCAGCAAGTACCTGATTACTCCAATCTCAAATCATTTGGATGTCTTGCCTATGCTTCAACTTTATCTTCTACAAGAAACAAGTTCACACCTCGGGCAATTCCTACTATTTTTGTGGGATATCCTACTGGATACAAGGGATACAAGTTATATGATCTCACTGCCAGGACATTCATCATTTCTAGAGATGTGGTGTTCTATGAAGGAGTGTTTCCTTTCCACACAATCCATCCTCCAAATGTTGTAATAGACAATTTTCCTGATTTTGTCCTACCTAGATCTTTACTTGATTATGCCCCTCAATCCAATTCCCAATCTGATATGTTTACTTCGCTTATGAAATGTTGGATTGTGAGCAAGGTAAATGGCGGACTTGTTATCACAGAAAACAGAAGCTGGTTGAGGAAAATGAACATGAAGATCATGAAACAAGTAATGTAACCACTGGATTTCACAAGTAAGAGAGGCTAAGGCACGGTATTCAGCCTCGGTAGACGACCTAGATACTGTACTATGCTTCTTTGATTTCCAGGAAATAAGGGAAGACCCAATCAAAACACAATATCCTGTAACAAAACGCCTAGTGTCCGGGCAACATGCCCAATCAGAATCAGCAAACCCACTTAGCTTCAAGGGACTAGATGCAGAGAAAAAAATGCCTTTGGCTGGGGAAGCCTTAAGATATCGAAGAACCCTTTGTGCAGCTTGAAAATGTGGCACTAAAGGCTTAGATACAAATTGGCTAAGGTGCTGAACTGAATATGAAATATCAGGCCTAGTGGTGGTTAGATATAACAACCAGCCAATTAATCTTCTATAGGAAGAAGCATCAACCAAAGGATCTCCTGTGGCAGCAGAAAGTTTGATAGCTGGATCAAAAGGAATTACCACAGGTTTAGCAGCAAGGACGCCTGAATCTTGCAATAACTCAAGTGTATATTTCCTCTGGTTCAATAGAATTCCTAATTTAGATCTTGCAATCTCAAGACCAAGGAAAAATCTGAGTTGACCCAAGTCCTTGATTCTAAACTTGTTGTCCAAAAACTGTTTAACAAATCTGATTTCACTAAGATCATTTCCAGCCAATACTATGTCATCCACATAAACAAGTAAGGCTGTGAATTTGGATTTCGCAGACTTTACAAACAGGGAATAATCTGCGTGAGATTGTGTATAACCAATAGAGACTAGGGTAGATGAAAGCTTGGAATACTATTGTCTACTTGCTTGTTTTAAACCATAAAGAGACTTGTGTAATCTACAAACTTGAGAAGGATTGGAAAGAGGAAAACCAGGTGGAGGAGTCATGTAAACCTCCTCAGGTAAGTCACCATGTAAGAATGCGTTGTTAACATCCAATTGTTCAAGGTGCCACCCTCGTATTGCTGCCAAAGATAAGAGAACCCGAACTGTTGTGATCTTGGCAACAGGAGAAAAAGTGTCAAAGTAGTCAATTCCTTCCATTTGTGTATATCATTTTGCTACCAAACGAGCCTTGTACCTCTCTATGGAACCATTTGCATGGTATTTGATTTTATAAACCCACTTACACCCTATAGGAACCTTTCCAGAAGGAAGATCAACCAGAGACCAAGTGTGATTTTGATCCAGAGCATGTAATTCAACATCCATTGCTTTCCTCCAACAGTCCAATTTTGAAGCTTGAGCATAGGTTTTTGGTTCAAAATGAGATGTGATATTGCAACAGAAATTTTTATAAGGAGATGAACAGTTGTCATATGTGAGAAAAGAAGAAATAGAATATGGTATTTTACCTGAAGACACAGTGGCACAGCTGTTGGATGCAAGGTTGCAGTGATAGTCTTGCAAATATGTAGGTGGTGTGCAAATTCTTGTGGACTGTCTTACTGGTAGGAATGCATTAGGAGGAATAGAATCAGAATTAGAAGGAGCAGAAACAGCTAGACCGGATGTAACAGGACAAAATGCATCATCAAAAATTGAAGGAATGAAAGCAGGCATAGGAGTGTGATCTGGACTGATTTGAGGAGTTTGATCTAGACTGGTGTGAGGGGAACAGTGAAAAGGAAACTGATCTTCATAAAATATAACATTTCTGGATGTAAAGAGTTCATTTGAATTGAGATCATACAAAATATAACCCTTAGTACCCTCTTTAAATCCTAGAAAAACAGACTTCCTAGCTCTAGAAGTAAACTTTGTTCTATGAGCTTGTAAAGAGGAGGCGTAAGCCAAACAACCAAACACTCTTAGATCAATTAAGGAAGGAGACTGAGAGTACAAAACTTCATAAGGAGATTTTGATTTCAAAATAGGAGTTGGAATCCTATTGATTAAATGAGTAGCATGCTGAACACAAAAATTCCACATAGTAAGAGGAACATTAGAATGAAAAAAGAAAGCTCTAGCAACATTTAAAATATGTTGATGCTTCCTCTCCACTACTCCATTTTGTTGAGGTGTCTCAACACAAGATTTTTGATGCATAATTCCTTTGGAGAGAAGAAAATCAGTCATGGTTACAAACTCACTACCATTGTCTGATCTTAAACATTTCAAAGTGGTATGAAATTGATTTTCAATGAAAGCTATAAAGTTTTGAAGATATTTTCTGGTTTCATCTTTGGTTTTGAGAAAAATAACCCAAGTAAATCTAGTAAAATCATCTACTAATGTTAGAAAATACTTGTGACCAAGAAATGAAGGAGTGGCATAAGGGCCCCAAATATCAGCATGTAAAATATCAAAGGGAGCAACAGTAAAGGAAGTACTATGTGTAAAAGGTAATTTCCTTTGTTTAGCATAATGACAAGCATCACAAGGAGCCATATTGTTTTTACAAGAAATGAAAGGAAATTGTTTGGAAATACATTGAAGACTAGAATCAGAGAGATGTCCTAGCCTCATGTGCCAAAGGTGAAAAGGAGTATTTGTAACACTATTACACAAATTTCCAGCTATGGTGTGTGTTGTATTGCCTATCACATACAAGCCTCCATGCAACTCAGCTGTACCAATCGTCTTCTTTGAAAGATTCTGCAAAATGGAACAAGAATTCTTGGTAAAAATTAGGTGACAGTCACTGGTTTGAGCTAACCGTGTGACTGAAATGAGATTCATATGAAATTCAGGAAGGTAAAGAACATTATGGAGAGTCAAAGAATCTGAAACAGAAATAGTGCCAGAGACTGATGCAAAAATTTTTGAACCATTTGGTAATGAAACAGGAATGGGATGGATATGTTTGAAATCAGTAAATGCATGAAAATTGAATGAAATGTGGTCAGTGGCACCTGTATCTATGATCCGGTGTTGGAGGACTTACCATTCGATTTGTGGAATTAGTGGTGTAAGCCAAAGGAGAGGTGATTACTGCATTTGTCATGTGATGAGGAACAGATGCAGGGTTCGGAATTGGTGTAGAATGAGGTGTGGATGATGAACTTGACTGTTGTAGTAATGCAAGAATGCCTTGATACTGCTCTTGAGTAAAACCAAACTGTGGTGACTGAGCTTGAAATCCAGCCTGAAACTGTCCTCGGGAATTAGTGATAGAATTGTTTGTCTGTGACTTGCTCTTGGGTTTATATCCAGGAGGAAACCCATGTTTAAGATAACAGGTATCGATGGTGTGGTTGAACCTGCCACAATGGGAACACACTCTTGTAGGACCAGAATTTTGAGGTTTTGAATAATAATTTTGTCCCTTGCCTCTTCCAAAAGAAACAGCATTCTTGTTTCCTGAACCAGGACCAGTATAGTTCACCTGTGGAGTGTGAGAAAGGAGAGTCATAGGATTATCAATAGTAACATTTTCTTGAGGAAGAGAAGGCCCAAGCAGCTCTCGTTCTTGTTGAATTACTAGGGAAAAAGCCCTATCAATATCCGGTAAAGGATCCATCATCATGATTTGAGATTTAGTATGAGAAAACCTTTCATTCAATCCCTTAAGAAACCGAATTACATAATCTTGCTGCCTAAAGGTTTTCATAGATGTATAACCACCACAAGAACAAGCAGTTGGACATTTACAGCATGGAAGAGGTCGAAAATTTTCTAATTCATCCCAAAGCACCTTCAATTGAGTAAAGTATTCAAAAACACCAAGATTTCCCTGTCTAAAACGATATAAATCTTCTTGAAGGTCAGAAATTCGAAAAATGTCACCTTGTGAAAACCTAGTGCGCAGATCGTGCCAAACACTAGAACCATTATACCTGAACCTACCTTACCCTTCACAAATGATCTTGAATCTGACATTTCAAATAACCCTGAATCTGATATTCCAAACTTGCCACCTGAACCACCACCTCAAAACCAATTACTTGTTCACTCCAACTTACCTACCAGAAGATCAACTAGATCAATCAGACCTCCTTCTTATCTACAGCAGTATCAATGTAATCATATCATTACTTATCCCATATCCAACCATCTGTCTTACCAAAAACTCATTCCTTCTTATCATGCCTTCATAAATCAAGTTTTTGAATTCTATGAACCTCAATTTTATCACCAAGCAGTTAAATTTCCTGAGTGGGAACTTGCTATGAAGAAGGAGCTTACTGCAATGGAGACTAATAATACATGGTCTCTTGTCCCTCTACCCCATGGCAAGCACACAATTGGATGTAGGTGGGTCTATAAAGTCAAGACCAAACTCGATGGATCAGTTGATAGATTGAAGGCTCGATTGGTAGCTAAGGGCTATACACAGCAGGCAAGTATTGATTTCAAAGACACTTTTTCTCCAGTGGCTAAATTGACCACTGTGAGAGTACTTCTATCCCTTGCAGCCATCAAGAATTGGCATCTATTACAATTTGATGTGAATAATGCCTTCTTGAATGGGGATCTTTTTGAAGAAGTTTATATGGACTTACCTCTAGGATAGAAAGTTAAAAGGGAAGGTCTTGTATGCAGATTGAACAAATCCATTTATGGTCTAAGGCAAGCTTCACGCCAATGGTTCCACAAGTTTTCTACTGCCATTGTTCAGTCAGGATTCACACAATCCAAGTGTGATTATAGCCTTTTCACTGCTGGCTCAGGAAACACCTTTGTCATCTTATTAGTCTATGTCGATGATATAATAATCTCTGGTCCAAATGCTTCAGTCATTCAACAAGTACAACAAAAAATATAGTAGCAATTCAAGCTGAAAGTACTTGGCAATTTAAAGTATTTTCTTGGTTTAGAAATTGCACGATCCAAGCAAGGCATCTACCTATCTCAAAGAAAATACATTTTGTCCCTCTTAGATGATACTGGTTTCTTATATAGCAAGCCTGCTACTCTTCCCATGGATCCAAACCTGAAACTCAGTACTTTGGATGGTGATCCATTGCTTGATTCTGGACAGTATAGAAGGTTGATTGGAAGGCTTCTATACTTAACCATTTCCAGGCCAGATATTAGTTATGCTATGAAGAAACTGAGTCAGTACATGTCAGCTCCAAGGACAGCTCATTTAGACGCTGTCCATCACCTATTAAGGTATCTCAAGTCCACTCCTGGTACAGGACTTTTGTTCTCAGCAACTTCTACCTTGTCACTAAAGGCATATGCAGACTCTGATTGGGGCAATTGCCTTGACACTCGAAGGTCCACAACTGGCCATTGTGTATTCTTAGGAGATTCTCTCATATCTTGGAAGTCCAAGAAGCAACATGTGGTCTCACGATCCTCAGCAGAAGCTGAGTACAGGGCACTTGCAAGTGCTGCCAGTGAGGTCCAGTGGCTCACATTTTTGTTGAAAGATTTTGGCGTCACAATTGGTCCAACACTTCTTTTTTGTGATAGCCAATCGACAATCCATCTTGCTACCAATCCTATCTTCCATGAAAGGTTGAAACATATTGAAATCGATTGTCACTTCATCCGAGAAAGGGTTCTCAATGACATCATCCGATTAGTTCATGTTAAGTCTGCACATCAGCTCGCGGACATCCTAACTAAACCTGTGACAGCTCCCATTTTCAATGCCTTAATGTCCAAGTTGGGTATCAAGGATATCTACCTTCCAACTTGAGGGGGAGTATTAGACTCAATGTATTTAATTAATAGTTAGTTAGTTAAATTGTCAGTTAGTTAGTTGAACTAATTTCTGTTATGTTAGTTATTTTACAGTTGTATATACTTGTAATATATATCTTGTAGAGCTCAGCTCATTTGATTCAATTCAGTGATTTTACTACCTTTTCTCTGGTTCTGTAAACTCAATAATGTGCGCTAGATCTATGCGTATGGGGATGATCTCAAAGAATAAGCTCCAATTCATCAATGGAAGCATTGAAATGCCACCGTATTGGATCGTACTTTGATTCTTTCATGGATCGTACACTCTGTTTCAAAACTGATTGCACAGAGCATCATCTACATAGAAAAGGCATCAGATGTGTGGAGAGTTCTGCGATAACGATTCTCGCAAGGGGATCTAATGCGAGTCGCAGCGTTACGAGAAGAGATCTTCAATTTCAAGCAAGAGAATACTTCAGTAGTTGAATATTTCACTGGATTGACCACACTTTGGGAGGAATTGGAGAACTATCGACCTCTTCCAATGTGTTAGTGTTCTGAAAACTTATCGAGAACAAGATCGAGTAATCGGTTTTCTTCGAGGTTTGAACGATGATTTCTCAGTGGTGAAGTCTCAGATCCTGCTAATGGATCTACTTCCCTCGATGAACAAGGTTTTCTCCGTGGTAACCAGACAAGAAAAGCAGTCCGCAGCTGGCACCATTGATGATTCCGCAATCCTGGTGAATGCAGTTGAAAATAGGAAACCATACGGCAGAGGAAGAGGATCTGGCTCAGGAGGAAGAGGAACCTCCAAAGTCTGCACCTATTGTAAGAAACTGGGACATACAATTGATGTTTGCTACCGCAAACATGGCTTTCCTTGTTTGGACGATGAGAAAAACGATTGGTTGCCAAGAAAATCTGCAACACAATATACGTATATAACCGAAATGGTTTCCTTTCCAGTGTGTTTGAAATGATTAAAAACGAGAATTGATTTCATTTACAAATTAAATTTATTGTTTAGAATCTTCAAAATTTGAGAAATGATTTTATTTGATAATTGACGTGAACTTGATCGGATTTGTTCAAGACATAATATGACAAGACAAATATAAAAGAGTCACAGTTTTTAATTTTTTTTTCTTTGTTTTTTCCTATTTTGATGGCCCACAAGTGTAAATATTTTACTGAAAGGTATTAAATTGGAAATAGTACTTCCTAAGCAGTTTTTAAAATTATAAATTGTCATAACCATAGACACATAATTTTATTTTAATTAAGCAAAATTTTTTAGTAGAACTATTGAAACTGAGATACATGTTTCTGGATAATTGCATTCATTTATACATGATTAGTAATATTATATGCTCTAAAAAATAAAGTAGCATTATATTCATGATGAAAAGTGGAGTTTCAGACATTGCAAGGCATGTATGTAAGGACAATCTATGTTGGCGGTCTGTGTGTCAAAGTCACATCCACTTAACTCCTCAAGTTGTAGACTAGAATTTTGGGGGTGTATTTTTCTTTGCATAGGAAGGCCACTTGGAGTTTAAAACGGGACGAATCATACGTTAAATGAATATCGCCTACTATTACTTATTACTTATTTGATTTAAATATGTTTTTTTTCTTTACAAATTTCCTTAATTTTTAATTTCATTTTTACACCAATTTTTAATTAAATTATTAAATTTTACAATTTTCTTATCTAGATCTAGTTGAATTTATAAGATTGATAAGCCTAAATTCTTAAGCGTATCAAATTCTTTTACATGAAAAATATATATTAATAAATCATCCATAAGCTTGTGAAAATTGTTAACTAACAATTCATTTTGCACTATAATACAATTTTTTTTTTTAAGTATGTACGATTTATTATATCATTTTATCATTTTTTAGATATCTTATTTAATAATTGATATGTATAAAATTATTGTTTAGAAATTGATACATTTTTTACATAATCCGACAACTTTACACAGGTTTAATCTTAAATGAAGTGCTTATAATAGGCCTAACCAAATATTACTCCCATAATTTAATGCTTCATCTAAAATTGATATTGGGGATAAAGTTTTGGGACGAAAATGTTCTGTCCTTTGATCTTAATGACACCTTAATTTTAAATACGTTGCAAATGTATCTATTATTACATGTTTTGATACACTGCCAGAAGGATTTAACAACTTGCAACTTGCTTTCTTAAACACTTTTGTGGCTCTGTGTTAACTTCTTGCTGATATTGATTTTTACTTTATAATGCCCTTCATTTTGGATGCCTATCCCTATTATAAGTGGGTTTTCCTATATCTTTTCATTCTACCTGAATTGGAGATCTTTTACCTCTTGTCCACATTCATTGATTGATTTCTTACCATTCAGTACAACAAAGTCGCCACTTCAAAGCAAGAGAAGGGCTTAATGTTGCAAATTGCTTTGTCAATATCTGCTGCTATCTTCCTTTCATAAAAATTGAGTAGGTCCTTCTGTATGATTAATTTTCATGATTTATTTCTGTTTACTATATATATAAAAAAAAAAAAACACACACACACACACACACAAAGAAGAAGAAGAAGAAGAAGAAGAAGAAGAAGAAGAATCATAACTCTTTCTCTTTGCTGTTAAACCCACTTATATGTTCAAATATTTGATACACTCCTTCCAAGATCTGGTAATTGATGCAAACATACTCGTAACACAAACAACAAACAATTACAACATATTTGTTTTTGCATACAAAATCAAGTTGCAACATATTTGATACACTTCCTAAAATACAACAAAATTCACTCCAAGAACATATTATTGACTCATAATGAACAAATTCCAGAAACAGAGTTGTGAAGATGATAGCGCTTGGTCTAGACCGGCAGTGTACTCTGTCTCTTGTAACTCTCATACAATATTTTGATTATATCTGGAACTGCACACATAACCAATTTATAGAGCTCTTGATAATAGTAATAAGCAATCACAGTAAAAATGAAAACCCATAAAAGGGAAGTGAACCAAGCAATGTGTGAAGATATAATGGCCAAAACCAAAACTGAAGAAACGCTTCCAATCACTAGCATAATGCAGACTAAGGTTATCTGGAAGCACCCAATACGCTCTCGAAGCATTGCTCCCAGCAGCCATACCAAGAAGTAAAGCGCAATCATTAAAACCAAAGCCATCATAAAATTGGGGTGTGTTATGAATAAAGCTTCTCCAGTATCTGTATCCTTGAAGGCAATGACAGCAAACACAACCTTGAAGAGTTTGTCAAAGATCTCTAGTAATTCTTTGAACTTATTCACCTCATTTTCCCTGATGCAGGTTTGGTTAAGTCCAGCAAAGAAAAATGTTAAGACATAGATGATTGAATATGACAACACTGAAATCATTCAGAAAGATAAAAGTTTGGCTAAAGCATATATAGAAAAGCAGAATATGATAGAGTGAAGTAGTGAACAGTCTTAATTATGCAAAGAAGTTGCAGTTTTCCCCATATGGATGTGTGATCAATGACTTATTAATTACTGACCTCACTGGAGTCGGATTTCTGGGACTAGAATTCATGGCAGGCATGTGTGGCATGTTTCTTTCGTTAGTACTCTAAGCAAGAAGATATGAGGGAAAATGGTGATTGTACAGAGGAGTTCATTGATGGCGGGGTGTCTAGTGATAATGGGAATTTATAGAATGTAATATAATAGAGTCAAGCTTTTAAAAATTTGAAATTGTGAGTGAACTTGGGCATATACGTAATACCGTGTAGGAAAAAATACGTACGTACTAAACGTTTAATACTGGGTCCAAATATTATCATACGTTGAAAAAGCACATGGCTCTTTTCTTTTGCACCCTTGCACCAACTTTGTGAGAAATGTTTTCTCTTTCTCCGATGGTGCTTCACTTTTTACAAATTATTCTTGCATGTTAACATTATTTTTTGACGTTATTTTATTTTATTAAACATGAAAATATATATCGTATCATGTATGTTTTGCGAGAATTTTATGCTGACATTTCAATTTCACAATTAATATCCAAACAAAGAATTTACAAATGAAGAGAATTAAATTGATGTATTTTAATTTCCTTACATTTTAAATTCTTTGAAATTCTGAAATGCCTCGTCTAAACACAACTTGATGGTATCAGAGCTCAAATATTATTGAGTTTTCTCGCGTTTTCCTTCACCGATTCCACAATGGCCAGAAACTCGCACTCTTCAAATTCCTCTTCTCAATCGCAATCTCATGCGTAAACTTCTTGCATTGTTAATGCACAAGCTTCAACAGTTCCATCACAGAATCCAGCAAGCCCGTACTATATTCATCCTAGTGAGAGTCCAACAATGGTGATGGCTTCACCGGTTCTCACTGGTCCAAACTATCACATGTGCGCTAGATCTATGCGTATGGGGATGATCTCAAAGAATAAGCTCCAATTCATCAATGGAAGCATTGAAATGCCACCGTATTGGATCGTACTTTGATTCTTTCATGGATCGTGCACTCTGTTTCAAAACTGATTGCACAGAGCATCATCTACTTAGAAAAGGCCTCAGATGTGTGGAGAGTTCTGCGAGAACGATTCTCGCAAGGGGATCTAATGCGAGTCGCAGCGTTACGAGAAGAGATCTTCAATTTCAAGCAAGAGAATACTTCAGTAGTTGAATATTTCACTGGATTGACCACACTTTAGGAGGAATTGGAGAACTATCGACCTCTTCCAATGTGTTGGTGTTCTGAAAACTTATCGAGAACAAGATCGAATAATCGGTTTTCTTCGAGGTTTGAACGATGATTTCTCAGTGGTGAAGTCTCAGATCCTGCTAATGGATCTACTTCCCTCGATGAACAAGGTTTTCTCCGTGGTAACCAGACAAGAAAAGCAGTCCGCAGCTGGCACCATTGATGATTCCGCAATCCTGGTGAATGCAGTTGAAAATAGGAAACCATACGGCAGAGGAAGAGGATCTGGCTCAGGAGGAAGAGGAACCTCCAAAGTCTGCACCTATTGTAAGAAATTGGGACATACAATTGATGTTTGCTACCGCAAACATGGCTTTCCTACGGGGTTTAAGTTCAGAAACTCCACTGTTAACAATACCATGGGAGAAGCTGAAGAGACCTTTGATGAATTTCAGCAAGAAACACCTAAAGGGAATTCACATGACTCAAGTTTTAGTTTTACTCCTGACCAATATCGAAGTTTGTTAGCATTAATACAACATTCAGATGCGAAGCCTCCACCTTCTTCAACAAATCAATTGAGTACTTCTCGTGTTAGCCATCTGCCAACCGAGAATCTTGTTTCTATGCGTGATGCATCACATGAAGGTAATCCTCTTGCTTTATCTTGTATTTCTTCTGTCCAGTCACATAATAGTCACAAAGGTAGCTCTTGGTTCAGTTCATATTTTAGAATTCGGTCATTAAGAGTAAAATTACCAAATAGAAATCAAGTTGTTGCTCATTATGCTGGTACTGTTTTGTTCTCAAATTCACTCATTATCACCAATGTCTTGTACTTACCTGATTTTAGTTTCAATTTAATATTTGTTTCTAAACTTACCATGTCCTTGAAATGGTCAATCAACTTTCTGACTAATCAATGCTAAATTCAGGATATGAAATTGTTGAAAACGATTGGTTTGGGTAAGCAAGTGAATGGATTGTATCATTTGGAACATTCAACTGTGGATGAACCAACTCCTGTTTGTGGAAATTCTCAAGTTAGCAGTGTCACTTCTCAGTCCTTTAACTCCTCAGACCTCTTGCATTATCGTTTAGGTCATATGTCTCATAACAGATTGTATAGGATGAGTCAACAGTATACCTTCATTCCTTCAGTCAAAAACAATGTGTGTGACATTTGTCATTTTGCAAGACAAAAGAAATTACCTTTCCCTGTCAATAAACATAAAGCATCATTTATATTTGAACTCATTCATTTTGACATATGGGGACCTTTCTCCACTTTTTCAATACATGGACATAAGTATTTTTTGACCTTTCTCCACTTTTTCATTCATTTTGCAGGATTCCAGAAGTCATATCATATAGCTATTAGCATGATGAAAAGGGGATCACAATATATGGCACCAATAAATAATGTGGAAGGGTATTGTGTGGAAATTCAAGTGGTGAAAATGCATGATTTGTTGCGAGCTATGGCTATTAATATCATAAAGGTGAATTGTCACTTCATGGTTATGATGCACGGATACTTCAAAATTGGTGACGTATACGCGTATCCAATACCAATACTCATATGACATTGCTGCATCCATATTTTTGGCGTATCTCTATTTATTTTTTTGGATACCCAACACCCTCAAAGTACTGTTGAGGGAGACATATGCCTTCACTAGCAAAGCTGCTGGCCTTGATAAGGTTAGACCTATCTTCTACTGCAGTAACAGAAATACATCAAGGTTTGGAAGTGTTGGTCAACCTTAAATGGCTTAATCTTCATGCAAAAAATTTGATGTCAGCAGGAAAAGAAATAGCAAAATTGACTCGCCTCCAATTTCTTGTACTTCATTGGTGGTCCAGAAAGATGAAAGTGAAAGTAGAGCATATATCATGCATGAGGAAGTTGGAAACTTTGGCTGGTAACTTATACAATATGCATCTTTCAATGCCTATGTTGAAGTAATGCATAATTCTGGACCCAGAAGCTACCTTCTTCAGCTGGACACTAAAGAGTTTCTTGTTCAATCTCCACGATTCTATTTTACTGAAGTTCGTTTCAGTAAGGATGTAATAATTACAGACTGCAATATCAGAACAGGAGAAATACCCCTTACGCTCCGTATAGACATTCAGCGCTTGAAGATTGAAAGATGTCATGACATAAGAAGCTTATGTGATGTTTTGTCTCCAGAACTTAGAGGAGATAACTGTTCATCATTGCAAGTCAATGAAGGAAATAATTTTAGTAGCAGCCACAGAAGACGTGGATGGCATAGATTATGAAAGCTCTGGTGGTAACCAATCTGGTACGGCTAATAGAGATGCTATTATATTCACTCACTAAAAGTTGGTATAATTATCATTATAGTACCTACCAGAACTTAGGAGCATATGTAGAGGACTAATGGTATGTGAGTCTTTACAGAAGTTTAGGATCTTTTAAATGTCTAAAACTTATGGCTCCTGAAACTGCTCCTTCCGTTCAGACACTATACGATTCATTTTTATTCTGACCATAATCTAGGATTGACTATTAGATTGATTGTCAAAGTAACCTCTTGATCTTAGAGATTTTGATGGGGTTGAGTGAATGAAATCTAATTAAGCAATTGCTGATTGTGATGTAAATAACTAAATATTGAACGATGAAGACAATCTATGATTAATTGATTGTATTGGCTAATTTCTTGTCCTCGGTAACTGGATAGCCGTCCTTTTATGGTAGTATTTTGGGCAGTGAGGAATGAAATGACTGTACAAACTAATGGCCAATGTTAATTTACCATGCGTTCCAAGTTGTCCTATGTGTAGTTTGGCACCATAGCCAATTCTTTGTAAATGATGTGATACTCCATTTTTTTTTCTTCATTGATAAGCCTTTACCTTGGAGAAAAAAATAAAGAAAAAACCATAATCAAATAATAACCTTTTTCTAACATCTAATTGCTCACAGCATTCACACAGAATAATCATGTATGGTAAATTGTTAATAGGATGAAATCTAAAACATGCTCGTTTGAAAAAATTGACAGCAAATGAGATCTCTTGGATTGATTGATTCAATTTGTTTTTCTTAATTGTTGTTATCCTAGATTTGTTTTTCAACCTGCAATTTGACCAAAATTACCTGATAATTTTGTTAATATATTATTTTGATGATTAAGTTATTTCTTTCTTGATGAAAAGACTCCTGTCCAATGTGACTGTAGAAAAGCTAGATCATGTAAGGCCATGAGAGTAGCTTCGCTGCAAAGTGCAGATAATATGGCTGTTATTTGCTCCAAATAAAGATTAAGCTAAGCAGTGAAGCACAGGACTAGACAAGGCAAGGGCAGAAAAATACTGAAGATAAAATCTTACTGCTGAGAGCATGTACTGAAAGATTATGTTTTAACACTCTAGGTTCCTTGTGCGGCTCAGAACCTATCTGAAGATTTAAGATTAATTGATTTCTCTTCTGACAACACCAGACCAGATTTGCCATAACACATATTAGAGAGATTTAATCCATGAACTAATCAGAGACAGATCAAGCCTCAACCGACATTGCAAACACAAAAGCTCCCCACACTGCCACACCCTTTCTTTGTATATATTCATCTCAATGGGAATTTGGAAACCTTAACATAGTTACGTAGTCCACCCACCAGAGCAATCTCTTCCCTTTCCTTTCACTATTATTACATTAATATTCTGTCAGATTGATAACATAACATACTAATCCAGATTTGTTATCTACAAACATGTACGGATCCATACATGTACATCTAGATGTGCAAATTAATGGAGATTATTTTCGTTGATAAAATGGAATCTCTATTTTCTTGATATTGAGTCATATTTACTATGTCATCGACAAAATTGGATGAATGAGATACATAAGGAAATGAGATTACAAGACTACTAAGTACTAAGTAGTAACTTGCAACATAATGATTAAGGGGATTACATAGGCATTCACTGTCCACACTCCACCGTCTCAATATAACTAATTAGGTTATTAAAACCTTGTAGTATTGGGACCCCAACAACTCAAGTCCATGACTTTCTTCATGGAATCTTCCTTGGTTCTCTTGACCTTGTTGGAAACAGCAGCAGAAGCGGCAGAAGACAATTTCTTGGCCTGTGTGTAGGATCTAATGTTGTTCTTGGCATGCTGTTGGAGTGACCTGAGAGCATAGTTCCACCTGCAGACCCCCAGTTGGTCTTTCAAGGCCTCCACTGCTCCTATGCTGGATGCCACAATCCAAGCCCTGGTTGCAGCACTCATGTTATGTGTTAGCTTTAGATGAATCTTGAGTATTGATGAGAGAGATATGGGTAAGTATCAAGTATAGAGTAATGGGTGTGGGTTTGTTGATTTCATATATATATATATATATATATATATATATATGTGGGAAGTTGAGTGATTTGGAAGTGGGAGTTCAGAACGGACTAAGAAAAGAAACCACAGGCAGGTGGGGCTGGAAGAGAATGAAAGAAAAGCAAAACAAGGGGCGGTTGTTGTTTTGGAAGTGTATCCCGGGAGCATTTCCCAATACAAAAGTCAGTACGCGGTGCTCGCTGAAAATAAAATATTAAATGCAATTTTGAAAATTTTTAATATATTAAATATATTTTTTATTTAATTTTTTTTATTTCTTTAACAAATATCTTATTTATTTAACAATAATAATGTATTCTATCCGTGGAATGTCTGATTAATTAGATGAATTAATATTTGAATAAAATTATTCCTACATCTCATTATTTATATTTTCATTCTACACTTTCTTTTTATGGTTCTTTTTTTTTTTTTCATCCAATTGAGTTACGTTATTAAATTAAATATTTTTATTCAATTATATTTTTAATCTTTTAATTTATATTATAATTTAATTTATTTATTTTTAAGCATGAAAATAGAATATTGAGTTATGTTCTTAATTAATTTATTTGTTTAAATTATGTAATTTTTTATATAAGATTACATAAAATATTTTTTTAAATAACTTTCTTTTTTCATCAGATTTTTTTAGTTCAATTACTTGACTCACATAAGTAGTCAAATCGTTGACCCGCGGTCACCCAAATCTCAGATTGGCTGGTTTTATTACTTTCGAAAGATGTTCCATATAACATAAAATAAATAAATAAATGTACCATATTAATTATTTTCTTAAATTTAAAAAAAACCGACAACTAAATTTTAGTAAAAAAGCAAGTATCCTCACGTTTTTTAAAACAATAATGCCACATACAAGTAATTACATTTGTATTACTTTGGTATAGTTTTTACTATTTAAATAAAGTTATATATATATAGACAAAATGAATTTACATCAATGTAGTTTTTTTTTATTTATCATTTTTAAGCTGTTAGATCCACTTTTATCTAATAGTTACTTTTAATGAAATAATCTCAATCATTAGATAAAAGTGAATCTAACGGTTGAAAAGGAGTGTAAGTCAAAAAAGACTTACACTAACAGAACTGATCCCTCCTCATATATATATATAAAGGAATAATTAATTTATATCAATGTAAGTTGATGATTTCTTCTTATACTTATTTTTAATTGTTAGTTCTACTTTTATCTAATAATTATATTTAATAAAATAATCTCAACTATTAGATAAAAATAAAATTAATAATTAAAAATTAATATAAAAAATTTATATTAATGTAAAGTGATCTTTCCTTTTATATATATATATATTATGAATTTTTTATATCACTTTTATATACTTATATTTTAATTTCATTCTATATTCCACAAGTGTGAGGAGCTGTGTAAATCTTTATGCTTTTTTTTTTTTTTAATCTGAAATCTTTATCCTTTTTCAAATGTCCTCCTACAACTTTTTTTTAAAATAAATTTTCCACAACTTATTAGTTAAAGTTTTGTTAACAAGTATCTTATTAAGTAATAGAAATGGTAAGAAATAAATAAAAATAAAATAATTTTAAATTTTTAATATATTAAATACTTTATTTTTTATTTCTTAACAAAATACCATTAAAACATTCATTAGCAAAACCTTTTTATTATATATTGCAGGTTGAAGGCATAATAAAATTAGAAAAAAATTAAATAAAAATGAAGGAATAAATTACTGCTTTATTTTTTTTTTTCACTTAAAGAGCTAATGGTTTATTCGAGATCCTTACTTCCTTAATAACCTCCCCTCTTTATCCCTCTAGAGCAATGCTATTTGTTACAAACATATTTTTAGAAAGCTATCATGAATATTTAACAACTAATTATGGTTGGAGAGAAAAATAAAGATGATTGAAAAGTAAAAATATAAAATAAAAAAAGTAAGAAGTTGTTTCACTTTTATTTTTTTTTCATCCGTGAACCCTTCATGAAATCTTTCATATTTAATATTTTCCTATCTATTTATCCCTTGATACTTATGTCTAACACTTGGTAGAATTTTCCTCAGCTTTATTTTATACGGTGTTTATCTCCTAAATTTTAAATTAGTGTAATTTGACTCATAATTAGAGTTGTAAAACAGATCGGTTCGTTTACGGCCAACAATTTTTTTGGGCGGGTCAGGTCAATGTGACTTTTATTAGGCCTATGAAAACATAGCCTAATGAATTTCTATGTTTGTTTTACCTAATGGCCAACGCCCACGCACGTTGGTTAGAAGGAACTCTTCTTTTTCTTCTTGCAAACGGCAATAGGAATTGTGAACATCGACGGTGTCAGTGAGTAAAATCTAATTCAAAGCATTAATCAATTGAGCAAGGCTGATTCAAAATACTTCTTTTTTTTTTCAAAATAAAAAGGTTCTACCCAACCTGAATTTGGCCGAACATTTTTTAAACTGACCAAACCGATGTCATTAAAATTTAAATAATTAATTTCAGTTGGTACTTTACTCGTTAATTACATTTTAATTAC
Source organism: Ormosia emarginata (assembly GCA_029884605.1). Taxonomy (NCBI): domain Eukaryota; kingdom Viridiplantae; phylum Streptophyta; class Magnoliopsida; order Fabales; family Fabaceae; genus Ormosia; species Ormosia emarginata. Next base: position 5,720,193 of record JAQQTP010000080.1, read on the forward strand.
ATTTTTAAAACTAACTTACTGATGATTAAAGAATAAAGACTTAATGTAAATTAATTGGACACCAATCAACAAAACTAGTCTCTCATATATTGAATGCGATAGGTTAAAAAACAACAAAATAAATCCAAAAAAATGAATTATGAAAAATAGATCTCCCTTTTAATTTTATCACAAAAAAAAGGGGAAAAAATCTCTATTTTGTTACCTCCCACTTTTCTTTGTATTGAGTCATATTTAGAACGGGATCAGCTGCAGTTGGAAAAACAACTGTACCCGGTGCAGTTGTGAATCTAGCGATTCACACTTTTTAAATTATATTTTTTATTTTTCTTTTGTTATAAAATGAATAATTTTTACGGTTGAGATTGTTTGTAGTTTCATAGAAACGGTAGACAATCCGGATCCGTCATATTTACTTTATCATTAACAAAATTCGATGAATGGGATACATAACTTGAGGGCAAAGTTTAAAATGGAGTCAATTTTTTTGGATCTATGAACTGTTAATTTTGAATCATTAATTTATTATTATAATAATTCAGATTAAAAATAAAATTTTTATAAATATTAAGTAATAATATTTAAATTTATACAAAAAAATTAAATCACATATTATTTTATGAATACAATAAATTTATAAATTTTAATCGATAATTTTAGATACTGTAAAATAAAATCATAGAACCAAACTTGAGTCCATACTTGCAACATAGTGGTTAATGGGATTACATGTGCCATCACTGTTCACCACCTACGTCTAACTAAAACCTTGTAGTATTGGGACCCCAGCAATTGAACTCCATGACTTTCCTCATGGACTCTTCCTTAGTTCTCTTGACCTTGTTGGAAACTGCAGCAGAAGAGGCAGAAGACAATTTCCTGGCCTGAGTGTATGATCTGATGTTGTTCTTGGCATGCTGTTGGAGTGACCTTAGAGCATAGTTCCACCTGCAAACCCCCAGTTGGTCTTTCAAGGCCTCCACTGCTCCTATGCTGGATGCCACAATCCAACCTCTGGTTGATCCACTCATGTTGGCTTTGCTGGTGAGAGAGAGAGAGGGGTATAAGGGGAGGATCTATTTCGGTGGCTATAGGGTATGGGTTTCTTTATCCTTATATATGTGGGTACTAGGTTGATTTGAAAGACGGAGTAACAACTAAGAAACCACTGCAAGTTTTGGGCTGAAAGGGGTAGGAAAGGCAAAACCAGGGGCTGTTGCAATCTTTGCACCAATTGTTTGGAAGAGAATCCTGGTATTTTCCGAATACCAAAGTATTCTTTGGTAGATTAATTTATTGAAGTGATTTATACTAATATATTCATTATTTTTTTTATTTTTAAAAGATAAAAATTAAAATTAAAATAACAAATATATAAATTAATAATAAATTATCTCATTAATAAAAATTAAAATATCAACATTTAAATAATACAAGCATGATGTGACACTTCAAGAATACACAATAATTTATCTTAGAATATTTATGCCACCAAGCAATTTATTTAACATTATTCATTAATTTATTAATACGTGGGTATTATTAGTAGTATCAGTCGGCGAAATTGGCTGGTTCTTCCGAGGGAAGTTACGTGGTAGTACTAACTAGTTATAGTACCATTTTATGAAGTACATATGCACTATTTTTTAAGTTAGTTAGTGTATTAAATATGTATTGTGATAGATATATAGAGATATTTGTATAATATATATATTATATGTATTTGATTGGAAAGATTTTTTTTTAGTTTTGACTCGTTTTAAGTATGTTTGAATATGTTTTAAACATATTTGATTATGTTTAAGACACGACTTAGACATAATTTATTAATATTTTTTAAAAAAAATTAATTTCTATGACTAATGCTCAATTAATAAATCTGTAACTCACTCAAGTTCTAATTACATTATTGGTGTCATAAGTTATTATTTTTGTATTTTAAGTTTAATCTTTTCATATATCACTATTAAACTTTTAAATTTTATCTTTTCATACACTACTATTTTTATCTGCTCTTATTATATTTGTTCGAATAAATCAGTCTACTTCATCAACACCAAAATTTATCTCACACTAATATTTCCTCTAGTTAATTTTTTTTATACACATATACTTGTATATGATTAGTTTTATTAGAAAAAGTTAGTTTAATATATTTTTTAAAATATGTCAATAGAAATTACGCACCATATTTTTTAACATGAGCTTATTAAGTAAAGAAAAATATTGACACATATGATATATATTAAAATATTATAAATCTTCAAACTTATAAAAATAATATTAATGAATAATAATTTTTTTAATTTTACAATTATATATATATATATATATATATATAGTGATCTATTTTATGGTGAGAGAATCTTTATTGTAAGAGATGAGGGAGAAAATATTGACTATTGAATCTTATATGAATGGTCAAGATTAGAACATAAACGACGTGACTTTTTTAAGTAGTCACGACCATTAAAAACTTTTAATCTTGACCATCTATGTATAGTTGTATACTAAAATTTTTCTTCTCATCCTCTCACAATAAAACCTCCTCTCACTAGATATGCCATATATATATATATATATATATATATATATATATATATATATAGGAGATCGGTTTACACAGGTGTAAGTTTTTTTTGACTTACACTCATTTTTAATATGAGATCTACTTTCATCTAATGGTTAAGATAATTTCATTAAAAGTAACCATTAGATGAAAGTAGATCTAACGATTAAAAATGAAAGTGTAGTTAAAAAAGACTTACACCTACAGTAAGTTAACATCCTCATATATATATATATATATATATATATATATATATATATATATATATATATATATATATATATATATATATAATATCCATATCCTATATTTATTTAAATTTTGTGTGCCTCTCTATTTATATCTCAGTATTCAGTATTTGTGCTTCGTAAGTATCCTTGTACGAGTTAGATGAAAAAAAAAAATTCGGATTTTACATGGTATTTTATTTTTTATAATTAATTATCATTTTAAAATCTTTTATATCACCTTATAATCATTTGAGTAAATACTTCCAAGTTTGTAATTTCTATAAACAATGAATTTATGATTATGAATAATAAAGTTAATATTAATTTATTTAATAATCGATTCAAACTCAATGAAAAAAAGTCAAAATGAAAATAGAATAAAAGTTGATATAATGTAGTTAAAGAATCTCCCTTATATGTAACATGTTGCCATATTGTAAATATATATTTTGTAAACAAAGAGTAACAGACCAAAAATAACTTTTATAGTATGAAGTATATAATAAATAATTGAAAGTGAATTTTTCATTTCATTATCTTATATGAATAATGAATAATGTTACTATTTAAATTTAAATAATTTAAATAAAAATATAACTAAAATTTTTAAAATTCGAAATTCATTCTTAATAAATGTAATTTATTTATTATTATACAATTTATATATAATTAATTTATTACCTAAACTAATTAACATTTTAATTTTCCACTATCTTTCACTAATAAAATTTACATTCAAATAAATAATCCAAATAATAAAATAAAAAAATGAAATTTGAATTGACCTCCTAATTGAATGTCACTTATGTACATTTAATTAATTGTCTCAATCAATTAATATATTAATTATTCATTATCTTCTATGAATAATATTATCATTTAAGTAATTTAATTATAATAATAATATAATAAAAAAAAAATAAAAATAAATAAATAAATAAATATATACTTATAACTTTTAAATAAGTGTAACTTCAAAATTAAACAATCAATATAATATAATAATATCTAAAAGAAAGATACATAACCTAGAATTCTATCATATGTCACTTCTAACGGGTAAGACATGTTCTAATTTTCTATCATGTGTAAAATAGTTCTCTTATTTGTATGTCATGTGTTTTTCTATTTTTTTTAGTACGATCTTTGACATGTTTACTTGTACATGAATGACACATATTTAAACACTAAAATTTTAATAAGCTAAAATGCTTATATAAACTCTTTAAAAAGGAAAAAATAATATTAAAAATTATATAGGTAAAGAAAGAACAAAAAATACAAATGAAATAAAAAAATAAAAAGTTAAACTAACAGAAAATGAAAATCTATATGAATCTTTTTTTATTTTATAAGATTTCGTCACACATTTTAATTTTGAGACTATATTTATTTAGGATACAGGAGCTTCATTTCCCCACAAGTATATTTTCAGTTAAATTCCAGACTACTTATTACTTAACTTACTTCGCTTAAGTTACGTGAACATAAATTGAATTAATTTATATGTAATTTTTGTAAAATTAATTTATTAAAATATTTATTTTATAAAATTATTGGATTAGATTTTACATTTAACAGACAAAGACTTTTTTATATTATACAATTTTTTTAGACATATAAGTTGTTTTATAATATTTTATATTTAAATTTTTAATATTTATATTAAAATAAAATCTTTTAAAGAAAATATTATATATTTTTAAACTAAATTTGTAATTTTTTTCTTAATAAATTATTACATTTCATTATATTTTATAAAATTGTTTTTATTTAAATTATATTTATTTTTATTATTTAAATATTAATTTATTCGCATACACGAATGTAAAATCTAATTATAATAAATATTTTGTACACTTATTCCCTTGGCAAATAAGGACTTTTGTTAGAGAAAATTTCGAAAATGATAAAATTTAAGTTGATTTCTTTATATTTATTGTATTTATTTTATCAATCAAATTATGATATGTGTTTATTAATGTTCTTTCTCCTACTCTATTTTTTTTTTAAAAAAATGCACACATGTGTAACCGACAAAAATGGATAAAACTTAGCGTCAATTCAAGTTAGAAGAAAGTCCTTTAACTCTCTCTAATTTTATATCATGTGTTTATTTTATTAAACTCATATTTCTTTTTGCTTCATTAATTTAATAAAATAGATACATAACATAAAATTAGAGAGAGTTTAAAGACTTTCCTCAAACTTAGGTTAAAGGCAAGTTTTCTCAAACACAAATACCTTCAATTAAATGAATGTAATATCATCATTAAAGAAAAGTAAAAGGCATTATAGAAAATTGGAATAAAAATTAAAAAATATTTTATGTTGCAAAGACAAATATAACCTCACTATAAGGATTAACATATTATTAGATGAGAAAAGAATATCGTTATTCGTTTAATTTTTATATGTCTAATTTTTTTAATTTACTCACAAATTCATTTTGTATCTTACGAGAATGTTACAACCACATACAGGATGACTTGACATTTTTCTTGTTAGCCATGGCAACCATCACCCAAGAGGGGGGGTGAATTGGGTGTTTACAAATTTTAATGCACCTTTGAGAAATTAAGCATTTTGAATCACTCAAGTCATAAAAGCAGCGGAACATGCACAACAAATGTACAACTATTATAGATTACTCAAATACAACTTAGGATATATAATGAATTAAGCAAATAAGCTAGATATCAAGTTTATAGAATCAAATCACCAAGATGACAAGATATGCAATAGATAAATATACTACACTAAATATTGAAATTAAAGAGTGTAGGGAAGAGGGAATCAAACTCAAGAATTTATCCCTGTTCATGCCCACCAACCACTTGTGGCCTACATCCATCCTCAAGCTTAACTTGAGATTTTCTTCACTATCTCCTAGACTTCACGGGTGCTAGGAAAACTTTTGTACAAACAAGAAAGACTCCTCACACTTTGGGATACCTCACCCTTGTGCTAGAGCCTCCAATTCTTCAAGCTTCACAGTGCTTGATGACGTTTACAAACTTGAGCACTCAACTCCTTGGGATGCCTCACCCTTGAGCTTGAGTCTCTTCAAACAAAGGGATGCCTCACCCTTTACAATTTGGAGGGATACCTCACCCTCTCTTACAAAGCAATCAAAGTTGATAGAATGAAACTCTCACAAGAGTAGATATACAACTTGAAGAACAAAGTATGGATGATAGAAAACTCTCTCAAGAGTGGATAATACAAATTGAAGAACTATGGGTATCAAGGATTCACACTTTAAAGCTCAAAATATGATTTTGATGATTCAAGGATCAAGTATAGTGTTCTTGTGTTTCTTAGGATGTAAATACTTCAAATATCACTTATATATAGAGCCCAAATGATAAAATAGCCGTTGGTAGTGTTTAGAAATGATTTTTTATGAAAACTAGCCGTTTATAGCCGTTAGAAACGTTTTGAAGCATTTTGGTAATCGATTACACACTTACACCAGTAATCGATTACATAACTTCGACATTGTTGTAATCGATTACAGGACTTGTGTAATCGATTACAACTTTTTTAATTTTGAAATCTGACTTTAAAATGTCATAACTTCTTCATTTCTTATCCGATTAAAGCAAATGACCAGTCATTGGAAAGATCTTTGAGTCTATTTTCAAATGAAAGAAGTTTCACAACAAAACTCAAAATATTTTGAGAGTTATGATCAAAAGAGTGACCAAAGGTCAGTTTTTCAAAACTCAAACTTGACTATATTTCATAGTTTAAAGCAAATGGTCATAACTTCTTCATTTCTTATCCGTTTAAAGTAAATGACCACTCATTGGAAATATATTTGAGTCTATTTTCATATGAAATAAGTTTCATAACAAAACTCAAAGTATTTTGAAAGTTATGATCAAAATAGTAACTAAATGTCGGTTTGCAAAACACAAACTTGGCTATTTTTCAAAGGTTTGAACTACCATTAAGACTAACTTTCCAAAAACAGTTTGTTGGCCATTAAAACATGTAAGAAACACTTTTAAAGATGTTAAAACATATTTGAGCTTAGTATGATTCCTTTTTACCTTTACACAAGATCTAAGTCCTATAAGCTATTCTTGAAGAACCTTGGGACTTGATCTTTTGCCATCATCAATTCTTGATGTAATCCAAGCTTCTAAAAAATTCTTCTCTTCAAATCTTGCAAACGCTTGGAACATCTTATCATTTTCGTTCTTCTTGAGTTGAGCATAATTATGATCTTTTGCTTTCTTGTTGCAATGCTCATTCTTGATACTTGGACTATCCTACAAAGTATTACTCACTTAAAACAAGCATAGTTAGTCCAAATTCATAACTTAATATCTTAATATGTATGATTTATAAATGTATAACTCTAATTAGTATAACATGCATATAAGAATGTTGCATATATCTCATTGCATGATTATTAAGTGAAGTATAACTAAATAAAGTACATAATCATGCATGATTATTAAGTGAAGTATAACTAAATAAAGTACATAATCATGCATGATCCAATATATCTCTTTTAAGCACATATATGAAACATGATCAATATTCTTTTGTGATGCATTTGTCATCTATCAAGCACATCTATTAAGCATAAGCATCATTCTTTTTGTCTTGTATTTGTCATCATCAAAACTTAACATATTAAACCATTGAGGCAAACCTATTTCCACATTTCTCACATAAATATACAGCATGAATACGGTGTGCATATAAAAGTTGGACACAACATTTCTCATAAATAAAGTTGAGGATAAAAAAGTAATTTCACAATAAAGCAAAAATGAAAAAAAACCCGTTGAGTGGGAAAAACTATGGTAGTAATTGTAGACAAATTTAATAGATTAAGTGCGTAGTTGAAATATCTGTGAAAACTTGATTATTTCAATAATTAATTATTATACAATTTTTTTTTGTTATAATCGATTATAATCTATGAAGCGTGTTCGTGTGTCGAACACGTGTCTGTGTCAGACACATGAAAACACTTGTATGACACACGTGTTGTCTGATTAAAAAAAATTAATTTTTTAGTTTGAACACGTTTTAGACATGCTTGGACACGTCTCAGATATGCTTGAACACGACCCATTAGTATTTTAAAAAAAATTAGTTTTCATGACTAACGTTTAATTAGTAAGCTCATAACTCACCCAAGTTTAATCACATAACTGACGTCTTAAGCCACTATTTTCACATACCAGTAATTTAAGTTTTATCTTTTCACATGCTACTATCAGACTTTTAAGTTTTATCTTTTCACACACCACTATTTTCATCTGCTCATTCTACCTTTACTCGTACCAAGTCGTTCATTTCGTCGTCATCGAAGTTTCTCTCACAAAAATATTACATCTAGTTAATTTTTTTTAAATGCACATGTACTTATACATGATTAATTATATTAGGAGAAGTTAATTTAAGAGATTTTTTAGAATATGTCAATAGAAATTATGCTCCATATTTTTTAGGAGGGGCTTACTAGATAGCAAATATTGACACATATGACATATATTAAGATATTGTAAATCTTCAAACTTATAGAAATGACATTAATGAATTATGAATCTTTTTTCTTAAATTTTGTAATTATATATATATATATATGTCGTGTTTGTTTCATATCATATTTTATAGATTATAATATAATCATTTTTATGTTTGGATATGTAGTTAAAAAATAATTTTAATCAATCTATTTTGTTTGGATAGTATAAAAAATTATTTTTATGCATTAAATTACTAAAATAAGTATAGAATAATTTAAAAATTATTTGATTGAGGATAAAATAATATTTATATATTAAAGTGTAAGATATAATTTAGAGTCTAAAATTTAGAATCATAAGTTGAAATTTCAGTATTATTAAAAAAATTATAATGCATTAAATTTCGTATAAAAATTAAAATTAATTTTACCAAACATGTTATAACACTATTAAAATAACATTTTTACAATAAAAATTTTTTTCCACTAAAAAAAAAGCATTCTTAAACATGCTCTAAGTAGATTTTATTAAATCAGGAGAAAAAAAACGAAAACTATAGTCTCGGAAATGCAACTTACATTGTATTAACACTCAAGTTTTTTTATTTTTATTTTTATTTTTTTTGCCCTTTAGGTTACCTTTGATTTGGGGTTTATAAGAGGGGAAATTTTTATAATGCTACTCAACTTTACCCCTGCAATGTTGGCTCTGTTAATTTTTACAGTGCTACCAAAGGCACCCTTAATAGAAAATAACCTCCATTGAAACTTGAAAGGCTTTTCCCTTCCAATTTTTCCGCCCATCTGATTACATATTACAGGCTGAATACAGAATAATCGGCTTTTGCTATTATTTTTTGGGAAATTCTCGTGCCTGCGCTTAGCAACGAGATTATTCCATTTCTTAGCAGGTTATTTGAAGTGACATTTTTTGCTGTAGATTTAAAAAATAATTTTTTTTTGTAAAATAAAATGAAAGAATATATATGCTATAATTGTTTTTCCGGTCTAGAAGCGAATGACATTTCGCGTATATGTATATATATATCTATATATATATATATATATATATATATATATATATATATATATATATATATATATATATATATATATATTGATACATTTCCGCCTGTATACTTTAATTCCCCGATACCTGTGTCTAAAACTTTGTGATCTTAACTTATTCTCCTCTCCACTTTACTTCATAAGATGTCTTGTAAGCCTTTTTTATTTTTTCAGGTAAGAAAAATGTTAATTGAAATTTGCAATACTGCTATAGTCACACTTACACCAATCACATGATTGGAATCTTTGTTGGGGAAGTAGAGATTCCCATAAAAAATTGCTTCATGTAAACTGAATCGGTGTAATTTACTTCATAATAAAAAACATCTAAATTTTCATATAATTATGAAAATTAGTAAAAAAATATATAACAATTTACTTCTATCAATTGTGTTATCAGTACAATTTATTTTATCAATTATCAAAATCTGTTATCAATTTTTTATGACATTGACGGCAGATGAATTGCCAGACGACCAGGATGGATTTAACTCATGCATAGCTAATACACATTAAGTGTAAGTGAATAACTATTTCAAAAAAAAAAAAAAAGAAAAAAGAAAAGCGTTAGTTGTTGTAAAGCTATATATTACAATCCCTATTAGTATTAGGTTATTCGTAATAATTTATATATAAAATAGTGACCCTTTTCGGAAGGGTGAGCTGTTGTAACAAAATTAATACAGAAATGTGACAAATTCATCGACTACCGTTCACAAGTTTCTAATCCCCAAATAAACTCGTCTTCTTAAAATCCAATGGTAATAAGACTCCATATGTGATGTTTTTGTACACAGCTTTCTGTGTAAATATTTTTTTTATTAATTTTAATTTTTTTATTATATTTTGTATATTATTAAGATGAATATTTATATATCAATTTTTTTTTACTTAATAACAAAAAATAATATAAAAAAGTATTATGACATCATCATTTTTTTTTCTTATTAAATAGCATTAGTCATGAAGTGACTGTCAGGTCATATAGATTCCACTTGCGCGTGCATTTTAGACTTTTGTGGGTTGTGTTTACACTTTTTCAAAAATGTATGTGGTGGAACTAAGCCACAATGGTCAAAAGTATCAGGCACAGAACATGTGAGAATACCCCTTTATGCTTCAACTGTAGCCCTGGTTGTTTGAGGCACAATCCAGGCTTGTACCATGCAGTGGAGGAAACTGGAAAGAAGATACATGCATGATCCCAGCCAACTTCCCACGGATTTGAATGATGGCTGCTACCAAAAAAAGGAAAAAGAAAAGAAAAGAAGGCCAATTGTTTTTGGTAAACCAGCTTCGGTACAAAAGAGTTAACATTGACTATAAACAATAAATGAGCTCAGCAAAATCACTATGATCAACTATTCTTCCATCCTTTATTGAAACCAACCTTCCAGGCTATGTCCAAAGTCCAAACCCATGACAGTTACCCACATTTAGTCGGCTACAAAAGCTGTAAACACGCCAAGATTAGAGGTAACTCCTCTGGTCCATTTTCATTGGGTATTTAGCTATAGCCCACAACTGGCTGGACCCGGATTATCTTTAGAGGTAGCATCTGAATTTATCTTAATCCAATAGTTAGGAGGAAAGGTCCACATTAATTACTTCAACAGGAGGTGGCTTTCCACAATTTCAGCTTTTTAATTGCAGTAGCCATAACTAGGGATGGCAATTGCTCTTGCCTTCGTTATGCGTATTTATTTATTATTTTTACGGATAAGTGGAGGTATTTACATATATCTATGAATAATTAATAATTTAAAATAAAATTTTAAAAATTATAAAAAAATATAAATAAAATAAATTTTAATATTATATACTATAATTTTATTTAATAATTTATTTTTTTTTTTATAAAATTAAAAAAATATTATAAATAACAAATTAAATTTAATCACATTTTGTAATAATCAATTTACATAAATAATTATTACATACAAAAAATATATTTTTTTAAACAAGTTTTATCATTATGAGTTCATTCAATTAAAAATTTATTTTAAAATAATAAAAATATATGTATTTTTATCTCATTTCAAAATAAAAAAATAAAATAATATATGATATATATTAAATGAAAAGATACTTAACGGATTTATAAGTATTCGCAAGATAAATACTATAATTCTCGTCTCACTCCTATTTATTAAACATATACACATTCCTAATCTCATTGTGAGTAATTCTTATAGATCTTCATGAATACAGGTAATTTTGTCATCCTTAACCATGACCATGAGCATTAAGCATACTATGTATTTATATGGATAAAATCAAATAACTGGAGAAAAATAGAATGATAGAAAAAAAAAATACAAAACTAAAGAGACAAAGTGACTATTATTTATTAACCTTTAAATTTATATTTCTAACCGTATATAACCTTTGGATTTGATATTAATATTCCTTATTCGGGACATTGAAGGTACCCCTTTGTGCAAGTACTCTTCCTAGACTCGAATTTTTTACATTGCAAGGATCCCTCATCTTTGAGCTCCACTTTGCTTATTACTTCATCTACTGTAATGTTATATAGTCAGAAAAATATTAGTTAAACTTTTGACGGGACTCAAAAATGATTATTATATAAAATAAAATAGTAGAGATAACTCATCCATCTAAAATGAAAAAAATATGCCGATCCCTTTGGTTAAAAATTCTAACTATCTAGCAATTTTTTCCATTATTATGAGTTCTAATGGTATATATTGATTGCATTAGTCGATTTTATTATTTTTATATATTTCTTTAAGATCTTTTTCAAAACTCTAAAAAAGTGAAAGAGTTAAACCCATAAATATTCAAAACAACATCTCACCAAAAGAACCATAACAAAAATTAACTTAAATAATTAAAACAAATATAACACAAATAACATTCATAAAAAGGTAAAAATATACATTTCATCCCTTAACTTTACTCTAGATTTTATTTTCATTCCATAGTTATATTTTATTTTATTTTTGTCCCAAATCTTCTCAAAATTTACCAAAGTTGTCCTAACTTCTTACATCATCAGGAATGCTAATAGAATTTGCTTATATAGCATCTTATGTGGCACAAGTGCATAGTTGATAATGTTTAACTAGGATTTTTTTAAAAAAAAAATTAGTAATTTGAGAAAAATATGATGAATTTTAAAAAGATTTAAGACAAAAATAAAATTAAGAAACAAATAGTGAAAATTATGTTATAATGAATTTCATACATAATTTTATTTTAAAAGTTCTATATTTGTGTATTGAAAAATTATTATTTTTATGTAGATTAATTACTAAAAGTCTCATTAAATTACTCAAGTATTTATATTGAATCGACATAACTAAAAATTGATCATATCTCTTTATTAATATATTAGAAGTATCAGTATTGAACAAATGTTTTTTTTTTTTGGAACCACTTGATTACATAGAGGAAAACCTTGTTCTAAGCAATGTTTTACCTTGGTTAAGGGACAAAAAGTAAAAATTATGTTATAATGAATTTTATAAATAATTTTCTTTTAAACGTTTTATATTTGTGTATTGAAAAATTACTTTTTTATATAGATTAATTACTAAAAGTCTCATTAAATTACTGATACTTAATCGACTTAATTAAAAATTTATCATATCTCTTTATTAAAATATTAGAAGTATCAATATTGAACAATTTTTTTTTTTTGAACCACTTGATTACATAGAGGAAAATCTTGTTCAAAGCAATGTTGAAACCTTGGTTCAAATTGGCCAACTAGATGGATAAATTGATCCCCTAGCCTGTCTAAGTCAGTCAATATTAAATATTTAATTTTATTAATTTTATTAATTTTATTTTTTATTAAATGTTTATATATTTATTATTTTTATGTGGATCAATAGGTTACTCACCAGTTAAACCGCTCAAGATTTTTATAAATATGTTTCATAATCAACTCAAATATCAATGCCAAATTCAAATAGTTTGTTATATATTAATTTAATTTTTTTAGAAATCAATCTATATAGAAAGTATAATTTTTTATTAAAAATATATTTTTTCTAAAAGAAAATGAAATATAAAATTTATTATAGGAAATTATTTTGCTTTTTATCTTTTTACTTTACTATAAATCTCATTTTTATCACACAACAATATTATTTTATTTTTGTCCTAAATCTGATTCAAATTTATCATATTCATCCTCAAATCACTAATCAATCAATTACTATCAATCATCAATCAATCAATACAATATACAAAAAAAGAGTTCTAGTTTGTAGTATTCTGTTAAGTGGTAGTTTTAGATTGTACTATTAATCTAATTATTTGAATTTAAATTTTATTATTATCCTATTAAAAATAATAAAAAGAAAATGTAATTTTTTTGTCAATTATCATTTTTAAATTGTGTCACAAATATAATTTTAATTTAAATTTTAACATTATCCTTTGAAGAAAAATATAAATTATTTTAGAGTTCTTTTTTATATCTTACGAGTGTCATTTTTAAATTATGTTATCATTGATTTATTAAAAAATCAATTTAAATTTTATTGTTATCACATTATTAATATATATATATATATAAATGATAATTTTTTGAGATATTTCTTTATAGAATAAAAGTATTTTTGTTACGGTATTAAATTATACTATAATATACAAAGATAAAGTCAAGAAAATTAGTAATAACTATAATCCCTAAAGCTTAAAATACTTTTAAATAATTTTTGAAATTTTTAAAATATCTTTAAAATGTTATATAAACTTAATATTTGACGCTCTCAATAAAATAAAATAAATATTTAAACATTAATGTGAATTTTTTATATCATCAATGATTACTTAAGAAAATTATAAATATATTTTCTTATAGCAATAAAATAATTATCATATATTATTTTTAAATAGTTTAATTGTTTTTATAATTTCATGCATCACGGGGTATTATTCTAGTTAAATTTTTTTTTTTAAAAAAAAGCCTAATTGGACCGTAACAAATGTGTAGTTGTGTTTGCATATGATTTCATGTCAGAAAATTTCTTTAATATATATTTTTAACCGTATTAATACTTGAGATAAATTTGATGAGTTTTAAAAAGATTTAAGATGAAAATAAAACAAAATATAGTTAGGGAATGAAAATGCAATCTAAAGTAAAATTAAGAGATTAAAAATATATTTTTGCCTTAATAAAAATTATCAACATATGTTGGATCAAATTTATTTCTTATTTTATCGTTTGGCGTTGGAATTTACTTGAGGTCGAAAAAAAATAAAATCTCACAAGTTAACTTGATTGACATTTTTTTTCTTTACTTAACTAGATTTAACATAGATAATTATATTTAAGCCAACCTAGAGAGTAAAACTTCTAAAGTACTAAGCAATGTCTAAGAATTACCCCAAAAAAAGAGTAATTGAGTGAGAGTAATTCCATTTTTATTTCTTCAAAGTGAACATTAATTCGATAAACCTCAATGTACAACAGAAGTGCTGGAAAATTAATCATGCATGGAAGGTTATATGTAAAAACGAAGAAAATGAAAAAGGTGGGAAGTAAAAGAGCCGAGGGCATGTGGGCACATGTTAACGAATAGATGGATACAAAACAGGTACAGTGCAAGCATTGTGCACTTAGGCTGTGTTTGAAGCATTGTACAAGGACGAATTCTCATGTGTGAGGGATGCACACACCTAATAGTATAGTCGAATATATTAGGAGCTTTTTATCATGCTATCACATTATAACACTATCCTTTCTCATTCACAACATATAATTTGATAAAATTTTTATTCCAATTATTCCTTAAGACTATATTTGAATTGGTGAAATTTAGTAGAATGAAAGAAAATGAAATAAGTAGAGATATATTCTATTGTTTAATTATATTAAAAAATATTAGAATGAAATAAAAGTAAGTGAGATAAATTTTATTCCATCGCATAAAAAATTATCAATTTTTTTTTCTCTCCTAATTTAGGGTGTATGGAATGGAATGAAATGGTAAATTTCTTCTCCACTAAAAATAAAGTTATAACTCTTACTATTTTATCTACTTTTCAAATAATTGAATGATAATTTTATTTTATTTCATCCTAAAATTTTTAAACAATAAAATAATATTTTTATCTCATTATATTTCATCTCATTCTATTATATTCCACTAATTATTAAATATCCAAATATAACTTAAGAATCCTCCATTACCACGAACACTGTAGGTCATGGCCACGGCCACCGCCCCTTTTTCGATCACCACCGTCAGGCCCTGCCCACCACTTCTGGCGACTACCACTAAAAGACATGCCTTTGCTCCAACGACCCCGTCATTGTCATGCTCACCTATCATTCAACTATCAAATTCGTCGGGAAAAAAAAATACCATTTCATGATGAGATTGAAATTTTATTATTTGGTGGAGAAGGGGGTTAACAGAGAATCACAAGATTGGGACAAATAATTTTTTTTAAATTTCACATTTGTGGAGAGTCGAAACAGTGGTGCTATTAGTGCCTTATCCTTTCTCCTGCAACTTCCGCATCTTATCAAAGGTGAACTGCAGCCATGGATGAATGCCTCCCATATATAAGATATTCTCAATGTTTTTCGATATGACGATGGGGAGCAACAGTTCCAGTTGCAGCCGTGAAGGATTCCCTGTTGATTGATCGACAACGAGGACAAGTTGTTCAATTTGCAGCCGCCATCATTTTCTAGAAGTAGGGGTGATGGTGCAGTTGAGGAGACTAGTGGCTCGAGGTTGATGACCTTTCGAGATCTGTTTTTTTTATTTTTTTGTTAAAGGATAGATTAGTCGTAATAAATAATTATATATATTATTATATTACTTATATTATATATACTAAATATTAAATAGTATAAGAGGTACTAAGAAAACTTTATATTTGTCAGAGGTACTAAGAACATCAAAGCAAGTCTTTATAGAAAATTAAAATAGAGGTATATTAGATGATGTCCTAAATTTCATCAAACTTCCGATGGCTTGAACCAACATTATAGTTGTCAAAACAGGTTGGTCGGGTCATATCGGGTTAAGTGAGTTTTAAGTTAATATTTTATTAATTTACTCTACTTTTTTGTAACGTAAGCGGATCGAGTTGATCGATCCATTCAGAAAGTCATTTCATTTAGACTATTTTAAATTTCGGATTAATATTTTGTTAATTTAATTTATTTATTTTATTAGACTATTCGAGTCAATTCATCGAACTTAACTTATTTTGACGACTCTAATCAGTATAGAGATAAAACTATCACGAGTTCTAGTAATAATGTTGAAGATCTATGACGAAGAACAGTTGTTTATTGCGTTTGAATATAAATTAGTGTATTACTACAAACATCACTATAATTAGATAACATAATTAAAATGAAAAAGAGCTATACATGGCTAACATCTTCTGACATCTTATTCAAAACATAGCCTCTTAATACATCACAGGCTGTGTTATAGCACTCGGAGATATTCTTGTATATTCTCGCAATATGTTACTGAAACTAATAAAAATATGACATTTTGGCTTGTATAATTATATGGAACGTTAGATCAAATTTAAAATATTATTTAATAGATTTAAAATTAAATCTGAGCCTTTGAAAGTATTAATCTCATAGTATATTAGAATTTCTAGTGACACCACATGTAGTGGGATACTCATCAGAATTATGCTAGTGTACCGAAGACTCTTACGGGCATCTTGTCAACTTGTGGATGAAAGCAACTTATTGGATTGGATCGTATAGAAGAATGGGAAGATCGCTTCGAGTTAGGCAAGGTCTTTTAACAAAATATATATTTTTGAATAAATAAGAATTTTCTAATATTAAGATTAAAATAAGGCATGCATATTCGGGGAAAGATGAGACGACATTAGGTTGTGGCACTAGAGATGGAGACACAAAATTTTGTTGTCTTTTTCTGTAGATGATATAAAGCATATAGGTAGGTGACAAATGAGACAGCATACGGCATTGAACTTGACTCCGATTTAAAAATGAATATATATTATCCAGGAAAGGATCAACATCTTTTTATTTATTGACACACCGCAAGAAATCTGATATGGATTAGTTTTTGACGATTAATTAATTAACTCGATCAACACCCCGAAAGTATTCTGAGAAGTACATGACCTACTCAAATCTCAGTGATGAATAAATAAAACAAAATGATTGCACTTTTTATTATAATCTTCATTTGCTTTTATTTTACAAACACATAATCAAGTTATGATTTATTCATGGCTCTCAAATTGATGTATGGCCAGAAGATCTTCAATGACTGCCAATATTTCACAATTAAGCGTTTGGCTAGCTGTTTGTATTTGCACCATTCATTACCAACAGAATTGTTAATTGAAAATTGAAAAAGAAAATTTATTTGGAATATTAATTGAGGCAAGGACTTGATGACATATAAATAAAGTTTATTATGTGATATTTGACAAATTTTATTACTTGCACTGAATATTCTAAATTAAGAAGAGGCCACTTCTTCTTGAATTCCAAGTGTACGTGTCTATGTGTACGTGGATCTGACCCTTCACCTAAACACACTGATATTCAGCATAAAAACTTCTTACGTGTTTGATTTTCTGGTTAACAAACGCTTTGTATTCTGATCTCACTTGAAAAGGATCAGTTCCTTGCTTCATTCCAGATTCTATGCTGCATGTTCAAGGTTTCAACTTAATGTTCACATACATATCATGCTTGAAGCAGAAGCTAGAAGCTCAGATAGTAGGTGGTTATTGGTATACATAGAATATGAAAGTTCTGGAATTCTAGTCACCAGGTGTCCTTTCTTCGTGTAATTGATTACAAGATTATATGATGTAATGCTGTTTCATGAATATGTTTATTAATTGTTCTATTGGTAGAATAATCTTATTGTTGGATGGGTCTAAGTGGGACTCATGCTAATATTTAAAAAAAAGAAGAAGAAGAGAATAGGTCTTTTAAAAAGGATAAAGAGGTAGTAAATTTAATTAGAAATTTTCTGCTTCTTCGACGGCGCCGCATGAGAGGGAGGAGAAAATTTTCAGTGCTGATCTTGCGTGTTCAGATTGGACAGTCATTTGTGGTCCGATTTAGATGATTTTTTAGTATGTTGTTCCTTGCATTGTGAGCTTCTACTTGTACGGTCAGATTCTTATTTCTTCATCTCTACTTGTTGGGCTGTTTGTACTCCTTTGTGGGTTTTTAGCTTTGTTGCTTTGTTGATTTCCACTTTGTTGGTGGTGAGTAGGGGTCGTTGTAATATCCTTGTTTATTGGGAGATACTTTGATGTACTCATTGATTTTATAGTGGAGATTTTTTTCTAGACTAGGTCCCGTGGTTTTTACTTCTCACATTGAGAGGGTTTTCTACGTTAAAATTGTGTGTGTTCTCTTTGCCTACTTATTTTTGTGTATTCTTGGATATATTTTTTGGTGGATATTTTTAGTTGGCTGTATATTTTGCTCCTCACAGGTTCTTTCAAGTGGGAAAGATTTTATTGCCCATTTGTGTGTTGTTACTTCCATTTGTGTACACACTCCTTTCTCTTCCCAACAATTTAATTTGGCGCATCGAGAGAAATTTATTTGTTTATTTGCTTAATTGAATGATGGAGCCAAATTACAGTAGAATGATTAGTTTGAATGACACAAATTACCACAAGTGGAAAGAAAAGATAAAAGATTTATTATTTGTGAAAAAATTACATTTACCAGTGTTTGCTACTACAAATCCTGATGCTAAATCTGATGAAGATTGAGCTTTTGAGCATGAGATGGTTTGTGATTTTATTTGACAATGGGTAGATGATAATGTTTTGAATCATATTGCTAATGATTCACATGCCAGAACTTTGTGGGATAAGCTTGAGACCTTGTATGCCTCTAAATCTGGGAACAATAAATTGTTTTTGTTGAAGCAGGCCATGAACTTGAGTTACAAGGATGGTAGTTCTATTTCTGATCACTTGAGTGATTTTCAGGGATGCTTTGACCAGTTGTCTGGTATGGGTGTGAAATTTGAAGATGAAATTTTGGGACTTTGGTTGCTTAATACTCTACCTGATTCTTGGGAAAATCTCAGAGTCACTTTGACTAGTTCTGCTCCTGGAGGTGTTGTGACCATGAATTATGTAAAGACTGCTGTTTTGAATGAAGAAATCAGACGACGAACTCAGCAGACATCCTCTTCACAATCAGAGGTTTTGGTTACTGAAAATAGGGGGAGAAACATTGAGAGGGATCGGGGATAAGGCAATAGAGGAAAAAGCAAGAGTAGAAGTAAATCAAGGTCTAAATACAAAAACATTGAGTGTGATTATTGTGGTAAAAAGGGACATGTCCAAAGGTTCTGCTACCGATGGAAAAGGGAGAACAAGGGTAACAAGGACAAGCAACAAAAGAAAGATAATGACAATAATAATCGTGTTGCTACCACTACTGGAGGAGATCTTGTGATTATCTGTGATGAAAATTTGATTAATGTTGCCTGTGATGAGACCAGTTGGGTTATTGACAGTGGTGTCAGTTTTCATGTGACATTTAGGAAGGATTTCTTCACATCTTATACTCCTGGTGATTATGGGGTTTTGAAGATGGGTAATGATGGTATGTCAAAGGTGATTGACATTGGCAATGTTTGTTTGGAAACCAGTAATGGGACAAAGTTATTTTTGAAGAATGTCAGACACGCACCAGACATCCGTTTGCATCTGATTTCTGTTAGTGTTCTTGATGATGATGGCTATTTTAGTACCTTTGGTGGTGGACAGTGGAAACTCTCTAAAGGTTCTTTAGTTGTGGCACATGGAAAGAAGTGTTCAGGTTTGTATTGGACCAAGGCTTCAGTTTCTGTTGATGCTGCTAATATAGTTAAGTGTGATAACCAGTCAAAGTTATGGCACAAGAGACTTAGCCACATTAGTGAGAAGGGACTTGATACTTTGGCCAAAAGGAATCTACTTTCAGGTTTGAAGGGTGCAAGTTTGGAAAAGTGTGCTCATTGTTTAGCTGGGAAGCAGAATAGAGTCTCTTTCAAGAGTCATCCTCCTTCTAGAAAATTAGAGGTGCTTGAGTTGGTGCATTCAGATCTTTGTGGTCCAATGAGGACTAGAACATTTGGTGGTGCATTTTACTTTGTGACTTTCATTGATGATCATTCAAGGAAACTTTGGGTTTATGCCTTGAAGACTAAGGACCAGGTGCTTGGTGTCTTTAAGCAGTTTCAGGCTTCTGTTGAGAGAGAAACAGGGAAGAAACTGAAATGTGTTCGCACTGATAATGGTGGTGAATATTGCGGACCATTTGATGAGTACTGTAAACAGCAGGGTATTAGACACCAGAAGATGCCCCCTAAGACTCCTCAGCTTAATGGTCTGGCAGAAAGAATGAACAGGACTTTGATGGAGAGAGTTAGATGTTTGCTTTCTGAAGCAAAGTTACCTAGATCTTTTTGGGGTGAAGCTTTATATACTGCTGCATATGTTATTAATTTATCTCCTACTGTTGTTTTACAGGCTGATGTTCCTAATAGAGTGTGGAATATAAAGGATGTTTCCTATGACCACTTACGTGTCTTTGGGTGTAGAGCATTTGTACATGTGCCTAAAGATGAGAGATCCAAGTTAGATATCAAGACTAGACAGTGCATCTTCATTGGCTATGGTCATGATGAGTTTGGCTATAGGTTGTATGATCCAGTTGAGAAGAAGCTTGTTAGAAGTCGTGATGTTATTTTCATGGAGGATCAGACCATTGAAGATATTGATAAGGCAAAGAAGTCAGAGTCTCCGAGTACTGATGGTTTGATTGATATTGATCCAGTTCCTGAGCCTCATATGCCAGATGTAGCTGACTTTGGCGATCATGATGATGTGCATAATCATATTCAGGGTGATCAGGTTGAGGATGTTGTTGATAATGTTATTGATGAGGTAGATGCTCCTGCTCGTGAGGTTGTTGATG
The DNA here is from genome assembly GCA_029884605.1 of Ormosia emarginata. Taxonomy (NCBI): domain Eukaryota; kingdom Viridiplantae; phylum Streptophyta; class Magnoliopsida; order Fabales; family Fabaceae; genus Ormosia; species Ormosia emarginata. Next base: position 5,741,504 of record JAQQTP010000080.1, read on the forward strand.
AACCTGTTGTTTCACTTAGGAGGTCTTCCAGACATCTTATTCCCTCTACCCGTTACTCATCTGATGAATATGTACTTCTTACTGATGGGGGAGAACCTGAGTGCTACGAAGAGGCTATGGAGAGTGAGCAGAAGGCAGAATGGGTTGCAGCAATGAATGATGAGATGAGATCTTTGCTTGACAACCATACTTTTGAGCTGGTCAAGTTGCCTAAGGACAAGAAAGCTTTGCAAAATCGGTGGGTTTACAGGTTGAAGAATGATGAGAATACTTCCACTCCGAGATACAAAGCTAGATTAGTTGTCAAAGGCTACCGTCAGAAAAAGGGGATTGATTTTGAGGATATCTTTTCACCGGTTGTTAAAATGTCTTCTATCCGAGTTGTTCTTGGTTTGGCGAAATGGGTCTTGATTTAGAGGTTGAGCAGATGGATGTGAAAACTGCTTTCCTTCATGGTGATTTGGAGGAAGAGATTTACATGGAGCAACCTGAGGGTTTTGTGATGAAGGGTAAAGAAAATTATGTCTGTAGGTTGAAGAATAGTTTGTATGGCTTGAAACAAGCCCCGAGGCAATGGTACAAGAAGTTTGAGTCTGTTATGATTCAAATAGGGATTCAAGAAGACTACTTCGATCATTGTGTGTTTGTGCAGAAATTTTTTGATAATGAATTCATCATTTTATTGCTCTATGTTGATGATATGTTGATTGTTGGTCATAATTCTTCTAGAATTGATGATTGAAAAAGGAGCTTAGTAAGTCTTTTGCAATGAAAGACTTAGGACCAGCAAGACAGATTCTTGGCATGCAGATTATTCGTGATAGAGTGGCCAAGAAGTTGTGGTTATCTCAAGAGAAATACATTGAGAAAGTACTTCAACGTTTTCACTTGGATAAAGCTAAAGTTGTAAGTACACCTCTTGCTTTACATTTTAAGCTTAGCACTAGACAGGCTCCTTCTAGTGATGAAGAGAAACAAGACATGCAACGTGTTCCTTATGCATCTGCAGTAGGAAGTTTGATGTATGCAATAGTTTGCACAAGGCCTGATATATCTCATGCAGTTAGTGTGGTTAGTCGTTTTCTTTCCAATCCTGGTAAAGAACATTGGAAAGCTGTGAAGTGGATATTAAGATATCTCTGGGGCACTTCTAGTTTGAAGCTCTGTTTTGGAATTGGGAAACCTGTTCTTTGTGATTATACAGATTCAGACTTGGCAGGGGATGTTGACTCAAGAAAATCTACTTCTGGCTATTTGATTACCTTTGCAGGGGGAGCTGTGGCTTGGCAATCTAGGTTGCAAAAGTGTGTTGCATTGTTTACTACTGAGGCTGAGTTCATTGCTATTACCGAAGCTTGTAAGGAGTTACTTTGGATGAAGAATTTTGTCCATGAACTTGGTTTTATTCAAGAGAGGTATGTTTTGTTTTGTGATAGTCAGAGTGCTATTCATCTCGGCAAGAATCCTACGTTCCATGGTAGATCTAAGCATATTGATGTAAGGTATCATTGGATACGTGATGTTCTGGATTCTAAGTTGTTGGAACTTGAGAAGATCCATACTGATGATAATGGTTCAGACATGTTGACAAAGACTCTACCAAGAGGGAAGTTTGAAGATTGTCGTTTGGTTGCCGGTTTGGCATTTGCCTCCACTTGAGTTGGAGGGGGAGTTTGTTGGATGGGTCCAACTAGTGGGGCCCATGCCAATATTTTTTTAAAAAAAGAAGAGAATAGGTCTTTTAAAAAGGGTAAAGAGGCAGTAAATTTAATTAGAAGTTTTCTGCTTCTTCGACGGCGCCGCGTGAGAGGGAGGAGAAAATTTTCAGTGCTGATCTTGCGTGTTCAGATTGGATAGTCATTTGTGGTCCGATTTGGATGATTTTTTAGTATGTTGTTCCTTGCATTGTGAGCTTCTACTTGTACGGTCAGATTCTTATTCCTTCATCTCTACTTGTTGGGTTGTTTGTACCCTTTGTGGGTTTTTAGCTTTGTTGCTTTGTTGATTTCCACTTTGTTGGTGGTGAGTAGAGGTCGTTGTGATATCCTTATTTATTGGGAGACACTTTGATGTACTCATTGATTTTATAGTGGAGATTTTTTCCTGACTAGGTCCGTGGTTTTTACTTCTCACATTGAGGGGTTTTCCACGTTAAAATGTGTGTGTTTCTTTTATTTATTTTTGTGCATTCTTAAATATATTTTTTGGTGGATATTTTAAGTTGGCTGTATATTTTGCTTCTCACAAGTTCTTTTAAGTGGGAAAGATTTTTTATCGTTTATTTATTCTTTATTTTGTTCTACAGACACACTCCTTTCTTTCCCAACACTTATGGTGCAGTGGAGCTAGACAGAAATTGTTGAATATACAAAGAAAAATTATACGTATCAATACGTAGCCAGCCGCTAAAGTTATAGTTGAATTAGTATAATATGTTTCACTAGTTAATAAATCTAGTAAAATTTTATGGTGGTGCATATATGATAAAAAATGTACTGGTGAGTTAAGCAATTAGAAAAATGGCGCAAGGCCAACAATGGATGAAAGAATCAGTCAAATGTACGTGCTTATATGTACCATAATTGGTATAACCGTATGTATGGTCTCCGTATCTATTAAAACTTGATTAGAAAACCTAAAACATGACTAACTAATGAAGCTGAGATTCAAGCAAATTTAGTAAACCGACATAAGACGTGTACAAAATATATTATATACATGCGTGAATATGAAAGTTGCTACGCAAATCTTCAACTAAATTTCTGGTAGGTCTACACATATACATGATATGAAAAAATGTTGAGTATGATCATTATTTGATGAGTCTCAAAAAGATTAAAATTATAATGTCTGACATATTCAATATCAAAGGGGAAAAAAAAAAAAAGAACCTAGAAGGGTTGACCCACAATGGGTTAATTATAAACGGGCCAGACTGAGTTGGCCCGCTGTTATAAATGGGTCACTATAATGTCAAATGCTCATATTAGCTCATGAATTATACTAATTCATTACTCTTTTTTTTTTCGGCTTTTCTTTTGCCTTAAAAACAATTATTTAGAGTTGTGGATCATATTTGGACAATTAGGTTATTAGAATTATTTAGGCATGTGAGTTTTTTTTTTTTTTTTTTAACTATAGGCAGAGGTGGCTTTATGTATAGATATAGAAGCCTAAAGCTAAATATGAAAATGAAACTTTCTTTAATTGAAATATACAAAAAAAATGTTATAATTTTATCATTCTAGCTTTTTGAGATGCAAACTATATTGTCTAGTGACTTTAACTTTTTATCCCTGAATAGAAGTAATAGGGATTGTATTTATGGGAAGTGAGAAAAAAAAATTCTAGATACTTAATAAAGTGAGAGTATATGTAGCTATTTTTTTTAATTATCTTTACATTTGCATATTTTTAATATGAATTTTAGAAATAAAAAATTAGTTCAAAATTAATAGAGATGTGAGAAAAATTAGATACTCTTAATTAGGAAAGTGAAAGAACATATTAATATTTTATTAATTCTCTTAATTCTTATATATTTAATATAAATTATAATTAATATATTATTGTAAAATTATGAAATCTGTGAAAAAATGACGCCTAAAACAAGGGTTTGAGTGACCTTACCCTTAAGCCGTCCCGACCCGCCAGTTAACGGGTCACAATACATTTAACCCATATCTTGTCTTAATCAAAGTGGGTTAAAAGTTAAATGGGTTAGCGCGTAGACTGCGCCACGTTTGACAGCTGCATATAGGTTAAGCCTAACTTGTACAATAAAAGAAACTACAAATAGATGTTGCTTATGTACGTTGTATGTAAATGGTGATAGATGTTGCTTATGTGGTATGTAAATGGTGTCTCTTTTCATTAATTAGGAAAACTAATGTGAAAACGCATCAGTCAAGCCATACTAATCGGATTATTGTGGTGGAATTAGTTGACAAGTATACTGATGTTGTACTCTTGCGTTGTCGATTTCAACGATTCCGAGTAATAATGGCTTCATGATTGGATGAAGGAAATGCATAGTAGGCACCAATATTTTCTTAGTCAGCTCAGCAAAGAAAGCGAATTTGATCTATAAAATTATAATTTTTTAAATACATAATCCATGAAACTAAGAAAATTCCCATATATGTTTCAAGTTTTTCAACCTTTCCCTCGAACAAGTTCACAAACGGGGTTCAGAAACAGTGAAAGTCTCAAAATATAATGGCAGTAAAATCAGACGCCAGCAGACAGCAACAAAAAAAGTATCAATCGTTCTGTTTCAGTTTCAACCAAAGCAGACAGCAATACAGTATGCTATTAATTCAACGAAATGGACTCGCTGGAGACGGCTTTTCAAAAATCATATGGATTTTTTTTCCCCGTCAAAGAGGTTGTGATTGAGAATTAGGGTAAAGTTTCTACCATTACCAAGTGTAATGTGTTAGACAATATGGCAGGGGAGAGAGAAATGAGAGAATTCAAAATTGAAAAATTTTGTGAATTGAGTAAAAATGTATACAACAAGTTAATAGTGTGGCTTGTATAGAACATGAGAGAGTAATCAAATAGTAACTAATTGCTTACTAAGCAAACTAACATAACTATTTTTTTATCTAAATGTTGATACCTAATTTTGTTCATCTTTTTTTATCAAGCCGATTTTGGCCCCTTTTTTATCAAGGTGTCTGAGCTATTTAATTTTGTTTATTTACTTTTATTAGGTTTGATTTCAATTAAAAAAAAAGAAAAAGAAAAAACCAAAAAAAAGAAAAGAGAAAGAAGAAAATAAACAAAAAATGTAATAACGTGGAAGATGCTGCTTGATTTGTTTTTTTTTTCTTTTTTGGGATAGAGATCAGCTTTTCTTTTCTTAGTCTATTGTTTGTTTTCTTTTTTAACCAAAACGCTGTCCCGCAGCACACATAAGGGGACAAGCTGCTTTGTCCCCCACTCACTCTTCACTCACGTTCCACTGGCTGCACTGCACACACCAGGCCTCCACTCACCCACTCACACTCAGGTAGACCACTTTTGCATTCTCACGTTTTTACTCTCACACACAACATTACACGATCACGGACCAACGGCACAGGGGGGGTCTCACGTACAAGACCAAGGGCTTGCTTTCATTTTGGAGGAGGATCCCATTATCACCAGAGGAGGAGGTTTGCTGCCAGGGGACCCTTCAACAATCTTCACCCTCCAAGTCATTGAGACTTCACCTTCACTCCCCACCTTGCACCACTCCTCCATCTCCTCACCACCTCCACTCATCATTCTCATTTTTCATCCCATATTCATCACCCTTCATCACCTTCAACCCATAACCACTCACCTCAAGAACCATCACCAAGCTACCACAACACTCCATCTTCCCCACCACAAGCCACCCACTAAGCACAACCTTCACCCATCAACATTCACTCACCATCACCAAATCCTAAGCCAACACACCGAAACGACCTCACCCATCAAAACCCGAAATTTCATCCTCCTCAACATAACCAACTCCAACCTCCATAGCCACCATATACCCAATAAACAGCAGCAAAAAACGGAGCCACACTCAAAGACCCACACTTAAAAAAATCAAAGAGGACAAGAAGAAGTGAAGGAAAGCCCAAAAAACGGGGGTTCTTCTTTGGTTTTCCACCAAGAATCACCATCCGTTCCTCCACGAGCCACTGTCCTCTGCGACCCACCGCCTCCCAGCCGCCGTGACCCGCGAACCCGTCGCACCAGGTCTGCAACCGCAGCCCCCACCGCGTCGCCAGTTCATCCCCCACGGTTCCGTCGAACCAGACCCGTAGATCCTGCCGGCGCTGCACCAGATCCGAGCCATATCGGACCGCGCCCAGTACTACCGTTGAACCAGCGACCCGCAACCGTCCAGCCGTGACCCGCGCCATCCACACACTGAACCAGATCAGCACCAGTCGACGACCTGCACCGCACCAGATCCGCGCCTGTCGTCACCACCGCACCGAGCCGGAACCGCTCCAGATCCGCGCGAGTCCGCCGCACGAGCCCACCGCCCTCCGCCGAGAGCCGCCTGCACGAAACCACCACCTTCTGCCTTTGTCATCGCAGGCACCGTGAGCTTCAATCCCTCCTTTTTTCTGGTTTTCGTTTTTTCTTATTACAGAGACCCGGAAGTCTCTTTTTGCTTTTGTTTTTTTTATGTCTCTTTTACCTTTTTTTTTTTTGAGTGTTGCTTGTTTTTGATTTTCTTTTTATCATTTATTTTACCTTTAACATGACCGTTGCATATTCTGGGCTATCCCTATTTCATTTGGACTTATTTAGCAAGGTATGATTTGTTTGGGCTTGATAACGATTAAGTAGTTTAAGGCTTGATAAAAATAAGTTTTGTCTTAGTTTTATTTGTGATTGCTTAAGTATTTATATTTGGGTTTGAATTAAGAAGAAATGGAATAATGAACAGGTCGAATTTTGTTAAAAAATAAAATGGAATTAGATGAGTTGCGACAGCTTGTTAATTCTGAAATTTTTATAATCATCTGAGTTGTGACAGTTTGATGATTCAAATGCTTTTAAAGTTAAAAACAATCAACCAATGAAAATAATAATAATAATGAAAATATAGATAATTAAATACTTGTAACAAAAAATAAAATAGGATTAACTGAGTTGTGACAGCTTGTTAATCCTATAATATCTATAATCATTTGAGTTGTGACAACTTAAGGATTTAATTTTTTAAAAAACATAAAATCAATCAATAAAACGGGATTAGCTGAGTTGCGACGACTTGTTAACTCTGTAACTTTTGTAATAATCTGAGTTGTGATAGCTTGATGATTCAAATATTTTCAAAGTTAAAAATAATTAACCAATAATAATAATAATAATAATTAAATATTTTTAACGAAAAAATAATGAGATTAGCTGAGTTGCGACAGCTTGTTAATTCTGTAACTTTTAGAATCATCTGAGTTGTGACAACTTGATGATTCGTCTTTATAAAATAAAATAAAACAAAATAGTCTTCTTTATAAAAATTAAAAATAAAAAATAACAACCAACCCACAATGATTTTCTAAAGAACTACGTGACTTTGAGTTTCTCATTACACCTGAGGATACGTAGGAGCAAAATCTCTATTCTGTCAAGCCAAATTTAATTTTCATAATGTTTGTTCGTTTTTTTTTCTTTTAAAAATAAATAAAAAAATAGTTACAAAGTCTTTTCAAAAAAGGGTAAAATAAATAAATTTAAGATTATTAAAATTTGCACAACTAACTTAAGGTACCGTTCTTGGAACGGGCAGTGTAGGGTGCTAAAACCTTCCCTACATGTAATCGACTCCCGAATCCGAACTTATTTTCCGAAAGACCAATCTTCCTATTAAAAGGGTTTTTCTAATGTTTTCCCAAATTAAAGAAACATTGGTGGCGACTCCATTGATTCACAATCTTTATATTTTTTCGGTCGTCCCGTCGCGATTCCGGTTGCGACAGCTGGCGACTCTACTGGGGATTGCATTAGAGAGTCAGGCCTATTATTGTTAGTTGTGCGAATTATTAATAATTTTATTTATTTGTTTTATCCTTTCTTTTGCCTTTGTTCTTATTTTCTTATTTGGCTAAATAGTTTTTTATTATTTTATAATTTTTTTTATGATTTTATCCTGTGTTAATTTTATCTTCTTGTACATATTTTGTCACCTCAATATTTTGTACTTAACTGTCGAAACCATAGGGTAAAAAATTGTTGGCTGGCTGTTGTATATATGTTCTATTTGACTGTTATTTTGACAGGATGAGGTTAATTCTTAGGATTATAGAGGTTTGTATGCTCCTTACACCCACTGCACCTACACGTTTATCACACACATTCAAGTAGGGCCCTATATCCGGGTCTGAGTGAAGCCTAAGTTAGGTAAAGGTTGCGTAGTGGTAGCCATTTTGGATGTACATCCTGTTTGGTTATTTCGAAAACCTCATCTAGAGTGTGCCATTTTCATGAATGTCCCACACCTAGTGGTTTACCCGCTGTTTATGGTCAATATTCTGAAAAGGGACTTAGCTATAAAGACCTTTATAATAGTAGAGCCACCCAATGAAAGTTTTCACGAATCAGAAAGACCCATAGATCCTTAAGATAAAACTCCTCAAATTTAAGGAATTTCCTTAAGACACAAAGGGAGCGTACTTCTTCTTTATCCATCTCTTTCTCATGTCATTCATTCATGCCATTTTTTCTTATGACTTGCATTTACCTAGCATTCTTAAAAAAAAAAGGGTATATCATCTTGCATCCTCATGGTTTGCATTTTCATTCATTCTCACTTCTTTTTCAGCTCTAAATTTGATACATCATCTTGCACTGTCATGGCATCCATAACATAAAAAAAAAAACCATATGCATAAATAATCAATGCTTTGCATACATGCATTTAGTCATTTTTGTCCAGTCAATACTAATAATTGCATCATGTTTCCTCGACCAGAAAAGTAGACACTATAGCAAGAAAACTGCTTCCACGACACCTTTATAGGACTCGTTCCCAAGCAAGGATCATGGATGAGATAGAACAAACTCAAGAGTTGAAGGATGAAGTGAACCAGCTTAGAGAGCAAATGTCCAAGATGATGGAGCTGTTGCAGTCTATGGAGAATAGAAGGAGCACAGATGGGAATCCCTCAGCGGCAAATGAAGGACACCTAGCCACACCTCTTCACCCGCCTGGTTTATCTCCAACCCCTCTGCAATATCAAGGCCTTAACCCTCAAGGAGTTATGATGCTGCTAACTGTTTACCCAAACAGTACCACCTAACCCGCTGTCACCAGTTCTTAGGGAACTCAAGTTCCATTATTCCCACCATATGGCCTCCTTCCTGGGTATGTACCACCATTGGTCACAAATGCTCTTGATAAAGGCACGTCAGTAGTAACACCGATCCCAAACCCGCCAAATACTACTGAAACCTAAGTTACTCAGCCAAGTGCTAATAAAACTCAACAAACACAACACCCATTCCCCTTCTTTCTTCCACCATGTGGTTTTTCTGCCGGCTTTATACCACCCCAAGTGACCAATCCATCGGACAGCAGCACACCCGCTGCTAGCTCTTTGAACGCGACCCAACCACCTGCCAACGGAACCTTGCCGGCGCAGCATTTTATCCCCACTTTTATGCCACAGTACCCATTGAATTCCTCTGTCGAAAATTCTCAGTCCAAAGAGAAATTGGAAACTCTAGAAGAGAGTCTGCGAGCCATAGAAGGGGCAAGTAGTTACGGTCCCCTTGATGCTTCAGAACTTTGCCTTGTCCCTAATGTGGTGATCCCACCGAAGTTCAAAGTTTCATATTTTGATAAATACAAGGGGACCACTTGTCCAAAGAACCATCTAACGATGTATATCCGCAAGATGGCTTCGTATGCTCATGATGACAAGCTGCCGATTCATTTCTTCCAGGACAGCTTGACCGGGGCAGCTTCGAATTGGTACACGCATCTTGAGCGTGCCCATGTTCGATGTTTCAAAGGTTTGGCCGATGCTTTCTTGAAGCAGTATAAGTACAACATTGATATGGCACCGGATAGACTGCAGCTGCAGAATATAAGTAAGAAGGAGACGGAAACCTTTAAGGAATATGCTCAACGGTGGAAAGAGATAGCTGCTCAAGTAGAACCTCCTCTGACAGAAAGAGAAAAGGTGACCACGTTCATTGACACTCTGCAATCACCCTTCTATGACAAAATGATAGGGAGTGTGTCATCAAATTTCTCAGACATAGTTATCATCAGAGAAAGAGTTGAGGGAGGAATGAGAAGTGGGAAGATCGTTGAAAGTTCAACAGGGGCATTTAATGCCAAGAAGCCCCCGATGGGAAAGAAAAGAGAAGGAGAAACCCATGCTATTACCTTCGACCAGAGAAACTTCACCCAAGGGAGATATAGCCAAACACCAGTGAACCATCAACCATCCTTCCAAACCCCTTTCACACCTTACCACCCGTACTTTCCCATCACCCCACCAATTCCATATCCCCAGCCTTATCACCTTCAAATCGCCAACACTTCACATGTTCCTTATCCTCAACCTCACCACCCAATAAGGCCTCACCAAATGCCATCTCCTCCTCAATACCAGACACCTCCTACCTTACCATCTCAAATAGCTCAACCATGGACCCAAAATCCAAACACAAACCAAAGAAGGCCACCAAATAACCAAGAAAGGAAGTTTGTCCACTTCGACCCAATTCCTATGACCTGCACCGAGTTACTACCCCAACTTATCCGTAACTCTCTCTTGGCTCCTTACCCGATGAAGCCATTGGAACCCCCATACCCTAAAGGTTTTGACCGAAACACCAAGTGTGATTACCATGCAGGGGCCGTAGGGCATTCCAAAGAGAATTGCAAAGCGCTGAAGTTTAAGGTACAGGATCTAATCAATGCCAAATGGTTGAATTTCAAGCCAAATACTCCTAGTGTGGGCCACAACCCTTTGCTTAACCATGAGAATCCTACGATCAATGCTATAGAGGAATCCTCTGCCCAGCTGCTTATAAGACGAGCGGCAGATGTCAAAACCCCCATGAGGGTCTTTTTTGAAGAGCTGTGCAAATCTGGGATGATGGAAGCTCATATTGAAGAGAAAGAGGGTGACGAGAATGAAATAATGTGTAATCTCCACGAGAATGTGGGGCATTCTATTGAGGAATGTGGCGAGTTCAGACAAATCCTACAAGATCTAATAGATATACAACTAGTGCAAATAGGTCATCTATGTGATAATGGTGACGTAAGCATGGTAGATGAATGTGTTATTCCACAGTTTCAAGAGGGTCAGGAAGCCATAAACTCTCTGGCCCCTTCCAATGCTAATCCGGCTATTAAACCGTTGGTTATCTATTACACTGCAAGTGCGCCTTCGCCACCTCCATGTAGCCCGAGGCCCATCACCATTCAAGTTCCTAGTCTTTTTCCATTCAAGGACACCAGAGCAGTACCGTGGAATTATGATGTACAAGTCCTTGGAAATAATCTTACAAACGATCAGTTAAAAGTTTCATCTTGTTCGACCTCTGTGGTCACTAATATATCGGGGATCGGTGGGATGACACGAAGTGGTCGTATTTACACTCCGGAGGAGTTGCAAAAAGGGCAAGTAGAAGAAGATAAGAGAAACCACAAAGGGAAAAACAAGGTAGGAGAGACTTCCATGAAGAATGCTGTGAAAAAAAAGGAGGGTCGACAAAGCCAAATGAGTACAAGAAGGAGGTATCTGATAAAGAAGCTTGTGAGTTCCTGAAGTTTATCAAGCAGAGTGAGTATAATGTGGTTGATCAGTTGAATCGCACCCCTGCAAAGATATCTCTTTTGTCCTTGTTGATGAATTCTGAGCCGCATAGAAAGGTGTTGATGAAGATACTAAATCAAGCTCATGTTTCTCATGACATCACAGTCGACAAGTTGGATGGCATTATTAGTAACATTACTGCTGATAATTATGTCACTTTCACCGATGATGAGATACCTGCTGAAGGAATGGGGCACAACAAGACACTACATATTTCCGTCAAATGCCAAGATCATATAATGGCTAGAGTGCTCATTGACAATGATTCATCTTTGAATGTAATGCCAAAATCCACTCTCTCCAAATTGCCTTTTGATGGGACTTACATGAAACCAAGTACAATGATCGTAAGAGCTTTTGATGGGACCCGAAGAGAAGTGATGGGAGAAATAGAGATCCCAGTTCAGGTTGGACCTACTATTTTTCATATACTCTTCCAGGTGATGGACATCACACCGACTTACAGTTGCCTCTTGGGACGACCCTGGATTCATTCTGCTGGGGCGGTGCCATCCACTTTGCACCAGAAAGTGAAATTCATAGTGGGCAATAGACTGGTGATCGTATCGGGTGAGGAAGACCTATTGGTGAGTAAGCTCCCATCAACTCCTTACATTGAAGCTGCAGAAGAAGCTCTTGAAACAGCATTCCAGGCGTTTGAGGTTGTCAATGCTATTTATGTGAAGGAGGGAGCTCAAGTTCCAAAACCACGGTCATCTAGTGCATCCATAATGACGGCTAAGGTTATGCTGGAAAGAGGATATCAAAGTGGAAATGGACTAGGAATGAACAAACAAGGCATTGCGAAGTTTCTGCAGCCCTGTGAAAACAAAGACAGATTTGGGTTAGGATATAAACCCACTAAAGCTGATAAGAGAAAGGTCATGGAAGAGAAAAGAGAGAAGAGGTTGGCTCGGTTGGAAAATCGAGAGCCTAAAACAAAGGGGATCTCCATCTGTGACATCCGACAGAGCTTCCGAAGTACAGGATTGGTGTTTCTGAATCAAGTGACCACTATTAATGAGGATCAATCCATCGATCTTGGTGTCAGTCTGGTGTACCCTTGTTCTCCGGATGCAGAGCTCAACAATTGGGAGATCGTCGATTTTTCCATGACTTTTGAAACTGATTCAAAGTAATTCTGTAATGCTAATCCAATTGCTTTGCCCAAGGCTTTAGGAAGATATTTTGTAAAAGCGGGCTCACATGTTTTCATTTCAATATTTGATATCAATAAAATGCATTTTCGAATTATCTTGCATTTCAGTCTTTTGTTCAATCATTACATTAGCCTTTATTCATTATCCTTTTTTTTACTTGTGTTGACATCAATAAATGCAGATCTGAAAGTGATTCTCTTGAAAATGACAGTGCTATGACCCCATTATATGATTTTGACCATCCCGTTAATCATGTTGATGAGGATAATAATGACAATTGGGAACTCTCTCCTGAGCTAATGAGATTAATAGAACAAGAGGCCAAAGAGATTCAATCCCATGAAGAGCTAATTGAAGTGATCAATTTGGGGACAGAAGATGATAAAAAAGAAGTTAAAATTGGCACTTCTATGAAAGAAGAAGAGCGAAGCAAGTTAGTAAAGCTCCTATCTGAGTATCGTGACATTTTTGCATGGTCGTACCAAGACATGTCAGGGCTGGATGTTAGCATAGTTGAACATAAATTACCGTTAAGACCAGAATGTCCTCCCGTCAAGCAAAAGTTGAGACGAATGAAGCCAGAAATGTCGCTAAAAATTAGAGAAGATGTCAAAAGGCAGTTTGATACAGGTTTCCTCGCTGTCGCAAAGTACCCTCAATGGGTTGCCAACATTGTACCTGTCCCGAAGAAAGATGGGAAAGTACGCATATGCGTTGACTATAGAGATTTGAATAGGGCCAGCCCTAAAGACAACTTTCCTTTACCTCACATTGATATTTTGGTGGACAACACTACTCAACATGCATTTTTCTCCTTCATGGATGGTTTCTCGGATACAATCAGATCAAGATGGCACCTGAAGATATGGAGAAAACCACATTCATCACTCTGTGGGGAACTTTTTGCTATAAAGTGATGCCATTTGGATTGAAGAATGCCGGAGCGACTTATCAAAGGGCGATGGTAGTATTATTCCACGATATGATGCACAAAGAAGTAGAAGTTTATGTGGATGATATGATTGCAAAGTCAAAAACAAAAAAAGATCACATAACCGATCTACAAAAGCTCTTTGAACGGTTAAGAAAGTTCAGGCTCAGACTGAATCCTGCTAAGTGCACTTTTGGTGTAAAATCAGGCAAGCTCTTGGGGTTTGTGGTTAGCGAGAAAGGGATAGAAGTTGATCCAGACAAAGTTTGAGCAATCATAGAGATGTCAGCTCCTCGCACTAAAAAAGAAGTTTGTGGATTTTTGGAGAAGTTGAACTATATTGTTAGGTTTATATCCCAGTTGTCTACAACGTGCGAGCTAATCTTCAAGTTGTTGCGTAAAAACCAGACAGTAGAATGGAACGAGGACCGTCAGGAAGCATTTGACAAGATCAAGCAGTATCTGTAAGAACCCCCAATTTTGGTACCTCCAGTGCCAGGAAGGCCTCTCATCATGTACTTGACTGTGTTGGATGAATCCATGGGTTGTGTACTGGGACAACACGATGAAACCAGCAAAAAGGAGTAGGCCATCTATTACTTGAGTAAGAAGTTTACCAACTATGAGGCAAAATACTCATTGTTGGAACGCACGTGTTGCGCTTTGGCATGGGCGGCCCACCGGTTGAGGCAGTACATGTTATGTTACACTACTTGGTTAGTGTCCAAAATGGACCCGATCAAGTACATCTTTGAAAACCCGGCCCTTACTGTGAGGATTGCACGCTGGCAAGTTCTGCTGTCAAAATATGACATTGTCTATGTCACCCAAAAAGCAGTCAAAGGCAACGCTCTGGCAGATTTCTTGGCTAGTCAACCAGTGGAAGATTATGGGTCTATGCAGTGTGAATTCCCTGATAAAGATATAATGGCTATGTTTGGAGAAGAAGAATCCTCGGAAAAAGAAAAGTGGACTTTGTTGTTCGACGGAGCTTCTAATTCACTAGGGCATGGAGTTGGGGCCATACTGATTTCTCCTGAAAACAATTACATTCCAATCACTGCTAGATTGTGTTTTGACTGTACGAACAACATAACTGAGTATGAAGCATGTGCCATGGGAATCCAAGCAGCGATAGAATCAAAGGCAAGAGTTCTTGAGGTATACGGGGACTCTGCCTTCGTCATCCATCAGCTAAAGGGAGAATGGAAAACTCGAGATGCCAAGTTGATCCCTTATGATGCTTACATCAAGGAGTTGATTAAACAACTTGACGAAGTCACATTCCATCATGTCCCTCGGGAAGATAATCAGTTGGCTGATGCTTTGGCTATATTGTCATCAATGTTTAAAGTAAGCCATAATAAGGACTTGCCACTTATAAAAATAGAAAGTCGTGACCAACCGACATATTGTCAAATAGTAGAAATGGAGTCAGATGGGAAACCGTGGTACCATGACATCAAATGTTTCATCAAGAACAGAGAGTACCCTCCAGACGCTTCAGAAAATGACAAAAGAACCCTCAGAAGACTTGCAATGAGTTTCTTTCTAAATGGAGAAGTTCTCTACAAGAGAAACTACGACATGGTGCTGCTAAGATGTGTTGATACAGTGGAGGCAGAGAAAATCATCAGAGATGTCCATGAAGGTTCTTTTGGGACTCATGCAAGTGAACATGCAATGGCAAGAAAGATAGTAAGAGCTGGGTACTATTGGTTAACAATGGAAACTGATTGCTTCAATTATGTGAAGAAGTACCACAAATGCCAGACATATGCTGACAAGGTTCATGCGCCACCCACACCTTTGAATATTTTAACAGCACTATGGCCATTCTCGATGTGGGGAATGGATGTCATAGGTCCGATTGAACCGAAGGCCTCAAATGGACATCGCTTTATTCTTGTTGCAATTGATTACTTCACAAAATGGGTCGAAGCTGCTTCTTATGCCAATATGACTAGGAATGTAGTGGTCAAGTTTATCAAAAGGGAGCTGATTTATCGCTATGGTTTGTCAAGCAAAATAATCACTGATAATGCCACTAATCTGAACAACAAGATGATGAAAGAGATGTGTGAGAGTTTCAAAATTGAGTACCACAATTCCTCACCCTATCGCCACAAGATGAACGGGGCAGTGGAGGCGGCAAACAAGAACATCAAGAAGATTGTTCAAAAGATGGTTGTAACGTACAGAGATTTGCATGAAATGCTACCATTTGCACTGCATGGCTATTGCACGTCTGTTCGTACTTCAACTGGGGCAACCCCTTTCTCTCTGGTTTATGGAATGGAAGCAGTACTCCCTTTTGAAGTGGAAATTCCATCATTAAGAGTGCTGATGGAAGCAGAATTAGAAGAAGCTGAATGAGTCCAAACTCGACTTGACCAGTTGAACCTCATTGAAGGAAAGAAATTAACCGCACTGTGTCATGGCCAGCTTTACCAGAAGAGAATGATGAAAGCCTATGCGAAAAAGGTGCGTCTGCGACAGTTTCAATAAGGAGGCCTAGTACTCAAGAAGATTCTTCCCATTCAAAAGGATAATCGAGGAAAATAGACTCCAAACTATGAAGGACCTTATGTTGTAAAAAGGGCTTTCTCGGGAGGAGCTTTGATTCTCACAAACATGGATGGTGCAGATTTACCACTTCCTATAAATTCAGATGCAGTCAAAATGTATTATGCTTAAAAAAAAAAAAAAAAAAAAAAAAAAGAAAAGAAAAGTGGCTCGCTAGGCTGAAAACCCGAAAAAGGCAGTCTAGGCAAAAATTAGAGCGACCCGCTAGGTTGAAAACTCGGAAAGAGCGACCTAGGCAAAAGTTAGGGTCAAAGATGGTTCCTGATACATCTAGAAAAGTGAAGTTGCCTCGAGTCACAAACTGAGGCAGTTTGAGTTTATTAATGCTAAATTAGGACAATTTGAATGCGAAGTCTTGTCAAGAATGCTCCCAATGCGTGGAAACTAGGTCAAATCATGTTCTCAAAAACAGACAAAGGGGTGTTTAGAGTTGTATACATGGGAAATTAGAACTTATCATCCTAAAGAGTATCACTGGAAGAGTTGGAAAACTCTACTCCAACATTCTTTTGTAAATTTTTCAATTCTAACCCTTGTGGTACCGCCTTTCCTGTACTTTTCCTTTCCATAATGATAATCCATTTTCATTGCAACCCATTGTTGATTTAATGTACATTTACCATGATAAATTTATATTAAGATGTGAAACATGTGATCATATTGCAAAAACATTCAGAAAAGGTCATAGGAAAAGCGATGAATTTCCTTTAAGAGCACTGATGGGAAAATGAAGAATAACTAGGCAAATCATAAATCAAATTTCGTTACTGTTCAACCTTGATCCTGCTATGGGAAGAAGTTCTTAAGGGTGTTTCAGCCAAAGCTATGATGTGTCAATTCTTGTCTACTCAATCTGTTCATGAGAATCTCTACAGTAGGACATCCATTGCATCGTGCATCATCTCAAGCATCGCATGCATTATCCTGAAGCACCATATCCATTGCATCATATATCATCTCAGGGGCTTATGCTTATTGCCTTTAATTTTGGGGTCCCCGAACCCTTTTTGCTTTTAGCTTTCACGGCAAGTCAGGGCCTTATGCTCATCTCCTTTTTCCTTTGTGGATCCTTGCACCCATTGTTTTAAGTTTCTGTCAAGCTTCAGCGGATACCCGACTCCGCAAGCTTTTTCCTTTCCTGCTTTAAATTTCTGTCAACCTTCGGCGGATACCCGACTCCGCAAGCTTTTTCCCTTTCCCGCTTTAAGTTTCTGTCAATCTTCAGCGGATACCCGACTCCGCAAGCTTTTTTCCTTTCTCGTTTCTGTCAAGCTTCAGCGGTTACCCGTCTCCATAAGCTTTTTCCCTTTCCCGTTTTAAATTTCTGTCAAGCTTCGGCGGATACCTGACTCCGCAAGCTTTTTTCCTTTCCTGCTTTAAGTTTCTGTCAAGCTTCGGCAGATACCCGACTCCGCAAGCTTTTTCCCTTTCCTGCTTTAAATTTTTGTCAAGCTTCGGCGGATACCCGACTCCGCAAGCTTTTTATCTTTCCTGCTTTAAGTTTTTGTCAAGCTTCGGCGGATACCCGAATCCGCAAGCTTTTTCCTTTTCCTGCTTTAAGTTTCTGTCAAGTTTCGGCAGATACCCGACTCCGCAAGCTTTTCTTTTCAGGGTCTTCATACCCTGCGTATCTACCTTGTTTTGATGACCATTGCGTCTTGCATCGATCTGCACAGGAAAATTTTTATGGACAAAATTGAATTAATTCCTTTGCTTTCTATTTATTTTAAATGTAAAGCAAAGGGAGGCAGCTGTTGATACCTAATTTTGTCCATCTTTTTTTATCAAGCCAATTTTGGCCCCTTTTTTTATCAAGGTGTCTGAGCTATTTAATTTTGTTTATTTACTTTTATTAGGTTTGATTTCAATTAAAAAAAAAGAAAAATAAAAAAACAAAAAAAAGAAAAGAGAGAGAAGAAAATAAACAAAAAATGTAGTAACGTGGAAGATGCTGCTTGATTTGTTTTTTTTTTCTTTTTTGGGTTAGAGATCAGCTTTTCTTTTCTTAGTCTATTGTTTGTTTTCTTTTTTTAACCAAAACGCTGTCCTACAGCGCAGCACACATAGGGGGACAAGCTGCTTTGTCCCCCACTCACTCTTCACTCGCGTTCCACTGGCTGCACTGCACACACCAGGCCTCCACTCACCCACTCACACTCAGGTAGACCACTTTGTGCATTCTCACGTTTTTACTCTCACACACAACATTACACGATCACGGACCAACGGCACAGAGGGGTCTCACGTACAAGACTAGGGGCTTGCTTTCATTTTGGAGGAGGATCCCATTATCACCAGAGGAGGAGGTTTGCTGCCAGGGGACCCTTCAACAATCTTCACCCTCCAAGTCATTGAGACTTCACCTTCACTCCCCACCTTGCACCACTCCTCCATCTCCTCACCACCTCCACTCATCATTCTCATTTTTCATCCCATATTCATCACCCTTCATCACCTTCAACCCATAACCACTCACCTCAAGAACCATCACCAAGCTACCACAACACTCCATCTTCCCCACCACAAGCCACCCACTAAGCACAACCTTCACCCATTAACATTCACTCATCATCACCAAATCCTAAGCCAACACACCGAAACGACCTCACCCATCAAAACCCGAAATTTCATCCTCCTCAACATAACCAACTCTAACCTCCATAGCCACCATATACCCAATAAACAAGACAGAAAAAACAGAGCCACACTCAAAGACCCACACTTAAAAAAATCAAAGAGGATAAGAGGAAGTGAAGGAAAGCCAAAAAAATGGGGGTTCTTCTTTGGTTTTCCACCAAGAATCACCATCCGTTCCTCCACGAGCCACTGTCCTCTGCGACCCACCGCCTCCCAGCCACCGTGACCCGCGAACCCGTCGCACCAGGTCTGCAACCGCAGCCCCCACCGCGTCGCCAGTTCATCCCTCACGGTTCCGTCGAACCAGACCCGTAGATCCTGCCGGCGCTGCACCAGATCCGAGCCATATCGGACTGCGCCCAGTACTACCGTCGAACCAGCGACCCACAACCGTCCAGCCGTGACTCGCGCCATCCACACACTGAACCAGATCGGCACCAGTCGACGGCCTGCACCGCACCAGATCCGCGCCTGTCGTCACCACGGCACCTAGCCGGAACTGCTCTAGATCTGCGCTAGTCAACCGCACGAGCCCACAGCCCTTTGCCGGAGCCGCCGCACGAAACCACCGCCTTCTGCCTTTGTCACCGCAGGCACTGCGAGCTTCAATCCCTCCCCCTTTTTTTCTGGTTTACGTTTTTCTTATTACAGAGACCAGAAGTCTTTTTTTGCTTTTGTTTTTTTATGTCTCTTTTACCATTTTTTTTTAGTGTTGCTGTTTTTTATTTTATTTTTATCATTTATTTTACCTTTAACATGACCATTGCACATTCTGGGCTATCCCTATTTCATTTGGGCTCAGTTAGCAAGGTATGATTTGTTTGGGCCTGATAACGATTAAGTATATCACAACCGAAATCGCGACGGGACGACCGAAATAGATTTAAATTTTGAAAATCAATGGGGTCGCCACCAATGTTTATTTAATTTGGGAAAACATTAGAAAAACCCTTAAAATAGGCAAAACTGGTCTTTTTTGTTTTAAAAAAAAAGGTTTGGGTTCGGGAGTCGATTACAGGTAGGGAAGGTGTTAGCACCCTACACTGCCCGTTCCAAGAACGGTACCTTAAGTCAATTGTGCAAATTTTAATAATATCAAATTTATTTATTTTACCCTTTTTTGAAAAGACTTTGTAACTATTTTATTTTATTTTGTTTTATTTTTTAAGGAAAGAAAAAAAACTAAATTATGAAAATTTATTTTTTCGGCTTGACAGAATAGAGATTCTGCTTTTACGTATCCTCGGGTGCAATGAGGAACTCAAAGTCACGTAGTTCTTTAGAAAATGATTGTGGGTTTGATTGATTTTAATTAAGCAAAAGATTTTTGAAAAAGAGATTTTTGTTTGAAAACCAAAAAATCATTCTTGCACAGGGTTCAAGTTAGCATTAAGCTACTCAATAAACCCTTATGATCCAAACGACATTGAAGATAGCATCCGCTATTCAATCATCATCATTGGTCATTGCATTAATTAATTTTTTTAAATATTTTCATTTTTTATTTTTCTTATTTTTATCTAGCTTAACAAAGCACTTTAAATTTATCTAACTAAAAAATTTTAGTCCGAACAGTTCTAACCCAAAGAAGAAAAGAAAGAAAAAAAGAAAAAAAAATGATTAAAGCCCAAAAAGACTATAGCCCAAAAAAAAAGGATCTAATCTGAAATAACAAAATAGCAAAACGAAGCTTTTAAAAGGGGGTACTTTTTCCTTCTTTTCTGAATATGGTTGCAGGAGCTTGAGACCAGAGGAGCGGCGGAGCAACGACGGTCCTCGGCGGGGTGCGGCGCGGACGGTGGTGTTGGGTGAGGTGCGGTGCAACACGGAGAATGGTGGTGGCGGAGCTGTGCGCGAACGGTAGTTCGCAGATCTGGGTCTGTTTTCTGGTTCGGGCTGCGGTCTGGTGCGGCTAGCTGCGGCAGCTTCCGGTGGTGCGAAAAGCGGGTTGACTGGCCAGAGTGCGCGGCGGGTCCGTCGGGGGTCGGATCTGGCGGGTTTAGACGCGGCACGGTTTTTGGCGACTGGGCAGCGGAGGACGATGGCAGGCGCGGCGTCCGACGTCTCTGGTTTGGTTCTGGTTCGGTTCCGAACGGCGCGACGGTGGCTGGGCTGTGGTTCAGTGGTGGCTTTGGGCGTGGTGGAGGTGCGGCTCGGACGGTATGGGTGAGTATGGAGGTTTTGTTGTTTGTTAATGGTGGTGATGAATGAAGATGGTGAAGGTGGGAGATGGAGGTTGTGGGGTGGTTTGGATGGAAGTAGTGTGATGGAGGAGTTGATGATGATGAGTGAGGTGAGTTGACTCGGTTGGAGGGTGAAGGTAGTTGAGAATGGAAATGGTGGATTGGAAGGTGAGGGGAAGAAGATGAAGGTTATGGAAGGAAGAAGGATGGTGATGATAGATGGAGGCTGCTGCCGCTCTCTTCTATTTTTCGTTGGCTTCCCTCTTGTAAAACAGATGCTTTTGTGCATTGTGTGGTTGCTTGTGTAAAGAGTGATTACGTGAGGGTGGAGAGAAAATGTGCAGAGAGGTTGAGTGTTAAGAGAAGGTTGAGTGTTGTAGTGAAAATGTGCAGAGTGATGTGAGTGAGCTGCTGCAAAATTTTTTATTTTTTATTTAATTTCTTTTTCACATTCAAAATAAAATAAGACAAATTGATAAAAAAGATTAAGACATGAGTAAAAAAAGTGTTTAATTAAACATCATTAGTTATTGATTAAGCAACAAAAATAAAAAAAATTTCGGACAAAATTGGGTATCAACAGCTACCCCCCTTTGCTTTCCATTTAAATTAAATGGGAAGCAAAGGAATTGATTCAATTTTGTTCATGAAAATTTTCATTTCCTTTTTTCCTTCTTTTTCTTTTTCCTTTTTTTTTCTTCTTTTTTTTTCTTCTTTTTTTTTTAGAAAGCAGATTGACGCAAAAACAATGGACATAAGATCTTGACTTGCCATGAAAGCGATGGGTGCAGGAACCCGGAAAAAGACAATGGGTACGGGGACCCGGAATTGAAAAGACAATGGGCGCGGGGACTCGAAAACTAAAGGCGATGGGCGCAGGGACCCGAAAATTAAAGGCGAATGGGTGCGGGACCCGAAACTAAAAGACGATGGGCGCGGGGACCCGGAAACTAAAGGCAATTGGCGCGGGGACTCGGAAACTAAAGGCAATGGGCGCGGGGACCCGAAAACTAAAAGATGATGGGTGCGGGGACCCGAAAACTAAAGGCGAATGGGTGCGGGGACCCAGAAACTAAAAGACGATGGGCGCGGGGACCCGGAAACTAAAGGCAATGGGCGCGGGGACCTGGAAACTAAAAGACGATGGGCGTGGGGACCCGAAAACTAAAGGCGAATGGGTGCGGCGACCTAGAAACTACAAGACGATGGGCGCGGGGACCCGAAAACTAAAGACGATGGGCGCGGGGACCTGGAAACTAAAGGCAATGGGCGCGGGGACCCGAAAACTAAAAGACAATGGGCGCGGGGACCCGAAAACTAGAGGACGATGGGTGCAGGGACTCAGAAACTAAAGAAGATGGGCGCGAGGACCCAGAAACTAAAGGTAAGGGGCGCGAGGACCCAGAAACTAAAAGACGATGGGCGCAGGGACCTGGAAACTAAAAGACAATGGGCGCGGGGACCCGAAAACTAAAGGCAAATGAGTACGGGGACCCAAAAACTAAAAGATGATGAGTGCAGGGACCCGGAAACTAAAGGCAATGGGTGCAGGACCCGAAAATTAAAAAACAATGGGCGCAGGGACCCGGAAACTAAAGGCAATGGGCGCGGGGACCCAGAAACTAAAAGACGATGGACGCGGGGACCCGAAAACTAAAGACAATGGGCGCGGGGACCCGAAAACTAAAAAAACAATGGGCGCGAGGACCCGAAAACTAAAGGCAAATGGGTGCGGGGACCCAGAAACTAAAAGACGATGGGCGCGGGGACCCGAAAACTAAAGACGATGGGCGCAGGAACCCGAAAAGCTACAGAAAGGCTCTTGCTGTTTTTTTTGTAAATGCATATGATGCCTGAGTTGATGTTTAATGCAATGGATGCATGATAATGCAATGGATGTGAAGCTTGAGGACAGTGCATGTAATGCCTGAGATGATGCATGATGCAATAAATGTCATACGATAGAGATTCTCATAAACAAATTAGGTAAACATAAATTGATACATCAGAGCTTTTAACTGGATCGCTTCTTGGTTCCACAACACCCTTAAGAACTTTTTCCCGTAGCAGGATCAAGGTTGAACAATGAATTTTGCTTTATGATTTGCCTGGTTATTCTTCATTTTCTCATAAATACTCTCAAAGGGCCTTGAGCCAAAAAACTTTATGCAGCGTGCCTTGAGCTCAAGAACTTTGTGCAATGAGTCATGAGCCAAAGAAGTAATGTTCTTGGCAAAAATATATTTTTTAACCAAAGTCTTGAACCAAACGCTTCTTGAAAAAGGGGATCATTGCCGATCTCATCTTCAAATTTCTCTTCATTAGATGTGGCTTGCATAAAAGTTTCTGACTTTCTTCCTCCAAAGATTCCTATGCCACCGGACACACTTCAATCTGAATTATCCATTGAGGATGTCATTTCCTTCATTGATTAAAATTTTGGAGTTCTTTTGGCTTGAGTTGTTCAACAAGAAATTACCATCAGATGGTGAAGTTGTACCATTGGACTTATGTTCACCGAACTTGAAGCATCATGTACCAGATATGCATGGATTCAAAAGTGGAACAGGAAAGAAATTTACTAACTGAGTAATTTCTTGACTAACTTTGGGAGTATGACTACACAACGGCATTTACAAAGGATAAAGACACAAGAAATGAAATAATACAAATGTCAGAGGGTGGTTGATCCTTACTCGACAACTGAATATCATGACCATTCTTTTATCAGGTACCTACAAAAAAACCGCCCCAGTGTAAGGTATCGAAAAAAGAATTTGGCTCAGGGTAGACCATTTGAAAACAAACTTGCCCCAGTGTAAGCCATTTGACAGCAAAATTTGTCCCAGTGGGGAACTTGAGAGATTTTTTTTATTTTGCCCAAGTGTGAGGTAGAATAGACTGAGGAAAAAAAAATTGCCCCAGTTTAGAGTTAAATTAAAAAGGATAGAGACTTGCCCCCAATGCAGAGCCAGATTGAATCAAAGGATTTGCCTCAACGTAGGCAAAATCGAGCTAAAGAAATTGCCCCAGTGTAGGGTCAGGTTGAACAAGGTGAAAACTTGCACTAGTGTAAGTCTCTTTTTTCTTCTTTTTTTTTTCATCTTCCTTTCTCTTTCTTTTTTTTTTAGGAGCGATGCACTAGATACTTGTATGAGTACAACCATTTTGTCTCGAAATTAAAACTTGTGAAAATGAAGGCAATCATTCATTGATCAGAACGGACTTTTTAAAGATTGTAATGTGGCCAAGGCTAGTGGTTATGAAATGAAAGATATAAGGCTCAAACAAGTGTTTAAAGGTTAAATGGGACCAAGGATCCTTGTTCAAACTTTAAGCTTTGTCATTTGCCTTTGCGCTTTCAAATATACTTTTCTGTTGTTGTTCTTCATTTTACTTTCTATTCCTTTCAGTTTTTCTTCATTTTCTCTTTTTCATTATGCTTCAAAATAGTAACCATGACAATCAACCTTTGTCTTGTGCCATCCCCTAATGTAGGGGTAATCCTTGTCCAGGGTTTTTTGAAGAAAACTTTCAAGCTCAAAATGGGATAACAAGAGATAGTGAAAAAAAAGAAAATAAATTCTTATGAAAGATAAAGAAAGACGGTCAATCTTCATTTCAAATCTTGAATGCTCATTTTCAAAAATTTTAATTTGGAGACAAAAGGATAATACACATCAAGTGATTACTTATTTGCTCTTTTTATTTTTTCTCTTTTTCCTTTCACCTCTCCTTTATTTTTTGTTTTTGCAAAGAACACCTGCACATGAGGGCTTCATGACCACCAAATTTTTGCTAGCACAAGAGTCTCATGGGATCCGAACCATAAGGAAGAAAGACAAGAAAGACATGACAAGAACACGAGTGCTAAGAACATAGGAAAATGATACAAGATATGGTGAGATCCATGCAAATCCATTACATCAACGCTTCAAGAAAGTTTCCATAAGTTCAAAATCAAAATGAATCACCACTAAGTTGAACTTTCTAAGGTTACCCCTGATTGATCACTCCAAACATTCGCTCCTATCACAGATGAGCATGCCTAGAAACATCTGACACTGCTTGCTGGACTACTGTTTAGGTAGTCGTTGTCATCCATGAGTTTTCCTGAAAACCCATTGATCCATTCGGCTTGAAGTCCACCCTTAACCAGTTCAACTTGCTTCTTCATCATCCATTTGATGCAATTTTCCCTTTTTCATTCCGCTCTCAATCCTTTCACCGATTATCACGATATCTGAAAAATTCGATGACACATTCCTAATCATATGATCATAGAATGGCATGTGAAGTGTATCGGTGAACATATTAACCATCTCTTTCTCTGACAAAGGGGGTTCCACTTCTGCAGCTATTTCCCTCCACCTTTGAGCATATTCCTTGAAGGTCTCAACATCCTTCTTAGACATGCTTTGTAGTTTTATTCTATCTGGTGCCAAGTCAATGTTGTATTTATACTGCCTTACAAAGGCATCAGCTAAATCCTTGAAACTTCTTATATGGGCACGCTCGAGACGCGTGTACCAATTCAAAGCTGCCCCAGTTAAACTATCTTGGAAGAAGTGGATTAACAGTTTGTCATCATGAGCATGGGAAGCCATTCTGCGGATGTACATGGTCAAATGGTTCTTTGGGTAAGTGGTCCCCTTATATTTGTCGAAATCTGGGACTTTAAACTTCGGAGGAATCACCACGCCTGGAACAAGGCAGAGCTCAGTAGCATCCCTGATACCATAACAACATGCTCCTTCAATGACCCGTAATCTCTCTTCTAGGATTTTCAACTTCTCTTTGGATTGAGGGTTTCCAGCAGAAGAATTCAAAGAATATTGTGGTATGAGAGTGGGCACAAAATGTTGCAATGGCGGGGTTCCACTAATACCAAAGTAATGGGCATGTGGTTGAGTTGTGCTCAATGGATTGAAGGCAGGTCTATTGCTGTCAGGAGAATTGATAGCCTGTGGTGGTACAAAGCCGAAATGGAGGCCACATGGTATGAAGTTTGGCATCTGAGCTTCCTGAGAACTGGTGGCTGAGGGTTGAGTTGTGTTGTTTGGATAAACGGTGAGCGGCATCACAACTCCTTGAGGATTAAAGCCTTGGTATTGCATAGAGGTTGGAGAGAAACCAGGAGGACAAAGAGGTGCGGCCGGACGTCCTTCGTCCGCCACTGAGGGATTCCCATTTGTGTTCCTTCTACCTTCCATGGATTGTAGCATCTTCATCATCTTAGACACTTGATCTTTGAGTAGATTCACCTCATTCCTTAACTCTTGAGTTTGTTCTCTTTCATCCATGATCCTAACTTCAGAACAAGTCTTGTAAGGGTGTCGCAGAAGCTGCCTTTCTACTAGTGTCTATCCTTCTGCTTGGGGAAACATAATATGAATATGCAATTATCAGTATAGACTAAACAACATGCATGTATGCGAAGTATTGACTACTGATGCAGCTGATTTTTTTTTTTTAAAAAAATGCTATAAATGGTATGAATGTCATGATATGGATTTTTATTTATTTATTTTTTTAAAAATGTTATGAATGTTATGGTGATGCAAGATGATGATTCTTTTTTAGAACTGTTTTTTTTATATATAAAAAATGCATGAATGAAAATGCAAAATGATAAATTTTTTTATTTTTTTATTTCTAAGAATGCTCTAAATGATAGAAAAATGTAAGTCATAAAAAGATGCATGAATGAATGTCATAAGAAAAAGATCAATAGACAAAAATGTGCTCCCTTTGTGCCCTAATCATGTGGAACCTAAGAAGTTGGATTTCCTTAATGTCATGAATCTAATTTTGGAAGTCACTATGTTCAATCTATCGGTGCAAGACTCTCTGGACAGATCTAAACTTCTAAAAAGCCATGGTTCCCAGATTGCCCCTATCTCGAAAGACAAGGATCCAATTCATGAATTAATCATAAGTAGGGATAAACCCTCTCAATATGACTAATCCATGATATTGGTAACAATTTGAGTGGCGTCTCAACAAATGTCAAGTGAGCATAAAGCCCCTCAATAACAAAAATCGAGACTCCTCCTATTCCTCGGGTTCGCACAGACTCGGGTATGGAGTCCAAAAGTGTGTGGAGTAAGTGATAGTGATGTGTGTGAGAGAGCATACAAAACTGTTCAAAAATTAAAAAGACTGAATTACTCCCCCGACCTGCAAAAGTATTTATACAACAACCAGCCAGCAATCATCTATCCTAAGGTTTCAACAATTAAGCACAAAAAATATATATACAAGTAAATAAAAAAAACACAGAATAATGCTAGTAAATATTCACAAATAAATAAATAAATGAAAACAAAGACAAAAAGGGTAAAATAAATAAATAGAGATTATTAATAATTTGCACAACTAACATCAACAGGCCTGACTCTCTAAATGTCCCCAGCGGAGTCGCCAGCTGTCGCAACCGAAATCGCGATGGGACGACCGAAAAAGATTTAGATTTTAAAAATCAATGGAGTCACCACCAATGTTTATTTAATTTGGGAAAACATTAGAAAAACCCTTAAAATAGGCAAAACTGGTCTTTTTTTTAAAAAAAAAAGGTTTGGGTTCGAGAGTCGATTACAGGTAGGGAAGGTGTTAGCACCCTACACTGCCCGTTCCAAGAACGGTACCTTAAGTCAATTGTGCAAATTTTAATAATATCAAATTTATTTATTTTACCCCTTTTTGAAAAGACTTTGTAACTATTTTATTTTATTTTGTTTTATTTTTTAAGGAAAGAAAAAAAACTAAATTATGAAAATTTATTTTTTTGGCTTGACAGAATAGAGATTCTGCTCCTACGTATCCTCGGGTGCAATGAGGAACTCAAAGTCACGTAGTTCTTTAGAAAATGATTGTGGGTTTGATTGATTTTAATTAAGCAAAAGATTTTTGAAAAAGAGATTTTTGTTTGAAAACCAAAAATCATTCTTGCACAGGATTCAAGTTAGCATCAAGCTACTCAATAAACCCTTATGATCCAAATGACATTGAAGATAGCATCCGCTATTCAATCATCATCATTGGTCATTGCATTAATTAATTTTTTTAAATTTTTTTTATTTTTTATTTTTCTTATTTTTATCTAGCTTAACAAAGCACTTTAAATTTATCTAACTAAAAATTTTTAGTCCAAACAGTTCTAACCCAAAGAAGAAAAGAAAGAAAAAAAGAAAAAAAATGATTAAAGCCCAAAAAGACTATTGCCCAAAAAAAAAAGGATCTAATCTGAAATAACAAAACAGCAAAACGAAGCTTTCAAAAGGGGGTACTTTTTCCTTCTTTTCTGAATATGGTTGTAGGAGCTTGAAACTAGAGGAGCGGCAGAGCAACGACTGTCCTCGGCGGGGTGCGGCGCGGACGGTGGTGCTGGTGAGGTGCGGTGCAGCGCGGAGAATGGTGGTGGCGGAGCTGTGCGCGAACGGCAGTTCGTGGATCTGGGTCCGTTTTCTGGTTCGGGCTGCGGTCTGGTGCGGCTAGCTGCGGCAGCTTCCGGCGGTGCGGAACGCGGGTTGACGGGCCGGACTGCGCGACGGGTCCGTCGGGGGTCGGATCTGGCGGGTTTAGACGCGGCACGGTTTTTGGCGACTAGGCAGCGGAGGACGACGGCGGGCGCGACGTCCGACGTCTTTGGTCTGGTTCTGGTTCGGTTCCGGACGGCGCGACGGTGGCTGGGCTGTGGTTCAGTGGTGGCTTTGGGCGTGGTGGAGGTGCAGCTCGGACGGTATGGGTGAGTATGGAGGTTTTGTTGTTTGTTAATTGTGGTGATGAATGAAGATGGTGAAGGTGGGAGATGGAGGTTGTGGGGTGGTTTGGATGGAAGTAGTGTGATGGAGGGAATTGATGTAACACCCTCCCTAGGGTATCACATGTCTGACTCCCGACTCATAATCTGAAAAGAAATTCGCACAAAGTTTGAGTTATAAAAAGTGGGTTTTAAAATTTCTTCTTTACTGAAACATAAATTTACTGAAAATATTAGGTAATATTGAAAATCATATTTCAATTATTCATTATGCAATATTGACACTAATTAATATTTCATAATATAAAGAGAAATATAAAACTAACAGACTCTTCTCTTTTTTTTTTAACAGTAGCAAACCCCATGACGGGTCCTACTTAATAGCACGGCACAACACTAACGTTAAAACTTAACATACTTATTCTGTTGTGTATCCATCTTGTTGCATCAGACATCTGTTCTACATCTGTTCTTTGTCAACACTGCACATCTTCGAGTCCTGAATGTCCACTCCTTATTGTTGTCACCCATCTTAAAGTATCCATCGCCCGTTATGTCTAAGACAACTCGATCCTTCTATTATTTTATTTTAACAGTACAGACACAGCAAAACAACATAACAAAGAGGTGAGATCACCTACGCCAATACCAACATGGCAAGACAGAGATAACACAAACAACATATCATACAGATATATCATACCAGAATTCCAATAATGCACTCAACATTAATCAACTATCATCATCATACCATTAACATTATTATCATCACACAATAATCATAATAATGCCATCAACATGATTATCATCATCAACATCCAAGTATTTCAAAACAATTGTCATAGCCAATATTCCTCAATTAATATATATCATGCAGATATGGACACTCAAATTTATGCATATGTTATGCATGTGCATAGACTCGCTTTTTCAAAAACAACTCCATGAAGGTTTTCACAATTTCGAGGAGAATGCTCTGTTATTGTCAAATTTTAGCCCAAAGACAATCTTCTAGTTGTTGAAAAGAATCGTGTTCTTGTCGGGTATCGTCAATGCGTTGCAACGGACTGCATTGCCAAGTGACAGGGTACTCGCTACCGTCCACTTGGTCGACCGCCGACGCCCCCAAGATCCATCATAGATCTCACTATCAATTCTCATTCCCTCTTCAACCACAAGGGCCATATATACAATGCACGAATATATCGTGCAGTAAGTCCAACCCCAAAGGGCCAAATCTTTTCAATTTCATTTTGTTTAATGTATCATATGCCTCAACGCATATTTTTTTCCAATGCATGTATAATGCACCAAATCCAATCACAAGCATCTCTTTCTAATGCATATAAAATGCACCAAATTATACTGTATTTTCAACAGTAAAAATCATGTTATCACATTTTTATAGTTATAAAACACTTTCGTCGTGTTTTCAAAATTGCGTAATATTTCCTTTTCATTTTCACAATTCCAAAACGTTTCTGTTACGTTTTCACAATTCCAAAATGTTTATATTGCGTTTTCAAAATATCGTAACACTTATGTTACGTTTTCAAAATTCAAACGTTTCGTTATATTTTCACAATACCGCGACACACATTACGTTTTCACAATACAGTAACATTTCTGTTACGTTTTCAAAATACCACAACTCTTCTGTTACACTTTTAAAACACGTACTAATTGTTTTACTTTTTTCTTAATCGCGTAAAAATATACGTTTCTCAAAATCGCATAGTATTTTTCCACTGTTTCAAAATCGCGTAACTTAAAAATTATTCTTTTAAGTCGCATAAATCATTTTTCGTCATTCTCAAAATATTTAAAACACTTTTCAAATCACATAACGATTTTCCACTATTTTCACAATCACGTAAAAATAATTCATCACTTTTCCATCATGTAGTGATTTTTCAACAATAGTTCAAATTACGTAAAATATTTAAACATAATTCAAATAGCGTAAAAATATTTCAACGTATTTAAAATCGCGTAGAAATATTTTTCCATATTACGTAACTTAAAAATCACATTTTTAAGATACGTAAATAATTTTTCACCACAATTTCATTACAGAAAATATTTCTTGACCTTTAAAAATTCCTTTTTAACTTTTCTCAAAATAATATAACTTTATACTTCATTTAATATATTTTCTTACTCAAGAAAATATTTTTCCACAGTTCTTTACTCAAGAAATTCTTTTTCAAAATATAATTCACAAAATCAATTTTCCATTGATGTAAATTAACGTTTCAAAACTTAACATTTTCTAACGTATTTCAAAACTTAAAAATAAGTTATACGTTAGTAAATTTTCAAAACATCATTATATTCTCCATTTTTCCCAAATCAATTCTAAAATCAATTCTCTTCAAAACAAATTAAGATTCAAACCCTTGCAACTTTTTTTTTTTTTTTTTCATTTTCATATGAAAGTTCATTTCTCAGTGATAAAATACTTTGATTTCCTTTCCAAAATCCTTATACTAAAACATTTTGTTCAAACATTTTGTTTCCACTTTAAAATTACTTTGTTTCATAAAAACCAAAATTATTCCAACCTCCAAAAATCGTAGAGTCTTTGGCCATTGAAGCCATCAAATATTTTCCTCCTAAATTGATATGGTTTTACACAAACAAAACCATTAAAAATTCTTTATTTTCAAAACCGAAATACCGATGGTCATAAAAACCAAACCCATTTGTTCAAATTCATTTTTACTTTCCTTACAAATCCTTTTTCACTTTCTTTGCAAATCCTTGAAATTATCATTACTATTTTCATTTAAATCTCATGTTTAGTAAAACACTTAGGAACTTTTTACACAAAATAAATCAATAAAAATTCCTCCAAAAATCATATTCTTGTTCTCTTGAAAAACAAATCCTTTGTTTATTTTCCATACTCTTTAAATAATCTTTTTTCATCTTTCATGAAAATATTAATTTGTGAACACCTATTTTGAGGTGTCTTGTTCGAAATCCACCATGTTCTAAGTACTCAAAAATCAATTCTTTTGTTCTTGAAAATTTTCAACATGAACCCTAATCAAGGGCATCAAAATCGTAGCTCTTCCTTGGCTATTGGAGCCAAAAATTAATTTCCTTTCCACCATCAAGTCATGGCATATACATATATATTTCATCATAAATAATATAAGCATACCATCAAAGCCATAAAAGCATGTATAACATATCAAGCATATCATCAAAGCTATAAAATCATGCAAAGCATATCAAGCATAGAAAATTAATCAAAGTTCATAAACACACACAAATTAATTACATGACCATGGATATGAATCCTCACATGGATTCCACATCCATCAAATAAAATACCATCTCTCACCACCATTGCTTGGTTGGTGAAATGGATCTCCTCTTACCTCTTGAAGATCCTCCAAAGCTTCTTGATTTGTTTCTTTTTCCAAGTCCTTCACCACCAAGGGCTTCTCAAATACAAAACAAAACACAAGTTAATTAACATATCAAGCTTGATTAAGAGGAACCATGGATCAAACATGGTTTAGATCATGAAAAAGAGAGAAGAAAATGAAGTTTCCTTATACTTCACCTCAAAAACCCAATAACTTTGATCTTGAAGAAAGTCCATGAAGATGAATGATTTAGAGAAAATCTTCAACATGAAAGTTGCTTAGAACATCATGTAGATTCAAGATCTATGGTTGGATGAAAGAAAAAGAGATTGGATGGTGGTTTTAAGTATCTTGACCGAATGGTTTCTCTTGAAGCACAAAGATGGAATTTTTAATTTTTGATAGAAACTTGAAGCTTTAATTTGAAGATCAAGATGAATGATTTTGAAAAAACTCATAACTAGAGATGTTCTTAGAATGATGTAAGGATTCAAGAAACTAGGTTGGATGAAATTTTTGAGTGATGGAGGGTGTTCTTGGATGTCAAGACCGAACCATGCTAGAAGGAGAAGGAAAGAAAATTTTCTAAGAGCTTTGTTTGAAGGAAAGTTTCAAGAATGATCAAGTATGATCAATAATGATCAAAGGTGACCAATATGGTCTTCAAATGTCACTTTTGTCTCTAAATGCAGCCCAAAACCGTAGTCCCCTTCCAAGCATTCTCCTAAGGAAGCAAACAAAGCAATAATGAAACAAAAATGACTAAAGCAAATCATAATTGACATAAAGCATCAATTAATGCATTGAAACTTTTCCTTTGTCTTCTAAACAAGCCAAAACTGTCCCCTTCCTCTTCATAATGCATTCAAGTAGTTATCATCTTTTTCAAGCCATTATTTGAAGCCTTTCTAGCCATTGATTAATTCAATGGTTAGGATTTAGGTAGATTTTTAATTTTAGAAGACTAAATCTAGGCCATTGGATTTTTCTCCTTTAAATTCTAAATTTTAGATGTGTCTCCAAAATTAAGGGTCAAGATTTCTCTTTCAAACTTTAAATCCAAGGGTCCTAATTAGTCTTTGCTACTTTAGAAGACCAAATCTCCACCATTGATTGATTCTTCATCCGATGGTCATAAATGGTCTTTGTTACTTTTTAAGATTAAATCTCCACCCTTGATTTAATCTAAATCCAATGGTTATAAATGGTCTTTGTCATTTTTCAAGATCAATTCTACACCTTTGATTACATCTATGGTTGATATCAAAGCCTTCCTAACTAAGCTTATTCTCACACCATTGATTAAATCAATTGTTATTATCCAAGGCTTCTTTATTAAGTTTGTTTCTTAACCTTTGATTAAATCAATGGTTAATATTCAAACTAAGTATTCTCATCTAATGGTATAAATCAAGTCAAGCTCTCTTTGTTGACTACGCAGTATAATATTTATTCTTGTATCCTACAAATAATATTTTTACTGTATTTTTATCATCCGATAATTAAATACAATACAAAACACAGTACAATAAAATTTTAAAAACTGTTTCCGGATTCAGGTTTAGTAAGATCCCCTGTCTCCGTCTAAACAGTACAAATTTTTCTATGCGTAGAAAAATTTTTGCTTTGTGGGACCCACCTGGGCCCACGTATAGCCACCTAGGCCCACATAGGACCACCTGAGCCCACATACAGTTAAAAAAATTCATAATCATCCACAAAAATCACAAATATTAGAAAATGCACAAATATCAAATCAGATTACGTAAAATAATTACCTAACGGTAAAATTAAATTACGTAAAGTTTTCCCCGGCCCGAAAATTTTTATTTTCCTGACACGGAGTAAATCACTCAAAACAATCAAATACGCTGACAGAATAATCAAATTAATTTTACAGTGCTCAGAAATCACTAAACAGTGAAATTCTGTTAACTGTCAAAATTACTATTTAAGAGATTGGAAATTTTACAATTGATGATGATGAGTGAGGTGAGTTGACTCGGTTGGAGGGTGAAGGTAGTTGAGAATGGAAATGGTGGATTGGAAGGTGAGGGGAAGAAGATGAAGGTTATGGAAGGAAGAAGGATGGTGATGATAGATGGAGGCTGCTGCCGCTCTCTTCTATTTTTCGTTGGCTTCCCTCTTGTAAAACAGATGCTTTTGTGCATTGTGTGGTTGCTTGTGTAAAGAGTGATTACGTGAGGGTGGAGAGAAAATGTGCAGAGAGGTTGAGTGTTGAGAGAAGGTTGAGTGTTGTAGTGAAAATGTGCAGAGTGATGTGAGTGAGCTGCTGCAAAATTTTTTATTTTTTATTTTATTTTTTATTTAATTTCTTTTTCACATTCAAAATAAAATAAGACAAATTGATAAAAAAGATTAAGACATGAGTAAAAAAGGTGTTTAATTAAACATCATTAGTTATTGATTAAGCAACAAAAATAAAAAAAAATTCAGACAAAATTGGGTATCAACAAAGTAGTTTAAGGCTTGATAAAAATAAGTTTTGTCTTAGTTTTATTTGTGATTGCTTAAGTATTTATATTTGGGTTTGAATTAAGAAGAAATGGAATAATGAAAAGGTCGAATTTTGTTAAAAAATAAAATGGAATTAGCTGAGTTGCGATAACTTGTTAATTCCGAAATTTTTATAATCATCTGAGTTGTGACAGTTTGATGATTCAAATACTTTTAAAGTTAAAAACAATCAACCAATGAAAATAATAATAATAATGAAAATATAAATAATCAAATACTTGTAACAAAAATAAAATAAGATTAACTGAGTTATGACAGCTTGTTAATCCTATAATATCTATAGCCATTTGAGTTGTGACAACTTAAGGATTTAATTTAAAAAAAAAACATAAAAATCAATCAATAAAACGGGATTAGCTGAGTTGCGACAACTTGTTAATTCCGTAACTTTTGTAATCATCTGAGTTGTGACAGCTTAATGATTCAAATATTTTCAAAATAAAAAATAATTAACCAATAAAAATAATAATAATAATAATAATAATAATAATAATAATAATTAAATATTTTTAACGAAAAAATAATGGGATTAATTTGAAGCATGACAATTGTTAATTCCGTAACTTTTAGAATCATCTGAGTTGTGACAGCTTGATGATTCGTCTTTATAAAATAAAATAAAACAAAATAGTCTTCTTTATAAAAATTAAAAATAAAAAATAATAACCAACCCACAATGATTTTCTAAAGAACTACGTGACTTTGAGTTTCTCATTGCACTGAGGATACGTAGGAGCGAGAATCTCTATTCTGTCAAGCCAAATTTAATTTTCATAATGTTTGTTTGTTTTTTTTTATTTTAAAAATAAATAAAAAAATAGTTACAAAGTCTTTTCAAAAAAGGGTAAAATAAATAAATTTAAGATTATTAAAATTTGCACAACTAACTTAAGGCACCGTTCTTGGAACGGACAGTGTAGGTTACTAAAACCTTCTCTGCCTGTAATCGACTCCCGAATCCGAACTTATTTTCCGAAAGACTAGTCTTCCTATTAAAAGGATTTTTCTAATGTTTTCCCAAATTAAATAAACATTGATGGCGACTCCATTGATTCACAATCTTTATATTTTTTCGATCGTTCCGTTGCGATTCTGGTTGCGACACTAAACTAACCAAACTCTATGGTAACATATAATGCAAACAAGATACGATTATAATGTACAAAATATATAGAGAAATTATTAGGTGCTTTTGGAATAAGAAAAAATTATTGCTCTGTACCTGGACCGTACTGGATATATAGTTAGGAGGATGAATGTCACAACACCTTCACTTATTCTGAGCTTGACCCAGGCACCCAAAGAACAAAGCAACTGCCTAACTGAGCTTTGCTTCATAACAAGTCAACTAGGTGTATCGAGCACTTGACTATATAGGGACCCGGGCATCCCCTGCGAAAAGATCACTAGCACCCAAGCCAAGATACCTCCCACAACCTAGGTTCTAGAAAATATTTGCATTACAGAATTGATAGGTGATGCCATTTGTTATGTCAAGACAATAATTAAGAATGATAAAATTTCTCGTATCCGTAAAAATCTACAAAAATTATTCACGAGAGGATGGAGATAAATACTTGTTTAATAAATGAGGGTGAGGGCAGACATTATAATCTCGTCTCACCCTATTGCCATCCCTAACAATAACTGAATACCCTCCCTCATCACTGCAATCATGGGAAGGGAGCACATTATGCATCCCCCTCAAGGTACCACTTTTACGCCCTACAATAGCAATTACCTCAACATAATTTGGTGAGTTCCTTTTTAACCTATACATCTTATACTTACTTTCTCTACACATTGAGTTAGTCTTCAGAGTGTTTTATGTAGGTATCCCGTGTTGTCTCTGGTCAAACACATGGCCTTTAGCGTAATCGAGACAGTTAAAAATCACCTCAGGTGTATGTTGCACGAACATACCATTTAATATTCACCATATCAATTATACGTGTCATTATTGTCTATCATTTTAATTACATTTTTAATGACATAACTAAAGTATTATATATTAGGTTAAGTTACTCTTTTGGTTCCTATAATTTCATTGGTTTTTCATATAGGTTTCTATAGTTTTAAAATGTTTAATTGGGTCCCCGTACTATTAAATTTTTTTAAATAGGTCCCTATGTGTTAAATATGTTTTAATTAGATCCCCAATAATTATAATTTTTTTAATTAAGTCCCTTTAAGCCATTTGCAAGTCAATTTGTATTCCTATTACAGCTTTTTAAATATGTTTTTAATTAAATCCCTACTAATTATAGGAACACAAATTAGCTTCCAGATGATTGTAAACATCTATTAACATAGTTTAATAGTCATCAACCAGTAATAATTTATTTAAATTTTTTTAAAATTATAGAAACTCCATTAACAACTTTTGAATTTTAGAAACTTATTTAAAAATTTAATAAAATTGTAAGGACGAAAAGAATAATTTAATCTTACGTTGTAAGAACTTTTTCTGTGCTGTGAGAGCACCTAATTAAGAATCTTTCACATATATATACATAAGTTTAGAAACAGATAATAGATTAAAAAGATCGTGAGCCTAAACGATTTATATAATTCAATGAATACAATCGAAAATCTAAATACTAATATTAATTAATTGGTAAGAAAAAATAAAATTCAAGAGAAATACCATGATATCATATCATGAAATTTTTGGGTTAAAACAAGAATGGAGTATATATATCTGTGTTTCATATATGCTTTTATTCTCCTCCCCCCAGAAATTTTACATGAGAAAATATGTTTAAATATAAAATATTTTACTTGAATCTTAATTCGATTGTCCATGAGAAAGAAAGTATTAATCCCGTATGAGATAAATGATTCAATTAACACTGTCACATTTCTTGATCTGCGATTGTGCCGACAATATATGTAAAGAGATACTAATTCCTATTGGTGTCATTTGTTTTTTAACCATTAGATTAGTAATTTGCTATTTTTTACGTCCACTAAATATAAATTTACGGATCCCAACATTAAAAAAATACTAAGTTTTAACTTTGAATCTAGAAAATAGATAAGTTTATGATTAGTTGAAATATTACTTATGATCTACAATTTATTGTCATAATTTTTAGATCCATATATTTGGAAATTTGATTACCGATGCCACAATCCTACTGCAGACTCCATTTTTCAGCACATTTTCCTGTAATAGCTTCTATAACATCTGTATCAATTTGTGCTGCACCGAAGTTAATTTTCACTTATGCTCTCTCAAGCCGCGCCACTCATTTTCTTGTTCTCTAAAATTCAGTGAGGCAGAACAAGTTTCCACACGAGGAAAAATATATACAAAACAAAACGGATAAAATTACTATTAGTTTAGCAAGCTGGTAGCAACCTAAGATAGTCAAAAACCAGCGATGGGAAAGAATCAAGTTTTGTCTTTCTTGAAGTCTTGTCACGCATCAGTCAGACTTAGGTATGGTATTTATCGTCGAAATTCAAATTATGATTGTTTGTGTATGTAAATTGATATGAAAGCTACCAATAAACCTCATTTTCAATATTTGCAATTAATCAGCGTAAGCGGCATATATAATTGGGTAAGTTCGGTCAAAGTTTCGATTGATCATTTAGTCCACATCTGATTGAAATATATACTATTAATTAGGAGCTTTTCAATTGTATAACTATATATATAAATGACTTAGTATGAAGCACCGATACTTTAAAATAAAAATCATGTTTAACACAAACACATAATAAACACTTGTGTGAAAAGCAACATGTAATATCAAAATCTAAATAAAACACTGTAAATTAGACTTTGTCAAAATGTTAGTAAAAAAATGTTAATAATTTATTCTTTTAGACATTTTTTTAATATTTATTTTACTATTAATTTATCTCATATATTTAAAAAAATTATTAAGAAAGAGATACTAGTAATATTTATTTTTATATTAATAATAAAATAAGTATTAAAATAAGTATCTACAATAATATATTGTTAACATTTTTATATTAGTATGCATATCATGTCGTAATAGGCGTGTCCATATTATTGTACTTCCTTCCTGCAGTCATTTTAGAACAAAACTGTTGTATTTACCGTGTTTAAGCTAGAGAAATCATAATGGTGAAAGATCAGATATTGAAGTTACATATAATAGAGTTAATTTCTTAAACATAATCTTTAAGAATGCATCTATGGATGAAGAAAGAATGGCGTCAAGCATGACATAAAGTTAATGAAAAACTAATGTGAAAGGCGCACACACTATTTAAGTCACAGGTCGAAACAAAAAAATTGAAGTCAAAACATTAATTGAAAGGCAATTCACAGTCTTTGTGCGTTTGAAAATAGACAACTCCGAACATGTTTTGCAGTGTGGCCTTTGAAGTTCAACGTTACACAGTAAAAATCTTCCATACCAGCTCAGGCCAGTTATTTGCATCACCTTGGCATTAACACACGTAGTATCGGTGCCCAGAGGCGTTCACTGTAGCACGGTCTATGGTAGCGTCAGTTGTGGACTTACGTGGCGATATTCTGTTGATCATACACAATCGCGGCAAACTGGTCCTGTGATCATGGAGGAAAATTTATGAGAAAATTTTAGGTATACTTCAAGCTTGAAATTTCCTTTATTTTATGCCATTGAATGTGCATTACCTTAATTATGTTAGCTATATCATTATTTTTCAATTTAATTATATTTTTAAAATTATGACTTAGGTGTAGGTGGTAAATGTTATATGAGAAATCTTGCATGAGGATAAACTTAGGCCTTGCAATAGGCGGGTTGGGGCGGTTTTTTTTGTTCAACCCGACTTTGTCCCATACCCTTAAAAATAAAACTCGCACCTGCCGTCTTAAAAAACATTAAAACACACACCAATCTCGTCTTGAATTTACAAATATTTTACACTAAATTTATATAATATTTAATTACAATATTAAAATTAATTATTCATTTCATATAAATTAAAATATAAATTTAAGATTAATGTTAAATTAATAAAAATTAATTAATATAATTAACTTAAATAATAATTAATTAAAAATAATATCCATTAAAATGTGAGATACTTGGATCAAATTTCGCACCCAACTCACATGTAACAAAATAGGTTTTGAATATAGTTGGCAAAACTCCTTTTGAGCCGAGCCACCTCGAGTCTAGCTATTTTCAAGTCACGTCAAGTTGAGTTATTTAAATTTTGAGTTTGTATTTTGTTAATTTAATTTAATCTTATATAGTGTTATTAAAGCGGATTGTTTTGAAATCGGATTGGTCTCGACCCATTTAGATCTAACCCATTCTGATTAGATTAATTCAAATTATTTTTAATTTTGTGTTTATTTTTACTAACTTAATTAATACATTTTGTCAAACTATTAGATTAATATATTAAATTTGACTCATTTTAACGGTTTTAGTTTTGAACCCACCCATGCGAGTTGAGTAGGTGAAATTGGTAAACTTAGATAAACTCTATGTGAAGTGAAAAATGTTTTCACATTATTTTTCATCTCATATTATTTTTATATTATTTTTTAATAATTATAATTAAGTGAGAAAAAATAAAAAAATATAATCAATGATATAAAAAAATATATTAAAAAAAAAATATTAATCTTATATCTTTTTTTAAGAATATATTATTATTCATATATTTTTAAAAAAGAGATGTGATTAAATTAAAAAAATATAAAAAAATATGTATAATAAATAATATTAATATAATATATATATATATATATATATATATATATTATTTGATATAATAATATAAAAATTATTAAAAAATCAAAGATGTACAGAGAGTTCGGAGTTGAGACGACATGTAGCAAATATTTTAAATCGG
Source organism: Ormosia emarginata (assembly GCA_029884605.1). Lineage (NCBI taxonomy): Eukaryota > Viridiplantae > Streptophyta > Magnoliopsida > Fabales > Fabaceae > Ormosia > Ormosia emarginata. The sequence continues at coordinate 5,781,855 of JAQQTP010000080.1, forward strand.
TGGTCCAAATTGGTCATTTTGTTAGGCAAAGTAGTAGTCTAAATTACTAGCTTGCCCATTACACTTTTATTTTTTTCAATTTTAGCTGGAAGATTTTGCATGCATTATTTTTTTTTTCTCCAACTGTCTTTTCATGCATTATGCTTACGTGATATATGACAGAAGAAATTTAGAAAGCTAGAAAAGGAAACCGAATTTAAATAATTTAATTGAATCATTAGAATTATCAAATATTTTTAATTCGATAACACCGCGTGACAAGTCAGACACATACATTTTTTTATATTTTGAGAACGTCAAAAATATATATGTTAGTTTAGTGTTGAGGTAGTAAATTACGAGCTCATTTAATCTAATTAAGTGGATAAAAAAGTTATGAACAAATCAACATATTTATTCTTAGAACGTTATCTCTTGTTTGTGTTTCGGGAAGAAAATACTATATAATAATCACTTAGCTGTGTTGAAAATTTGAGTTAATTCATTCATCTCCTAGTCTGTCCAAGTAGAATAGCTTGTCATATTGGCACATTATTCATCAAACTATCACTAAATTAATAAATTACAAATGCTTAACAATTAGTTATAATGAGGCCTAACTGTTAAGTGTAGGGATGACAATGATGCGAGGCGGGGCGAGGGCGGGGGTAGGGGTGGGGGCGGAGGCGGAGGCGGGAGTTAGTAGTATTTCTCTTACCTTCGTTTCATGAGATTCTACTTGGTATTCATTTATAATTTTTATGAGTAAATCGGATCTTGCAGTATTTATAGGTAATTAATAATTTAAAATAAAATCTTAAAATTTATAAAAAAAAACATAAATAAAATAAATTTTAACACAATATACTATAATTTTATTCAACAATATAAAATTCTTACAAAATTAAAAGAATATTATAAATAACAAATTAAATTCAATTATATTTTGTAATAATCAATTTACATAAATAACTATTATATAAATAGTATATATTTTTTAACAAGTTTTATTATTATAAGTTCATTCAATAAAAAAATTATTTTAAAATAATAAAAATATATGTATTTTAAATCTCATCTTAAAGTTAAAAAGAAAAAAAATCATAATATATGATATATATTAAATAAAAAAATATTTAATGAATTTGAAGATCTTCGCTATGAGGATAAATCTTATAATCTTGGTCTCCGTCCCCATCTATTAAATGAGTACCCACTTCTTGTCTTGTCTCGAATAATTCTCACAGATCCCTACAAATACTGATAATTTTATCATTCTTAATTAAGTGTGGCTCGGTTAACAATTTAAATTCTCTATGAAAATAGATTTTAGTTGCAGTGCAAGAGTTTGAAATTCGATAAAACCATCTTTTGCTTATGCTTAGGTTCCAAGTTATGATGGGGCCTAAATAAATATACTTGATAATTGCAAGGATTGATTAAAGAGTGTTTAGTTAGGGCGAAAATTGAAAAACTCAGATTATATTTATATATAATTATGACTACAATAATAATATTTAAGTAGCATTATTCAACAACGTTACGTTTGTAGTGAGAGCCTCAAGTGTATGTGAGAGAAAAGAGTGTACATGACAGAGCGAGAGTGATTTATAAATTTTCTTTACATTAAGACACGTCTCCTAAGCAATAAATAAATATTAAACAGAGGATTGAAAGGACGGTACCGAACCCCATTGACTCGATGTTTCTTAGACTGCCTTCCATCTTGGCTCTCTACTAAGTTATATACACATTCTCACTTATTATCCTACAGCTAGCAAGCCTTTCCTTTATTTCCCTTTTGTTTTTCTCTCTTTCTAATTTTGTGAGACACAAATTAAGCATTCCATCGGAGACATATTGAGAATATTTTGTGAACTTGTTCATCATGACCAAGTCTTCTTCTGGTGAAAAAAATGGATTGAAGAAAGGTCCATGGACTCCAGAGGAAGATCAGAAACTCATCGATTACATTCAGAAACATGGACATGGGAAATGGCGTACCCTTCCCAAGAATGCAGGTATGTACTTTGTGCTAGCTATTTCTGGCCCTTGACCATGCTGAATTCACAGAAGCCACTTCAATTAATCATCCAAAAAAAAAAAACTATAGTTAGGTTAATGTTCATAAATGAGTTTTTCTCTTTCTGTGACACACACACATCCACATACATTCTTCTATATGTTTAAAGTTCTTATAAATTTATGTAATGAATTAGTGCTTAAAATGAGTCTTTGTATTTATTTAATTTTAATAATAAATATTAGGATTAAAAAGATGTGGGAAGAGTTGCCGGCTTCGCTGGGCTAACTACTTGAGGCCAGATATAAAGAGGGGGAGATTCTCATTCGAAGAAGAAGAAATCATCATCCAGTTACACAGTGTTTTGGGAAACAAGTAAGTGATAAAGCTAACATGATCTCAACCTCCTCCCCCCCTCCTTTATTATTTTGCTTATTCCTCATTCTTTTTTTTTGGCACATGCGTATTATATTCCTAACTTAATTTATGTAAAGAGTACACTAAAAAGAGAAGCTTTTTGAATTTGCATATATGATTTACAGAATTGTCAACTAATTCATGGAGTTCCAATTGTGTGATGCATAAAAATTCATTTTATAGTTAGAATGCTAGCTAGGTAAGTATGCCAAGTCAATGATACATACAATAACAAACTTTATTTTCTTTTGTCATTTTGTAGCGTAGAAATTATTGCCATCTAAATGGAAATTTTTTGTCCTGCTTAGGTGGTCTACAATTGCTGCTAACTTGCCAGGAAGAACAGATAACGAGATCAAGAATTATTGGAATACCCACATCAAGAAGAGGCTATTGAAGATGGGAATTGATCCAGTGACTCACACACCACGCCTTGAGGTTCTACAACTCTCCTCCATTCTGAACACTTTATACAATTCACCCCAGTTGAACTACCCTGGTCTTTTTGGGATGGGAAGTGTGGTAAATCCAAGCCAGCTGCTAAGTTTGCTCACAACTCTGTTATCATGTCAAAGCAGAAACCCAGATGTTATGAATCATAGTTTCCAGCAAAACCCAATTGGTAATACTAGTAACCCTCTATTGCAAAACCAATCCCAATGCTCCCAACCAATGCAGCTTAACTCTATCCAAGCCTTCCAACCAAACCAGCCCCAAGTCTCAGTTCAAGAAAACCAACCTTGTGCCTCGTCTAATCCATTGCATATGGAACCCCAAGTCATGAAAACAAAATTAGGGCATCAAATCTCTCCAATTGCTACTCTTTTTAGCCACCAAAATAATACTCTACAAAATTTGTGGCAGTATGATGGACGTCACTTATCAGATCAACAACAGGCCCAATCACCATCAGCTATGCAAAGTTTCTCTTTGCCCAAATTCAACTCCAGTGTCAACAATCTCTTGGAAAATCAGATTTTATGTAACAATGAGGGAATGCCAAATTTCAACTTAAGCTCACTGTTGTCGTCCACAGCTTCTTCTTCTAGCCCGAGTACTTTGAATTCATCATCTTCCGCAACATTTGTCAATGGGACCATTGAAGATGAAAGGGACACTTACAACAGCAACATGTTGATGTATAACATCTCAAATGGCTTGAATGGCTCTGGATTTTTGTGATTGAACTCGATTGCAAAGTTGTGCTGTAATATGCAGATTTGTCAATACTTTAAAAATTTGTTTATTTCAGTTAAGACCGTTTTTATCAGACTTTGTTTTAACATCCATATATGTGTTTACTATTTACTAGCTTAATTGATATTCGTCTTGCAAGATTCTTGTTTCTCTATTATGGAAAAACCTTATTCATTTCATTTATCTTGAGAAATATTTATTCCCCTTTATAATTTTGAGAGTTAGATTTTTTTAAAAAAAAAATTGATTTTAACTGTTTGATTTCCATAAGTTACTCTAATTGGGTCCTAAATTTTGAATGTCTCATATTAAAATGTAATTAATATAAATAATTTATAAGAGAAGAATGAGCTATCACATATGTATAATTAATGGTCTTAATGTACTAAATGTTTTATTTTTGTTTTCTTTTCTTAATTTCTTACGAACACTTGTTAATAAATATCTAAAAATTTAAGTATGTCATTTATTAAAACTGAACTTCAGATTATTAATAATAAAATAAAATAAAATTAAAAGGAATAATTTGATTTTAACAAAAGAAAATGCATAACTACTTAGTTAGACATGTCGTAGTCATGCACCATGCATTTAGAAAATTGGCATTCCACGTCCCATATTATACATAGTTACAAATAGGACGACAATTTGAGTTGGGTCTGGACATAAGAGAATTTGAAGTCCAAATTGATTATCGGAGTTTAAGTTAAGTTGAGTTGATTTTAACAAAAAAAAAAAATTAGGTAACTCAAATAGAAATAATTCAATAAAAGAGAGATTAAAACAAAAATTTCAACACAAGGGTTTTATAAATTTAAAAAAATCTTACTATTTAACATTTTTGTGTCTATTCCTCTTCGTATAAAAAGTTAAAAAATCCATTCCTATGCAATGTGCTACTTTGCTTGAATAGTTGAATGTCTTCTAAGAAAGAAAAATCTCGTGAACAGTTAGATTTAATCAAATTTTTAGCTGGAAAAAAATCCAATTATATATACTCCCAGTCTTCCACGAAAAGAAATTAGTCTATATATCCTTTTAATTGCTCAAGAAGGAACTCTTATGACTTTTATTTTGGGGGGGTGTTATTTCGTTCTCGTTCCATAATTGGAAGGGACCATTAGGAAAGTGAAGAAGAGCGAACTGGGGAAATTGAAAAGCAGAAAGGAGGTAGGGAGATAGAGTTGAACGGAACAGTGACTTGGAAATTAGCTTAAACAGTGTGAGGCTTAGGCACCCAACTGACCCAAGTTCCGTCTACGCATCATCTACTTGAGGTTCAAAGCTTTGACTCTATGCTTGTGGTGTTCCAGCATAGCAATGTCACCGCTGAACCTGCCTCCCGTCTCGCTGCTTGGAATAGCTCATGGCTCATGGGGGGTCTAACACCTAGCTCCTACATGCTTCACGTGCTAATTAAATTATGTATGTTCCTTACCTTGTGGCTTGTGTAACTTGCTTTGATTCACTGGCCCCCACGTCTCTTTTGGATTTTAAATTAACTCTTTAAAATCAATTTTCACATCTATTATATTTGTTTGCTTTTTTTTTTTCAGTGTATAAAAGTTTAAGTGGGGAAGTTACTCTATACCGAATTGGGAGCATGTCATAATTAAGGTTATGAAAATTGAATCGATAATTAAATCGAAGAATGAATTGATTTACGGTTCACTAATTCAATTATGATTGAATTGAAATATAATTTTATAATATATATAAAATTTATTATAATATTTTTTAATATTAATAACTTAAATTTATCTTAGATAAATATGTTTTACATTATATAAAATAATAATGCTTTACATCGGAAAGGAAAGTAATATAATATACGTAATGTGCACTTTAAAGGCAGCAAATGCATGTGTTGGACGAAAACTAATGTTTGTGCCTCTTTTAGATTCTACTTTTCATTTTTCTCTCGACTCTTTGCGGCTCTTGTCATGTTTCATAACCAAATAAAGGATCATCAACGAGAACTAAAACTTACAACCAATTCTATTAAAAATGATTGAGTAACTTTTGTAGCAAACAAAATTAATTTTGAAATAGAAATAGATTATCACTTCAGGCAAATCTTATCCGTAATGTCAGAAGTTTGAATTTTAAAGTTGTTATTTTGAAAATGATTTTATCTAATCATTACCTATTGCCAAAAATTGCAAAAGTAATTGTTTATACCCAAAAAAATTATTTTAAAATGAGATTTCGGTAATATTTCAAAAAGATTTTTATGTATAGCACTACAAGATTAATTTGACAAATGAAACTTAATAATTATTTTAAAAATATATCCTTACAATTATACTTTAAAAGTTATTATAATTGATAACACTTAATAAATTTTTAATTTTAATTTTATTTTAACTAATTCTTTTAACATAAATTCTTTTATCATAATTTTTATATAATTAAATTCAAATAGAAACTTAATTACGCTACACAAGGGATTTTTACAAACTTTATTATTAGTTAATAGTGTCATGTGACTTTTATATATATATGAACCAATTAATTTTTTATGTAATTAGCATAATGGAAAGAAATTTATATAAATCTACTCAAATTAACAATAAAGACTCAAAACTACAATACTATAGAGTTCAGATCAAAAAATTATTATAATATACACGGTTAGTGTAAAGAGAATTACTAATGCGCAGAATATATATAAAGGTTTTATTCCTAGGTCCTTAAATTCTTATCTTCCTTAGCTCTCTTCTCAGTAAAAATTATTTAGTCTTAAGTTTTTGCACATGTTAGAAGTTTCCCTTAATTTGGAATTACTTTTTTTCTTTTAATTTGAAGGAGTGATTTCATAAATTGCCATGCATTACAAACAATACCTTAATTTTTTTTTTAATATACAAACGACAAGAAAGTTGGAATCCAAGACCTTACTCTTTAACTATCAGCCCACACTTAATTGATGCTGCATGCTGGCATGTTGCCAGAGTACTATCATTCTCCACAACTAGGTATAGGTTGGAAGTTGGATCTCCCTGCATTTGAATTACAAGTTCAATGTTATTTTCAGCACCTTCGTTAATTTGCTGTTGATCTAACTCCCATATTTAACTAATTGTTAATTGGTAGAAGTGGTGATGTGTTGGTGATGACTGCTATAAGCCTTTAGCTAATTAGACTTTGTTATAATATATGATATATGATTTGATTGTCATTATGTGTTCTACTATAAGCTACTTCATAATTTCCTTTAGGAAGATCACTTGGGCACCTGTGGTGAATGCCAATTTTTTTTTTTTCTTTTCATTTTGATTTGTAGTTTAGAAGCACATCTAGAAATAGTGAACATCGATTACAATTTATCAAAATGAAGTACCTTCAAAACTACCTCACCTTATAAGGTTCTCTCTCCTAGGCCTTGTACATTTTAGCCATTCTGAGGCACTGATATATAATAATTTCCAATGACATCCTTTGCTATGGTACCGTCACTAGCACCTCGTTATCTTTGAGGCTTGGATGAACTTCGTCATGACCAATGTGACTGCCAGTAAAATGAAAATTGATCTCACCCAGGTCGAGCAAAGAATGAGAGGTAGAATGCAGGTGGAGCAAAGTTCTTTTATTTTATTTTTTTGGTTTCTTTGGGTCTTAAAACATTCCATTTTTGCTAGGATGCAGTTAGAGAAAATACTCAATAGTCAGCTATTAAAATTGTCATAAAAATCTAATGCCCATATTTAACTAATTGTTAAGTGGTAGAATGTAATTTTCGTATTTGTACATCACATAAACTAAAGTTGAATTATTCTTTTTGTCAATAGTTAAAGACTTAGTGTGTGTTTGGAAGTAAATTTGATAAAAAGAAACATTTATGTTTAAACTTTTATCAGAAAAAGTCAAACAAAAAATCGTTCATTGCAAACATACGTTAGCAGCACAAACGGAGTTTCTAACTTGTTTCCAAACATACTCTTAAAGTTGATAAGAAACATTTCCAGAAAAAGAAACATTTAAATTGGATGGAAGCAAAGTGACGTCGTAGCTTTCCTTTCTCCTATCCACACAGCATGACGTCGTTGCATCACAGCGCGTGCAACAAATCGCCAAGTTCAAAAACTCGCGGGCTTCACTTCCAGTTCTGTTTCTAACATATAACCGTCTAGAGAGAGAAACAAAAACTGTGAGCTCATAACATTCTTCATTTTTCTCTCGTTCTTCTCTTCCATTTTCTCTCGTTCACTCTTGCTTTCTTCTCACTTTCTGGGCAACCAAACAGCCCTGCACTTTCTCTTTCGCTCGATCGTTCCACCAAAAAGCCTCTTCTCACCATGGAATTCGAACCAGAGTTTCCCATCCCTACTTACAGGGAACGCGAAGCTATAAGCCACTACCTCGAGATCGAGTCCGAATTCATGGCCTCTAAGGAATTCTACAGTAACAGTCGCAACCTGAAAATCCGGCAGCTCGCTGTTTCTATAATCGCTAGGGTAAGTGAAATCGAAGACTCACTTTTGTTAATTTATTTCACCATAAGAAACTTATAATTCATGCAAGAACCTGTTTGTTTCCTGAGAAAATTGAGCAAGAAAATCTTTGACGCATATGTGATTTTTGTTCCGTCGTTGTTAGTCTCTTTTTGCACTGTTTTCTAGTCTGTGTTTTAGACTTTCTGGTTTCTAGCTCATTTTCAGATGCCTCGATTTGGCTACTAAACCTGAGTGTTCGTTATTGTGTTTAATTTCCACTATGTTGATTGAAATCGGAAACACACTTTTGTTAATTTCATTCACTATAAGAATCTTAAGTTAATGCAAGAACCTGTTTGTTTCCTGAGAAAATTGAGCAAGAAAATCTTCGACACCTATGTGATTTTCGATTCCGTCATTGTTAGTTTCTTTTTGCATTGTTTTCTAGGCTGTGTTTTAGACTTTCTGGTTTCTAGCTCATTTTTAGATGCCTCTTTGGCTACTCCGAAAACAGAAGAGAAACTGAGTTTTCGTTGTTATGTTTGATTTCTACTATGTTGATTGAAATCAGAGACTCATTTTTGCTAATTTCTTTCACCATTAGAGACTTAAATTCTTGCAAGAACCTGTTTGTTTATTGAGAAAATTGAGCAAGAAAATCTTCCACGCCTATGTGATTTTCGCTCCGTCATTGTTAGTTTCTTTTCTTTCTTTTTTTTCCTGTTTTTTACACTGTTTTAAACTTTCTGGATTCTAGCTCATTTTCAGATGCCTCAGTTTGGCAACTCAGGAAACAGAAGAGAAACATAGTTTTCGTTATTGTGTTTAATTTCCACATACTCGATTGAAATCGGATACGCATCTTTGTTAATTTTTTTCACCATTTTCTGTTTGCTTCATGAGAAAATTGAGTAAGAAAATCTTCGATTTGTGATTTCATTTCATCCTTGAATAGTTTCTTTTTGCTCTGTTTTCTAGGCTGTGTTTTAAACTTTCTGGTTTCCGAGCTCATTTTCCGATGCTTGTGTTTGGCTTCTCAGCAAACAGAACAGAAACTGAGTGTTCGTTAGTGTGTCTAATTTCCGCTATGTTGATTGAAATGCACTTTCGGATTACATAAGTTTCTCCAAGTTTTCCTTTTCATAGAAAAGCAAGGACGTAATCTTTGTGCATGAATTTTTGGATTTTCTTTTGGATCTGTCTCTGTATATGAAATTTTCACTCACTCTCTGCTTCTCTCTAGTTCTCCTTGCTCTGATTTATCTTGCAATAGTCCATCAATATTTATTTATTCTTTTCAGCAACGGAAACTGTTGATTTTGCTTACCGAATCTTGTCATTGTTGTGTTGATTTCTTCTCCACATTTTGCTACATACAGCACTCGCAGGGTGTAGATCCCGATGCATTTGTTCCCTATCTTGCCATGAACTATTTCGATCGCTTTGTGTCAAGGAATCCTGATTCAGTAATATAACTGTCTTTTTCGCTTCCATAGATTTCGAGATTTCATACACGATCTTTATTTGAATTCTTTGTCTTAACTCTCTGGATTTGTTAAGGAGGTGGAGGTTCGTTTGGTGGCAATCGGTTGCCTTACTATTGCCGCAAAGATGAGGACAAAGTCATTCTCTGTTAATCAGTTTCTGGTAAACTTCTTCTGCATGACATTTTGCTCTGGAATTAAAACCACGTTAAATTTCTGAATAAAAAAAACCACATTAAATTTTAAGCCACATTGTGTTTTAATACACTACACTGATTTGTTGCACAGAGGAACAAATTTGTGGATTATGATCATGAGACGATAATGAAAACGGAGCTTCTCATTCTCAACGGACTTGAATGGCGAATGCGATCTGTAACTGCCTTTTGTTTTCTGGACCACTATTATCCCGCCTTCAAAAGAATTGGAGGTTTCAAGCGTCGTTGCATCAATGAGATCATAGTCCAGTCTCAAGGAGGTAAACTTAATGTTAATTCTATCTTTTCGCCAACAGTGATGCTTTAGAGAATTTAATCATTTAGAGGATTTCATTTGTTAATTTTTTCTCATTGTGCAGAGAACTTCTTCATTCAATACACGCCTTCTGACATTGCGTTGTCCAGTTTTCTGGCTGCAACCCACATTGCATATCCCTTAAAGTTTCCCACAATTGACCACCCGGTATACGGAATAAAAAAAGTTGCACCGTTGTTATTCATGATTGATTAAATTTACAAATTATGCCAAAGCATTTTTATATATTATCCTGATTCCAGGAGGTGCTGACCCCTTGTTTGTTCGAGCTGGTTGCTCTTTGCCTTAAAGAGAACATTGAGATTGAACGTGCTGAGTTGGAAATGGCTTCCGCTTCAAGTGCAACAGTGGCAATACACCAAGGGCAATCTGAAGAAGTTGCAGCAGCCGAGACTATGACTGAGACTGAGACAGACACAGACCAACAAAGACCGGGCAAGGCTGTGGTGGAGACATCTGAAGAAGTTGTAGCAGCCGAGGCTGAGTCAGACAAACAAAGACAGGCCAAGGGCAAGGCGGTGGTGGTGGCCGAGATAGAGGAGGAGCAGGAGGAGGCGGCGAAGGTGGGGGTATCCATTTCAGAGATTGTTCCTGCAGCAGAGGCAGCACCAAAGAAGCTAATGAATTTTGACTTGCGGTGGCCGACATATGATCCCTTCTCCGTAAGCGAGCCAATAGATGAGTCCCGCATCGCAAGCATTCGACCTCCTGTAACAATACGGCCTATAGAACTAAGAGACAGGGAAGTTCCCGAGGACACACATTGTTTCGAACTCCCATCTTGCAGGTGCAACATTGGTTAATTCTAGCACTTTAATGCTACAGACAACTAAAGGAAGATCAAACATTCTACACAACTGCTGTCACATACATCCATCATGTAGTTCTTTTCCTTTTCATTCGATTGCGGTCCAGAAATTGGCTGTGGACCATATATTGTTCAAAATATTCTGGTAGTTCCTTATGCTGATTGAATTGTCGCTGTTGATTCGGCATTAGATTTAGATCATAAGTGTGGTTCCAAGAATTCTGTTTCAGTGGTGTTCTCCATGATTGATTTCAGACCGTGTGATGATTGTCCTAGCCAAGATTATTCTTTGTTTTGTTTCACTCTTTTTGTATGCTATCCAAATTAGGCATGATGAAGCTCGGTTCATTACATTAATGAGTTATGAGTGGTGGGGAAATTAACGGCTTTTTGAAGCAATTCAAATTTCGTTATTTTTTTATAAGGCGTTTACAAATTTATTTTTATAAAAATACATATATAGAACTTTTGTTTCATTTATTAAGAAAAAAGAAGACTTTTAACATATAGAACTTTTTATACATAAGAATAAATCTATTAGTATAAATAATCTAAATAACTTTTTAATACTCTTTTATCAAATTAGTCTCGTTATACGTTTAACTAATATACATTTAATTTTATCTAACTTATTCACAAAATCATATTGTATGTCATAGAAATGTTACAACTACATACATCATGATTTGACATCTCTATTTCATTAACATATGATGTAAATACGATGTGCATATTCTACTATACATAAAGTATTTCCCATTATCAAATAGTGTAACATAAAAAGAACAAGTTTTGAAACCCAAATTCATTCAAATTTTTGACAGTTAGATAAGATTTATTATGACTTCCACAATTTTAAAGCTAAATAACAGATATGTTACCATTTAATTTAATTTTATAAATAAGAAACTATTAAACAACAATTTTTTTTCTTGTGGAAATTCAACATTATTATTCCATCCATCTTTTTATAATTGTCTTTTAAAATTTTTACATAAAAATTAAAAAACTTCAAATACAACGAAATGTTATATATTGTAACTAAATTACCCTTTATCTCACTTTATTACCATTAGTTGATGGTTGATTGATATTTTAGAACTGTAAAAATGAGTCCAATCCGATGGACTAATCCGAATAACTCAACAAAATAAATAAACTAGATTAACAAAAGTGAATAAAAAATTAAAAATGACTTGAATGAGTCAAACTCGAACGACCCACATTAATAATACTACATTAAGCCAAAACAAACTGAACTAGACTAACAAAATGTCAATCTGAAACTAACATGATCTCATCTAATCCAACTCAAAAATAACCTGACCCAAGCTGAGTCGACCAACTTTGACAGGCCTGGATATTTGGTGTAAATTCAATAAACGCTAAAGAGATATTTTAAGAAATGATAAAAGATAATTAATTGTGAAGTTATTAAGTTTAGTTAAAATGATAGTAAAATTAGAAAAAATCAATTAATACTTCTTTAATATTCTCAAATGAGAAATAATTTAAGACAAATCACAAATTTTTAAGAATACTATTAAGGAACAAATGTAGTGTTAAATATGATAGGAAATGTAATATATTAGTTAAGACATCTCTCGTGCTGAAATGAAACTCGTCATTTGGTGCTTTTAGTTATATTTTAAATTCATACCCGTTGGGAAGAAATGTAACAACGGACTAGCAATTTGTAAAAGATCAAAGAAAGGTTAATGTTCTAGTTCCCAGAATGGTTCACTACTGGCGAACACAAAAAATAATGTTGCAGTCAATGAGGACTGTTTACCACGCCACCAAGAAGAAGGAAGCAGATATGTATCCCATCAACACAAGTAGGTAGCAGGTTGTGCCATTCTAAAACGCACTGTGCCTACCAATGTTCGATACTTCCCAACCTTCTTGTCGTTAAAAATAACCCACCTACCATCTTTTAAGATGTGGTCAAGGGCAACATAGTGACCACCCTGCATCGAGGTTCCAATATGGCTAACAATTCCAGTAAGTCAATATCCTGTGGAAAGCCCAAAGCAAGAGAAAAAAACATTATAACCAAATTGTCAAAATAATAACGCCAATGTGAACACTTAATGCATACTTCTGGAATATGAACGGAGAAGTAGGATAAAATGTATATCATGGCATTACGTAAGACAAGTATCAGGAATATCCTCCTTTTTTTTGGGGGCTGATTAACAATCAATAATAAATAATAATCAACAGCAAAGTAAATAAGAAGTAAAAGCAACTTACTTCCTCCTCCCTCAGGTAAGTCAGCATCATTTGGAACAGATTTAGTGTTTAGTGCAGTAGCATCCATGCTGGAAACTGATGCATCGGGATTGCTAAATATCCAATCTGTTGCTTTCCCAATGTCACCACCCTTCAGAGCAATTATTTCCATTTAGACAATCAAAAACTTTTCTGGACAATTTACCCAACCAAATCCCACAGACACAAGGGAGATGGGAAAATATGAGAATATTACCGATGCCTTCAGTGCCTTTCGAGCAATATCTTCTTGAAATCCAAATGAAATTAGAGTATCAACTTTTGATTGGTCAACACTTTCAGAGCCATGCCCTTTTGAAATAAGAGTGTCAATATCTAAGAATAAATAAAAAATATCCATCATCATCTCCTGTACTAAGAGGTACTTGGCTAAACAGATTTGTTTCGCAGCATAATAAAGAAAACCAACAATAGATACCTGTATCGTTCATGTGAGATAGTGTGCTGCTGTCCAAAACAAATCATCGGACAGAGACGTAACACTGGACTTGCAATTTCTAAACGATCAAATAAAGGTCTGAATGTTCCAGTTCCCAGAATGGTGCATTACTGGGGAACCCAAAAAAATAATGATGCAACCAATGAGGACAGTTTGCCATGCCACCAAGACGAGGGAAGCAGACACGTATCCCATCAGCTATTCCCATTCACTTACCAGAGAGCCATTTAGAAAATTTTACAAATGCAGAATTGAAGCTCTTAAGTATATACCTGGGGCTTCACTTCAGTGAATAGGCCACTCTTCTCGGCAACAAGCTCATTGGCCAAAACACTTTCTGGATGATCTAACATTTCCTTTGCCTGGAAGATCCAAAACGAAGGTCTGCATCCCGGTATTGCCAGACCAAAGCACTTTCCTTCTTTTCAATTCCAGAACCATTAATTGCCTCAGCATATAGTTTCATCGTAGGCTCAGCAATCTGCAACTAGCCAAATTAGGAGCTCTTACAGCAGATTTCCCATTCTTTACTCTGGGACCATCTGAAAAAAAATGTTGAACTTGCCAAATTACAAGAGCAGAGAACACAGGACAAAACTAAAGATCAAGAGAGAGCGCATGGCAAAGCATATGTTCACAAAGTGGATGAAGAGGGAGAAAGTCCAAACTTCTAGAAAAGTTTAGTATTGTCCAGGATGATAACCAAATTACTCTACATCAAGTTTCTATTCTGTAGTGTTAAGTTCAGAACAGAACATAGTTTCTGTTTGAAAAACCAAAGACACAGTTTTCAAATTAGATAATATCCTATGCTATCAAATTTGACTTGAAAAAGACTTCGACCACACCTAATGGGTCCTCCCTCAAACTTTTGGAATAAAAGGAAATCACTGTAATTTGAATGAACCAAGATATTATGACAAAATGAAATGACCATTTCCCACTCCACAGGACAAGTTTATTATATGAAGCTCAAATCTATGTTTCATATGATATCCATGTAACAAGTAATGTTTCGAGAACAACTAACACTAAGAAAAACCAAGAATAGACATCACTTATTAAGTAATAGGCTATAATAGCCAAAGCATATTCCAACTTGAGCTTATGCATCCACAACCATATGTTCACTATCTTCTCATAGATGGTATACCAGATTACTTCAAAATTGAGCTTTGTTATAGTCAGCTCTGGTATGTCTCATTAGTCATTCCAGAGTAAGCAGCAGTTTTAGGTAACATTAAAAACAAGCTATTTGCTTTTCTCTATTTCCTTTATCATGAGTCGCAAAACAGCCAATGTAGACATCCTATAGAGTAACAGGACACCCTTTCCAGTAGAGTTTGATGGTCTGAGTTTAAACCCTACTCGTGGCAGTTTGAAGCATGTTAATGATATATCCTATCAAAATAGTATCCAGAATTCCAGCATTTGGAAAATATTCTCTTTACATAGATGAAAATAACATTTTGTTTAAAAACCAAACCTATTATTACCTCTATCTAAACAGAAGTCACCCTTACAAGTGCTAGGCCCAAGTGGTCCAACAGAATAATATATTGAATTATGAATTTTTTATGCAAAAGAAAATAGTCCAAGAGAGTAAAGACTAGCTCCTTGATTGTTTTTTTTAGTTGAGTACTTCTATATTCCTTCCCTTTTCAGGCATTTGTTTAAAGATTGGATAAGAATGTGGAACAACTGGCTCACATAAATAGTCTTTAGCTCGCCAATTACTTTAATTGGGCAATGGAAAGTTATTCTAAATTTCACATCTAAAATAGCCATATCAAAATTGATTCTACTTTATCTTCTTCTCATTTTCAAGTCAAAAATAACGAACAGGTTGCAGAAACATTGACAAAACTTGTATTGAAAATGATGTCGACAAAATTTAGGTGTTCGAAGGAAAAAGAGGAGATATGTGCACAGCACTTGTAAGGGGATAAGCTAATTGACAAAACAGGCCCTCTGACTAAATATGATTAGTTGGACAAAAGAATTCCCAATCCTTGTGATAATTATCCAATCTGCAATGTAATTTCCTATTTTACTTCTTCATATGTGTAGGGAGTGGTAGAACTGAACAAAAATTAAATTATTGAAGAGGCCTCATCATATTAAACCATAATAATCATCATGCATGGGTAAAAGCAGGATAATTACCTCGGGGTATACGCTGTGTGCTTTCACAATGGCTGGCCTGTGGAAAGGCCCATATTAGAGAGATTATTTTCTTTCGCCGTCGCTTGCATTTTCTCGTTTTCCTCTTCCTCAGTTACTGCCCAATTATAGGGAAGCTGGAATTTCGACCTAGAGCTGCTGCTGCTTTCATGCTCATCCTCAGTGACGAACCAATTATAAGGACGCTGGAATTTAGGCTCAGAGCTGCTGCTGCTTCTATGTACAGAATCCAAGGGAAGATGATCTACTTTATTACCCTCACCAGTTTTCTTTAGTTCCACTTCCACATCATCTAGATCCATTGACAAACTGGATGACATCCGTTTCAAATCCTCCATATGTTGCTTGAATACCATGTGTAACCCCCATTGCCTCATCTCCAAACCTGGGCAGGCTTTAAATGTGATACGAGCTCCTGTTTTCACAAAATGGCAGTGTGGCCGAGAGATATAGATTATCCAGAGATGTTCTGAGTAATCAACCATGTCCAAGTCTAAACAAAGTGGCATATCGAAGATTTCTTCCGCGTGTTCACTTTCAAAAGAAAGATAAAAAGGATGTGGCAGCGGCGAGGAAACCAAATTATGATTGTTTACCTCAAATGCTACACAAAAAGCAAAGCCAATCCAGTTGTCATCCACATCAGGGTCCACTATCCTTATTATTGATCCACCCTTAAATTGATAATCGAACCACTTTGGGATAATACTCCCAGGAACAACAATGTCAAAGCCACACCGGAAGTGAAAGGGATTCTGATACCAGGAAAAAAAAACAGATATATAAGAGAGAGAGAGAGAGAGAGAGAGAGAGAGAGAAGGCATGCAGAGTGCGCACCTCAACTAGTCTTACTATCCATTGAAGTGGCAAGTATTCAGGTAGGAACGTAAGCTGCAACTTAGGGCAGTGGAATATATATAATCCTGACCTATGATTACGAGATCCGGATGCCGTTTTAAAATATCTTGCCCCTAATGAACCACAATAAAAGGGGAGGTCAAGCAAATATAGAAGCTCTCTGCAATACGCTAAGTTTAAATATGCTAGACTAGAAAGCCCCTGGATGGTAGACGGTAGTGAAACAAAGTTATTTCCCTCTAGATTTAGCCTTTCCAAACACATTAACTCTCCAATGGCATCAGGGACTTCCCTTAGATTGCAGTAGCTGACATCCAGAAAAATCAAAGATTCCAGACAGTGAGAAGACCTTTGTCCCATCAGGGGCAGATTCTTAAGTCTATAGCAGCCGCATAAATCTAGAGTCATAAGAGATGTCATAGTATTTATGCTGTTGGGCATACTGACAAGATTTGTGCAGTCTCTCAAACTCAAGAATTTAAGCTCTGCGAGAGTCCCAATAGATTTATCAAACATCGATAAACTTGTACATTGATCAAAATCAAGGTACTCAAGATTTGAGAGCCCTGTAAAATCTGGTGTGCTTTCAAGTTTTGTGCAGCCAGAGAGGTGTAGAACTCTCAGAGAACTTAAATTAGATTCACTGCCAAGATCAAGGCTGACCAAACTGCTGCAGCCTTCCAAACTCAAGAAAGCAAGTTTTTCAAGAAGTCCAATTGATGGATGGATCTGTGATAGGCTTGTGCATCCTGAAAAATCTAGCCGCTCAAGTCTTAGGATCCATTCAAAATTTGGAGTCTCGATAAGATATTTGGAGTTACTCAAATCCACCCTTTTCAAACAGGGGAGATGCTGCGAAGAGAGTATTAGCTACTAACTGTCAACATGTTGTATTAAAACTTGAATTTCATTAATTCACTTTGGTATGCTTTCAAAATTAAAGTGAAAACTTTAAAATAAATCTTTTATATGTAATTTCCTTATAAAATTCATTAAAAATTTCACTTATTATGTAAAAGAGAGTACAATAAATAAAAATCAAATAATTGTAATAACAATACGAGGAAAGTACTATTTTCTCTTTGGTATCGTGTTTATCATTCATACCTCCATTCTATTATAAAAATCTATACAAAGCTCCCTGTATTTATAAAATGTATTACAACTAACTAAAAATGTGTTGATAAAACTCTTATCTCATGGATTTTTTTTTTATTAAATGTTATTTTATTATTATTCATCATTGTATGTTGAAAAAATGAGAAGAAAACATTCATTTGCACCAAATCAATGTGTTATTCTTATTATTTTATAAATACATAAGGCTAAACAATCATAAATTGGAATTTGACCTAAAAAATAAAGATAAGGGCTTAGGTAACGAATTTGTCATGACTCGAGTAATGCTACACAGCAAAAAAAAAAAAAAAGATTGATAGAATTTAGCCACAATTTGTCAAAGATTTAAGGGTGGTTGTTGAATGAGTCAAAGGGATGGGATCCACTCATCCATCAAAAGAGAATGCCAACTCATTTTAAAAAAAATTCTGACCAAAAAATTTTAGCTATCTAATATTTTCCATTTGTCAAGCATAACAATAGTTTAAAGTTAATTTTCGAATCTTTTATAAATAGAAAAAGAATTCATGTAATCTCTCATAAGTGAGAGGTAGGACAATATAATTAGCTAAATATAAAGGGAAGAGTAATTTACTCTAAAGTCTAAATATAAATTATAAGTTAAAAATAGATTTTTATTTTAATATGAAAGAATAGAATATAAATTAGGATAAAACTTAAGTAAAATTCTTTAAGTGTTTATGATGCTATTATCTAATAAAAATATAATATATGTCTTATTTTTTAGTCACCTCATCATATTTTTAAAAGTCTTCATTGATGAGCGGTAGAAAAATATACATATGTCATGTTTTTATAAGAGAAAAGCACCACAAGCTTCTAAAGAACTTTATCTAAATTTTTTCTTGTATATTAATGGTTATGGCACAAAGCAGTGCATGGCTTATCTAAATATCTTCAATCATTTGAGCCAACTGCATTAACAAAGAAAAATAACATTAAAGGAAAGGAGTTTAATTTTTTTTATTTAATGTACACATAAATATTTTATATTATCATTTAATTATGCATTGCTATAACATTAAAAGAATATGACTATATTAACGTTTATCTAAAAGGTTAAACTCTTTTAATGATTTGCGATACATGATTAGGCTTTTCAATGGGGCGGGTAGGGACGAGATTTTGCCCACCCCCGCACCCTTAAGGGTTAAAACCTCCCCGAACCCTTAAGGGTTAAAACCTACACCCACCCAGCAAGAAACATATCAAAACCCACACCTGCGCATCTCATACTTATAAATATTTTAAAATAATTTATAGAATAATCAATTTTTGTCTTAAAAATAATTCATTATCTCATATAAACAAAAAATATATTAAGGATAAACATTAAACTAATGAAAATAATTAATATAATTAACATTATTAATAACTAAAATAAACATAATATTCAATTAGATGTAGGGTGTGAGGTGAGTTGACTCCAATCCCGCAACTGCCACACTCTCTTGCAGGGCGAGTTTTAAACCTGCATGGGATGAGGTGGATACCAGCATGTCGAGGTCAAATTGCCATCTCAATACATGATTGAGGGACATTACTCCAATATGCATAATTTTTTTCGTAAGTATGATATATAAGATAAGTTGTCAAATATTTCAATTGCCACTAATTATATTTAATAGACTTTTAAACATTTATTATAAAATCAACATTTAATAAATATTTGACAACTCACCTTACATATTATATACATAAGGATACCATAACAATTCTCATGATTAAGTGATAATATAAAAAATTTACATTAAAAATGAATCAAAATTAAATAAAAAAATATACTATTTTTAAAATTTCCAAATATTATGATTTACAACAATTTAAAAGTAAGAACACAATTTTTGTGTTAAACAAAAAACCCACCACTCATACACATTTCTTAATTTTAAGGAGCTTCTTTTAAATTTTTTGAACATATTACAATTTTTTAAGTAAATTTCTATTCAACTATTTAATTTAAAAAAAAATTTACAGCAGATTTTTTTTTAAAAAAAAACTGTGTTTATATCTGTATAACCGGTGCTACTTCTTTTAAAAAGTAATTGAGAACACAATTTTATTTTGAATTAAAAAAAAAATCCACCAATCACATACAAATTTTTATTTTAAGGAGCTTCTTATAATAATTTTTCAAACATTATGATTTTTAAGTATATTTTATTCAATTTTTAAAATTCTAAAAACTATTGTGCACTATAGAATTTTTTAAAAAATTATTCCATTTGTAGGGCTACCTCTTTTGAAAAATAATAGAGATAATTGTTCTTCTCAAATGATTCTTTAACCCCAAAAAAGAAATGAAAATACTATTAGAGTATGTTTGTATATTTAGTAATTGATAGAATGAAATGAAATAGAATGAGATAAGATTAGATGAGATAAAAATATTATTCTATTGTTTAGATATTTTAAAATAGAATAAAATAAAATTATTATTTTATTATTTAAAATGTGTATGATTTTTTGTGAGATAAGATAAAAATTATAATAAAAAAAGATAATTCCATCTCATACCTCCTATATTAGGGAGAAAAAAATAATACCTTTCGGCCTTTTTTGTAATGGCAAAGAAGGGAAAATCACTCTTATCTCATTTTATTTTTTTTTAAAATAACTAAATAATAAAATATATCTCTATTCTATTTTATTCCTTTCTTTTTTATTCAATACTATCGATCTAAAATAATCCTTAAAGTACCTTTCGGCCTTCCCATAGTCGATGGATGCTGCTATTAGGCATATTCAATTCAACAAGATTGTATGGTTCAAAATTTAATGGCAAAGAAGGGAAAAGGTAACCGTGCCACAGAAGATACCGCAGGCTGTCAGAAAGAGAATCGAGACCTCCTGAAAATTCTCTATGATATAATATGAGCAGTCTAAGGCCCGTCATTACTGACAATCCTTCAGCCCTCAACGGATACCATTTAGAGACATCCACCTTTTGATCTAGAACTATGGCTTCAATATTGTTTGTTCCCTAAAAATATAAGAATAACCATAATATAACAAAGAAAAAAAATGAAATTACTTGAATTAAATGGACTTCTTTTTGTTAGAAATATAAAACTATCTATATATCTTTATTTAATAATTAAAATGTTACCGATTCTGTCTTCATGACATAATGGAAATCCTCATAAAGCCATAATCTGCTCCACATTTCTTGACGTTTGGGAAATTGTTCCCGAACAATTTTCTTCCCTAATTCTTGCAACATTTCATGCATATGAATTTCCTGGTTTCTAATGGTTATGAGTGATTTCTCAACAATAATTGGAATTCCAATGTTAGGGTGCAATCCACAACCATCTAGAATTCGCTTTACATAATCCTCTTTCTTCCCTTTAAAGAAACAGGCAATGTGCAAAAATATTTCTTTCTCCTCCAGCCCTAAACCCTCAAAACTTATCTGAAGCACATTCATAATTTTGTTGTCTGGGTTATTCCCCAATCTATCCAGGGCATCTTTCCACTGGTTAGCATCTCGGGTACACAAAAAAGAACCCACTACTCTAATTGCTAACGGAAGACGCTGAGCATATTTTAGTACCTCAACAGTCAGCTTCACACAGCTGCTGCTAGGATCATCGCTTTTGAATGCTTTTCTACAAAAGAGTTGCCAAGCGTCATTATTATTCAATAGTGGAACCTTGTAAACACCATCCGCTTCATACACTTTTAGAATATGCTCATCCCTGGTGGTTATGATCATTCTACTTCCTGCGCAAAGCAATTTAGGATTTATAGCCAATTCCTGCAATTGCTCTAATTGATCAACATTGTCAAGAACTACAAGGACCTTTACGTTGTGTAGATTACGCACAATTCTGGATATTTCGGAAGGGTTGTATGTCTCTACATGTATTTCCTTTAGAGTTTGAAGAAGAATTTGTGTGTGTACAGCGATAGCACCACCATCTCTATAAATTTTGCTTACGTCCTCTATAAAACAGCAAGCCTCAAACTGACATGAGATTCTATCATACAAGACAGTAGCATGAGTTGTCTTTCCTATTCCACCCATTCCGCAAATTCCTAAAACTCGAAAATCAACATCCTCTGAGCTTAATTTTAGACAGTTTTTTAATTCTTCTACACGAGGTTGTATCCCAATTAGATCATCAGCAGACCCTGAGAATTTATGACCCAATGTTTCTATTACCGCCTGAACAATTTTTTCAATCTCTCCAAACTCTGGCCTGAAAGAGGGAGAAAAAACAAGATCACTAAATTATCACCTAAGAAAACAAGCATCAGTTTATGTTCGGATAATATATTAAAATGGGCAGCCTAGTGCCATAAAGCTCCCTTTATGCGCGAGGTCGAGGGAAGGTTCAGACCCACAATTTATAGTAGGCAGCCTTACTTTCCATTTGCAAGAGACTGATTTCACGACTCGAATTCATGACCTACAAGTCATATGGCGACAACTCCAATTATTGCACCAAGGCTTCCTTTCCATTAGGATAATATATTAATGGATTATAATTTTTATTGATAAAAATGTTCAGTTTTTTGCTTAATCAAGCTTGATTTGTTGATCAGTCACGGAAAACTCAATAGGACACCACAGATTCATCATGTTAAGAATGTATAAATAAACAACTAAGACAAGAATGGTTTGTAATAAACTTACTTATCTCTTACATCCCAACCAGCCGAATTGGCCAAACGCCACATAGCTCTCTTCCATTGATCAACCTTGTCTGGATGTCTCATTGAATGTAAAACAAAGGCATTCATGTACACTCCATCCTGACGCCGCACATTAGATGGATCCACATCATAGAAAACCGAGAAAACGGTCTGTCCCGATTTTTCCTCACAATCAGCAATAGCAGCCATTTCCTCCAAGCACCATCTGGAGGCAGCATAGTTTTTCGAGAAG
This sequence comes from Ormosia emarginata, assembly GCA_029884605.1. Lineage (NCBI taxonomy): Eukaryota > Viridiplantae > Streptophyta > Magnoliopsida > Fabales > Fabaceae > Ormosia > Ormosia emarginata. The sequence continues at coordinate 5,804,543 of JAQQTP010000080.1, forward strand.
ACAACGATAGAGATTCGCGAATCTTGAGTTGCTTGTTGGAGCTGTGACGAGATCGGTTTTTCTTTGCGGAGCTTTTTGTCATCCTTGAAGACGAAGATACCTTTTCCGATGAGATGATTGTAAAGATGATCGATGAAGTTGTTGCGGGTATCGGTACCTCTGAAACTGAGAAACACATCGTGTTTGAAGATCCTTTTGGTTTTGGTGCTGTTGGAATCCATGGGGGTATTGGAAGCTGTATCTCCCTGGACCAATGGGCTCGGGTCGGAAGATGGCCGACGACCCAGTAGGGCCCCAAACCGTCGAAAAAGAAACGATAATAACGCATTATCTAGTCCTAGACAAGAAAATTATCATTGTTTTAGGGGAAAAAAATTTGAAAAAAAAAATTGAGGCGACAGAAACCAACGCATACCATATTAAAACACTCACCTGAATAATTTGAGTCCATTTTTGTGTCAAATTCCTTAGAGCGTACCCTCACCTCCAAAATTCACGCACAGTACAGCGACTTGAAGAACCGGTGTCACAGTTCCGAGAGAACGAACTGGGATTGTTGAGGGAGTAACAGAAGCTTACTTGGTATTTGGTATAAATGAGAGAGATCTGCAGTTATGATGAATCATGAGACTTGAATAAATTGGTTGACGATGGATTGATGGTCCTGATCACCTTAAATATATGTGAAAAAAATTAATGTAATCTTAATTATAATTAAACACAAAAATGTGAGGTTATGAATGTGAGGACATTATTATTAAGATAAAATTTAAGTTTATTTTTATATTTATTATATTAATTAAATTATAATAAATATTTATTAATATTTTATTTATTTTTTAAAAAATTTATATAAATATTATAATTTAATTAATAAAATAAATATAATAAACATAAAAAATAAATTTACACTTTGTTCATATTATTATTTTAATAAATAATCATTTTAATTTTTTAACATTTTAAACAATAATATTTTAATCTCTATAAAACAGACACATATTTTAATTTTTAAAAATTTTAAAACTTTATTATATTTTATCATTTTAAAAATTAAAGTGTTTTTTAACCGCAAAAAAATTAAAATATTTTTTTATAAAAATGAAAGTATTATTATTCAAAATATTCAAAGATTAAAATGACTATTTACTCATTTTTCACTCTGTCTCATCGTCAGATGGTTGTCGTTAGGGTTTTTGACCAATTTGTTCTCAGTGACAAAAATATTTATCACATTACTATCTTTTTAAAATTATTTACTCAAATGTCACCCTTTTTGCCATGCTAGAATTGTTTAATATTGTTTGTGCCACGTGGAATACGCCAGAATGCGTGACGTATCCACGTAGGATACGCCAGAACGCTTGGCGTTTTCCACGTGGATTCGCCAAGTGTTCCAGCGTATCCTACGTGAATACGTCACACGTTTTGGCGTATCCTAATTTGATCCCTATAACTCCCCCTCTCCTCTCCCTCTCACGGCCATTTTTCTCATTTATCAAATTTTTATCTTCTTTCTAGATTTTCACATTCCCTAAACTCTCCTTTGGTATAATCTTGTGAGAGGATTATATATGTAAATATTTCCATCGTTAAATTATTATTATTGTTATATTTATTACTTGAATATTTTAATTGTTAGAATTATTGTTTATATTTTTAAGTTTTTATCTTAATTGTGTATTGTATATTTGTTCTATTGTTAAAAGTATTATTTATGTTTTTGAGTTTTTATATTAATTGTGTGTTGTATATTTGTTTATTGTTAGAATTATTGTTAATGTTTTTGAGTTTTCAATATTAATTATGTATTGTATATTTGTTTTATTATTAGAGTAGTTGAGTATTATTATTTATTTATTTATTTATTATTATTATTATTGATTACTATTATTATTATTATTATTATTTTATTATTATTATTATTATTAATTATGTATTTATTATATCTGTTTTATTGTTAGTTAGTAAGTTTTTAGAATTTGTTTGTACAAAAATGAATTGTTTGTTTGTTATTATTCAAAAGTGTAAGATGATCAAACATCTTGTTGTTCTCATTTACTACAATGGGAGAACGTATAAAGGTGAAGAGGGTCTAATGTACGAAGGTCCTCGTCCTAAGTCTATCATGATTCAATGTGATACGACTTTTGAGCTTCTAAAAAGGAGAATTCATTTAAAATTAAAGCTCTAAGAAAATCAAATTGTGTCCAATGTTGTATATAAATTTTCACAATGGAGCAACGTACTAAGATGGATAACTCTTCCATTAGAAGATGATGAAGACGTTGCTTGCATGATTGATTGTTTTGACCAGCATCCTAACTTAACTTCTATGGAGTTATATGTCGAGACAAAAACGAGTGAGCACAATGAGCATGCTGAACCTCCTTCTGAACTTATTATTTTTGTTTAATATCATTTTTCCTTGTGCTTTTAGCGGTGTCTATTAATTTATGCTCGATACATTCATATTTAATATATATATTCGATTTTATAGTATGTCTTATTATTTGAAGACTTACCCAATATTCTTGTCTGTTGCCTGATTACAACGTGAGACATGACATTCCACTTGTGCCCAGGTCCAGAGGACCCGTTAATACTGGAGTTGTAGGAGTTTCATGTTTCACAACATATATGGCAAGGAAGACCAGATCATCTTCTGCGTGTTAGACATGCCCATAAATTCAGACATATAGACCCAGATGAGCGGATGCTGTCATATCTAGAGCTAGCTGGTTTCGTGGGGGTTACCCACATGGGATATTGCACCATCGATCACTTTCTCATTACGACATTGGTTGAGAGATGGCGCCTCGAGACACACACATTTCATATGCCTACTAGAGAGTGCACCATCACATTGGAGGACATAGGTATTATCTCGAGACTTCTCATTGACAATAATGCAGTTACTGGCTATACATCCCGTCGAGATTGGATGCAGCTATGTCAAAACTTGTTAGGATCGTATTCAGATAAGTCACACGTATCAGGTGGACGTATTGATATGTCGTGACTCTGGAGCGTATTCCGTACACGACTTACTGAGGCCGATGGAGATGCTTATGTGATGCAGTGTGCACAGGCATATATGCTTCAGTTGATTAGGGGATTGCTATTTCTTGACCATTCTGGTAGATACGTGCATATAATGTTCCTTCCATTGTTAGAGGACTTTACCACTATTGGGCCATATAGTTGGAGATCTGTGATCTTGATGTATTTGTAAAGGGAGCTGTGCAAGGCCACAGACTATAGCGTGCACGAGATTGGAGGTGCTTGCATATTGTTGCAGTATTGGGCATGACACATATTTTCACCCCTTGTCCCTGTACTTGTGGATGGTACTGATCCTATCCTTGTGGTTACCTATGTTGCTGCCTGTGGTCCCCAACATTCACTAGGATTTCGGTAAGTTTCTCAATATATCTGTACATTAGTTTGTTATATATACTACTTGTGTTGACATCATATGACTTTGATATATACATATAGGTGACATAAATATAAGGTGTTGAATGAAACCCCAATGGGGGTGCTTCCATATTACCGTTGATTCTTTGATTAGATGAAGAGTGATGAGGTCAGTATCTGTTTGCATTGATTTAAATAAGTTAATTTGTCTTACTTTCTAATTCTTTATACAATTATGATTGCAGATAACATGGTGGCCATATACAAATGAGATTGTGGCTTCACTGCCAGTATTCTGTGTCGCTGGTAGAAATATTATTCTGGCAGTAGTTCCACTCATCTTTTTCCACATTGTTGAATAGCATCAATCAGATAGAGTGATGCGTTAGTTTGGTCTAAACCAACTAATACCATAGAGACCACACTAACCTGATAAGTTGCACTCGATTACATTGGTCAGACGACACGATGAGGATTAGCGAGTCACACACTTTGCACACATAGTCATCTGGGACAGTCGGAGGGAGCGGTGTGTTATTGGTTGGCCCTTAGAAGCTCCCCTTATTGCGTAGTCTGAGTACATGCGCTGGTACAAACGAATTACTAGATGTTAGATTTCCCGAACTGGTGCATCCATTGGGTTTGTGGTAAGTTTTTTACCAATATGTTCTGCTATTCGTTTTATGGTATTTTGTATTAATGATGACATGTGTTATATCTGTATCTTAGGCTGACATTACAAATAACGTCCATGCTTCGGCTAGGAACCTTAGTTCGGGATTTAGTATGGCCAGCCTTCAACAGTCCATGGAGGACATCTTATATTCAGTGAGGGAGCATGATCGCATCACATTGGATCACCTTCGTCCAGCTCCTCCTGCAGATGATATTCCCGGACAATCCAAGCAGTCCGATGAGCAGAGGCCGCGGCGTAGATGAAGAGGTTTAACAAATACTCGGTCACGACTACGACTTCTAGAGGAATCTGATTCTTCAGGTGTGCCTAGTACTCAGCCACAACTCACTTCTACTACTACTTACCCACCATCTCAGCCATCATCTCCATCGTACCCGCCATATCCAGGTTATCAACCATCTACAGCATACCCACCACTTACTTACCTTTACCCACCATATCCTTATACATTTACCCTTACACCGTCATTTCCATATCCACCGTATATGGGTTACCCATCATATTCTCACCCATCACAGTCAGAACCTTCTTCTGATCCCCCTCACAGATCACCACATTCTGACCCTAGCCCTTCTCATTGATGTATATGTACCACATTTTATTATATTTACTTAATTTGAGATGATTGTATGTATATATACTGAATTTTTCTATTATGCTTATGCATCTTATACGTGTTTTGTTGATATAGAATTGAATATATATAAATATGTTTCATTATACAGGATGAAGTATTTTTTGAAACGTCTAATTTTTAAGAAAAATTCTGTCAAATTTTTCAAAGAATCGAAATATTTAAACTATTAAGGTTAATTGATTTTGTTAGGCTCGCTTGGTTGGTATTCTAAGGTTAATTGATTAAGTATACAAATTGATTACAATACGCAAAGGGTGCTCACGGCTAGATTTGATTAAGTTTAACTTGATAATTTTATGGACTCAATTTTTTAAACTTGGGCTCATCATAGATTTAATTGAGTCGAGACTTTTAATTTAAGTATACTAAGCATGATTTGGAGGGTTAAACAACTTATTTTTCATGTCAATAGAGTTCACACGATCGTGTGAAAACACGACACAATCATTTGATCATAAAATCACGTATTTGGACTTTAAGTGAGACACGACCGTGTCTCAAAGTTAGAAGCTACACTTGAGTTAAACAGGCCACTCTGTAAGTTGAAAACGCGGTCGTGTGTTGGATATGTCAGAACGTATGATATATCCACATAGGATACGCCAGAACACTTAGCGTATCCACATGGAAAACGCCAAGCGTTCTGGTGTATTCACATAGGATACGTCACGCGTTCTGACGTATCTTATGTGAATATACCATACATTTTAACGTATATTATGTGACAAAAATAATATTAAAAAATTTTAATGTGATAAAAAATATGACATCCAAATAAATAATTTAAAAAATTTTAATTTGATAAATATTTTTATTCCTGAAAACATATTCCTCAAAAATCCGCTATCACTATCTATCAACTTTGATCCTTGTCAAACAATGACCTCATATCCGCTTTTGCTACAGAAATTTCCAAGAAGTTTCGATGGTTGCCGCTGTCACCACGTTTAATGAATGGGAAAAGTTGAAGATAAAAAAGTAATTTCATAATAAAGTAAAATTGAAAAAGAAAAAACGCTGAGCGGGAAAACTACTGTAGTAATTGTAGACAGATTTAATAGATTATATTATTAATAATTAATTAATTAATAAAAATATTAATTAAGTAGATTTTCTTAAATCAGGAAGAAAAACGAAAACTATAGTCTCGGAAAAGCAACTTAAATAAAATGAAATAATATATATGCTAGAATTGTTTTTCCAAACGGATGACATTTCGTATAACATCTTATTTTTTATAAAATATTTTTGTGAAGAATAAATTTTAATTTTTTTAACTTGAGTACTTTATTTAATTTTTAAAAGAGATTAAAAATATTTTAATAGATATATTTGTAAACAAATAATTATAAAAAGATATGTAAAAGAAAATATTTATAAATTAATTATTATTTAATATTTATAAAGATAATTATTATTTTTATTATATTTAGATAAGTTATATCTTTTATTCACAATTTATCTTATAAATTTTTTAATTAAATTTTGAGTAAATCATAAATACAAATTATGACTTATTTAAAAAAAAACAAATGAATTTGTAGCTTGTATTAAAATTTGTAAATTAATAATAAGTTAAGACTTATTTATAAGTTTTTTAAGTTAATTGATTAACTTAAAAAATAATTAATCAAAAAATAAAACTAAAAATTACACTAGATATTTTATAAAAAAAATAAATTTATTATTCATCACTTGATTTATTTACATGCAACGGTTCGATATTATAAAAAAAATAAAGCTTGGGAAAGGATTATTGCAATATTTGTAAACGATCGCAAGACTTTTGCTCCAAAAATGGATGCTTCTGAAAGTATTTATTGAAAGGGTGCGGACTTCATTTTCTTTGAAGTCCGCTTTGGACTTTAGCTATGATGAATTCCCAATAATTGTGTACGACGGAATTGAAACAATTTGAGTGGTCCAATGCAAATAATATTTTCCTTTTCACTGTAGCAAGTTTTCTTTTGAGTGTCGGCAGCATCTTTCAAGTACTTAAATGTGTTGTTTGGATGAGTTGAAAACAATGAAAGAAAAAATGTGAATAAATATTTTTTATTTAATTGAATAAAAAAGTGAAAGGAAAAAAAAATATAATAATTCGTATACTCATATATGTAAAATAGAAATTATGAATATATTTTGGACGGTGTTTGAAAAAGAGATATAGTCCTAAATTGTTTATATAAAAAAATATAGAAATTTTTTTTATTATGTTGTTAGTGATATTTGATATTAACATAATAGTGTTATAATAACTTTAAATTAAATAATAAAATAATAATCATATTGTACTATCAAAATATGCACTCCCATGAAAAATATACCACCAGGTGTAATGTAAGTGTCACTGTATATACTTTAAGTTGACATGTAAATAAATAATATATGCATTGGCATGAATGAGTAAGTTATGACGGTCTCCTACAAGACAAATCACTGGTGATGATGATTGGGTCAGTATACTTCTTATTTACCTCTTATATCAGTTTTGTGAAGAGTATCGAATTGAATGGATCTGCTCGAATGCATTGTTGTAATCAAAATTATTGCATGACTTGATTTGTAGGGTGCCACTTAATAATGGCAAAACATAACAGTGTCATCATTGTACAAACAACTTGAGAGACGATAAGAATATTTAGTCACATGATTTTCAGGTGTGTCATATGGTGTCTATATAAAATGGTAAATATATGTAATTATTAATTTTTAAATATTAACTAATAATATTATGTAAAGAATATAGAAATAATAAAGTAGATTGATCTCATCAATATATAAATGGTCTAAAATTAATCGTATGATGTTAGCAGCAGGGTCAGGTATAAAAGTTGTGTTCCTAAGTCGACACCACCTATTACACACACATATAAATTATATATATATTATCAGAGTTAAAGCATAGAGTAAAATAATTATTATTTCTAATAAAAAAATAATTATTTAATTTACGATTATACCTGCTAGCAAAAGGATAGCCAAGTCTGACTTGTACCTCATCATCAAATAATGGTTGTAGACATTGTGCAATGCGATCACATGCTCATGCTTGAAGAAGTAACAAACATCCTCTAGTGTTAAATTGTTTATCATTGGTAACACGGTTCAAGTGTTGGTACAAACAAGTCTGAATAGTTAATCCCCAACTATAATTCACAGCTGCAGATAAATCTTCCAATAAAAGAAGATACATCAAGTGAGCTCGAGCTCCTAATGTATTTGGCATAAGAAATTCTCCAATCATTCACAAAATATATGCTCTCGCATGTTGTTCAATGATAACCTGAGCAACATTAGGCGGAAGTTCAATAAACGTTTCTTCCAAACCTCCTTATTATTTATAAACATTTTCTTTTATGGAGGAAACAAAATCCTCTACTAGAATATGCAACTACTGTTATAGATATGGATTATTTACATTAGTAACCAAATCCATCTTTAACATGCCAAAAGTAGAATAGTAGATTATAACAAAAGATCCACACATGCAGTGGCACATATGCTATAAAAAAATACACATATTAATAACAAAACATGACTAATAGAAAAGTGATAGCAACGGGATTCTAATAAATTGAAACAATCTAGTTACTTACAACTGCATATTTAGGTCCACAGTTGGATTAGCAGGAGCCGCCTCAAATGCCTTCTTTAAACTTTGCTTTATATAGTACCTAGGATGCAATCATAATAGAAACTTAAGTAACTGCAAACAAGGTTCAAACAGTTCGCAAGAAAATTAGAGACATGAACAGACCTTGAAGAGAAGGATCGTGTTGAAAACATAACTTGTATAGTTGCTGCCAAGTAACAACTGAAAGAAAGAAAAATGAGGACGCAAAAAACCATCAAATAAAGTACATTATAACAAGCAGAAATCAAAAGGGACTAACTCTACCTGTTTCCAAGATTGACCAATCCTGTATATCCAGGTCCAAAATTGGTTCCATTTCCTGTCCATTTTCTTGGATTCGATTCCAATCAAAATTGGTATTTTGATCAAGTTCTCTTTCATCAGTCATCATTTCAGTCTGAATATAAGAATGTGGTAATTTAGAAGAATTATATGACTCAATATCTAATTAATGGTAAGCATACTCTTACACAAGTATATCACAGAGTAATCTACCGAAAGTTAAATGCTTAAGCATCCATCAATAACTATCACATTAACATGTTCCTTACAAGGGGAAGAAGCAGACCCAGTAAGGTTGCGTTTGGTGCATCGTATAAGGAAGACATGATAGTATAAATTTATATTATCATGTTATATCAGATGTTTGGTATGCTCACATGATTGTATTATGATATCAGGTTAGTAATTTTTATATTGTTAGAACCTAATAAAATTATCCTTTCCACCCCTATAGGATAAGACTTGATAAAGTTTTCATTCCAATCCTACCCTCCATCTCCGCCAACACTCTCTAATTGTGCTACAGCCCACCAACCCTAACCCTTCTTTTCTCCTACCCCTCCCACCTCTCCCTTATCAAAACTGTCGCCGTCTCCGGCTCCGTTGTGGCCTCCGACGACTCTGACGATACCATCCACCTTTGCAACCTCTCTGCCAGCTCCTCCCTGGGCTCCCTCCACCACCACTCCGCCACCATCACCGCCCTCTCCTTCTACGCCACTCCTGACCTCCTCTTCCAGGCTCGTGCGGCTAGGCTCAGGGGAATGAGTTCGAAGGTGACGCAGTATGTGGCAGTGGGTTGCTCGACCTTACGATCTGAGCTTGGTTCCGGGTTGTGGGTGGTTGTCATGAATCTGGGTGTGTGCGCAATGTTCAGTTGTTCAGCTTCCATTTTTGGTCCACATCCTCCTCATCGTCGACCTCACCACCACAACGTCACCTTCTGAGAACCACCATGAAATCTCAACCGGAGTTCCTCTGCAATATTAGATCAGCAACACATAGCAACCACCCAAACCAAAACCTAAACCGGGTGATTGAAGTTTGTTCTGGATTCTAGATCTTAGATCTACTTCTTTGCACATTTTTGGTTGAAGTTTATTCTTTTTTCTTTGATTATTCTGGTTGAAGTTCTACTTTTTTCATTAATTGAAGTTTTCTTTACATGTGTTCTATTGAATAGATGAGTTTTTCTTTTCTTTTTTCATTGATTGTTCGTTCAGGTTGAAGTTTGTTCTTCATGTGGTGGTGGGATAGGGTGGAGGGGGTGATGGGGGTAGGATGAAAGGTTGGGGGTGGTGGCGTAGGGTGGTGGGGGTGGGGTAAGGGTAGGTAAGGCAGTGTGTGTGAAGGAAAAAAAAACTTATTAACTTGTAATCCTATGTCTGGGTTTGAGGAATTGCTTATCTAAGTTTGGTGATTTGGCTATTGTTGTTGTATTGTTTAAGAGAAATGGTAATATAGTCATTATAAATAATTAATATACTATCAGCTTACTTATCTTATTGTGCATAAAATGGTTGATAGTATAAAGAGTTATTATGTTCTTTATACTATCTGCTCTTATCCTACTATCATATACTATCAGTCTTTTATACTATCAGGTGCATCAAACATAATCTAATTAGAATATATTGAATAATGATACATTTTCATTTTAAAGATGATCATCCAAGCAATAAATGATCACCGGTCATCAGCTTAAGTCTAACGTCTAAAACTCCGAAGGAGAGATGTTAGTATTTGGATCTCGTTGTTTGAATGTGATATAACAAAAATCACAATAAGGAAAACTGCAAACACCAAATACCCATACACCCCCTTTTCAAATTCATAGGATACGATCCATTAATATATTTTTTTAAAATATTAATTTCGATGACTAACGTTCAATTAGTAAGTTTATAACTCACTCAAGTTTAATCACATGACTGATGTTTCAAATCACTATTTTCACATACTAGTATTTTAAGTTTTATTTTTTCATACGCTACTATTACATTTTTAAGTTTTATTTTTTCACACACCACTATTTTCATCTGCTCCTTCTATATCTACTCGTACCAAATCGTCTACTTTATCGTCACCGAAGTTTACATTACACAATTATTCCCTCTAGTTAATTTTTTTTTGAAACACATGTACTTATACATGATTAGTTCTATTAGAAAAAATTGATTTAAGAGATTTTTTTAAAAAAATGTCGATAGAAATTATGTTTCACATTTTTTGGGAGGGACTTATTAAGTAGCAAATATCGACACATATGACATATATTAAGATATTGTAAATCTTTAAGCTTATAGAAATTATATTAATGAATTATGAATATTTTTTCTTAAATTTTGTAATTATATATATATATATATATACTAAGTTCTTTAATTTATTTTGATATTAATATATATATATATATATATATATATAAACTAAGTTCTTTAATTTATTTATATATATATATATATGTCAGATCCTATAATTTTTCAATTTGATGCCTCCGTATCCACGTTTACATGTCGTCTCTATGCTTCATTGGGTGAAAGTGAAGTGAAATATAAAAGGGAGAAAGTCAATGAAAGTGGCTATGCAGCCATGAGAAACTTAAAGAAACTTAGATATTTTGTAGTATATATTATATTTGTTAAAAATATTTAGATTTCATTAAATTAAATTTCTTAATTTTTAATAATTTTAGAATAAATCATATGATTAATCTAAATTCTTATTTCACCATTATCTTATTTTTTTATATATGTAACTAGTTAATCTGATATTAAAGCATATACTTAGTATGTTTAAAAATATCAAACTGACTCTGATTAATCTCAAATTTTAACTACATCATCTTTAACACATTTGTGACTTAGAAACAAATTCTTCATATTTATTTTTATAATTAAGCAGTTTAAACTAATTCCGAGACTAATAATAATTATTTTTTATACATAGTGTTACAATAAAGTGATTAAACATGTTCAAAAGACCACAAAAGCCCACAGTCATATTAAGTAAATATTAAACAACTTTTATAATCATATATAAGTTTAACATGTTTTCGAAGATATTATAGAAGACGCAAAAAAACCATCAAACAAGTACATTATAACAAGCAGAATTCAAAAGGGACCAACTCTACCTGTTTCCAAGATTGACCAATCCTGTATATCCAGGTCCAAAATTGGTTCCATTTCCTGTCCATTTTCTTGGATTCGATTCCAATCAAAATTGGTATTTTGATCAAGTTCTCTTCAGCAGTCATCATTTTAGTCTGAATATAAGACTGTGGTAATTTAGAAGAATTATATGACACACAATATCTAATTAATTGTAAGCATATTCTTACACAAGTATGTCACAGAGTAATCTGTCAAAAGTTAAATGCTTTAGCATCCATCAATAATTATCACATTAACCTGTTCCTTAGAAGGGGAAGATGCAGGCCCTGTAATTGGAATATATTGAATGATGATACATTTCCATTTTAAAGATGATCATCCAAGCAATAAATGATCACCGGTCATCAGCTTAAGTCTAACGTCTCAAACTCAGGAGAGATGTTAGTATTTGGATCTCGTTGTTTGAATGTGATATAGCAAAAATCATAATAAGGAAAACTGCAAACACCAAATACCCATACACCCCCCGCCCCCTCCTTTTTCAAATTCATAGGTATCCTTCAACTAAACAAATGCTTTCCCCATTCCAAAGAGCAAGCCCTAGGTCCTTGAGATATGCAACTTTTCCAATCTCACATTATCAAAAGAAGTGATTCACAAAAAGGAAATAAAGCATGTAATCCTGCACAAGTACAAGGCGTCCAATGCAGGACTTTATTCCACAAGATGCCTTTATGGACATTATGGCTACACGTAAAACATTCATATATTAGAAGGGAAAAAGTGTAATACGTGTCTTTTCAAATGCACCATCAAGCTCTGAATTATTCCAAAAAAATGTATTTCCATTTCAAAATTAATGCTTCCTATCTTGTGAAGGCAGACAATATGATATGAATGTTAACAGCCAAAAAGTCAACAGGTCAGGTCAAAGACACCAGGAATAACCAAGCACCATATTAAAAATATCAATTCAAGATAAAGAGTTAACCTTTTGAAGTGATGAGAAGTCAATGCCAAAAAATGCCAGATGCTGTGCTAAAAGTGGGTCCAAGACACTGTCATACTCTAAATAGGAGAAAACGTCTGAGCTGCCACAATACATTATCCATAATTAGCACACAATGCAAAAAATAAATAAATAAAATAAATTCAACATCTACTTCACAGTATATATTGTAAACTACACGGCTTAAAATGATTTATTCAGGCTAAAAATAATCAGTGCCACAACTGGATCTAAATAACAAACTTTAAAGCTTGATTGACATAATGATTTGCAACTTTGCTCCTTCAACATGATATCATTGCAAAACTTGCAAGTTGGCATCTAGCATTCAAAGTAAACACTTCTGTCTTTAAGAAAATTGTGCTCAATAAAAATCACAACCTTGTGTTTGGGACAAGCAAACACATTTTACAAATAAAAAAAATTGGTTCTTTAAAATAGTTAAAAATTACATACAGAATATATAGAGTTTTCCAAGTTTTCCTTTTCATAGAAAAGGAAGGACGTAATCTTTGTGCATTAATTTTTGGATTTTCTTTTGGATCTGACTCTGTATATGAAGATTTCACTCACTCTCTGCTTCTCTCTAGTTCTCTTTGCTCTGATTTATCTTGCAATAGTCCATCAATATTTATTTCTTCTTTTCAGCAACGGAATCTGTTGATTTTGTTTACCGAATCTTGTCATTGTTGTGTTGATTTCTTCTCCACATTTTGCTACATACAGCACTCGCAGGGTGTTTATTTGCAAGGTGGATGTTCGTTTGGTGGCAATCTGTTGCCTTACTCTTGCCGCAAAGATGAGGACAAAGTCCTTCTCTGTTAATCAGTTTCCGGTAAACTTACTTCTGCATGACATTTTGCTCTGGAATTAAAACAACGCTAAATTTCTGAATAAAGAAAACCACATTAAATTTTAAGCCACATTGTGTTTAATACACTACACTGATTTGTTGCAGAGGGAAAAATTTGTGGATTATGATCATGAGACGATAATGAAAACGGAGCTTCTCATTCTCAACGAACTTGAATGGCGAATGCGATCTGTAACTGCCTTTTGTTTTCTGGACCACTATTATCCCGCCTTCAAAAGAATTGGAGGTTTCAAGCGTCGTTGTATCAATGAGATCATAGTCCAGTCTCAAGGAGGTAAACTCACATGTTGTTAATTCTACCTTTTCGCCTTAGAGAATTTAAACATTTAGAGGATTTCATTTGTTAATTTTTTTCTCATTGTGCAGAGAACTTCTTCATTCAATACACGTCTTCTGACATTGCATTGTCCAGTTTTCTAGCTGCAACACACATTGCATATCCCTTAAAGTTTCCCACAATGGACCACCCGGTATAGGGAATAAAAAAAATTGCACCGTTGTTATTCATGATTGATTAGATTTACAAATTATTCCAAAGCATTTTCATATATTATCATGGTTCCAGGAGGTGCTAACCCCTTGTTTGTTCGAGCTGGTTGCTACGAGACAGGGAAGTTGCCGAGGACACACATTGTTTCGAATTCCCATCTTGCAGGTGCAACATCGGTTAGTTCTAGCACTATAAATGCTACAGACAACTAAAGGAAGATAAAACATTCTACACAACTGCTGTCACATACATACATCATGTAGTTCTATTCCTTTTCATTTGGTTGCATTGGCTGTGGACCATATACTGTTCAAAATATTCTGGTAGTTTCTTATGCCGATTGAATTGTCTCTGTTGATTCGGCATTAGACCATAAGTGTGGTTCCAAGAATTCTGTTTCAGTGGTGTTAGTTCTCCATGATTGATTTTCAGACTGTATGATGATTGTCCTAGCCAAGATTATTCTTTGTTTTGTTTCACTCTTTTTGTATGCTATCCAAATTAGGCATGATGTAGCTCGGTTCATTACAGGAATGAGTTATAGGTGGAGGGGAAATTAACGGCTTTTGCAAGCAATTCAAATTTCATTATTTTTTTTGACAAAAAAGGCGTTTACAAAATTTATTTTTATGAAAATACATATATAAAACTTTTGTATCATTTATTAAGAAAAAAAAGACTTTTAACATATAGAACTTTTTATACATAAGAATAAATCTTTTAGTATAAATATTGTAAATAACTTTTCGATACTCTTCTTTCAAACAATGTACCATAAAAGGACAAATTTTGAAACCCAAAAACTAGATTCATTCAAATTTTTGACATTTAGACTAGATTCATTAGGACTTCCCCAATTTTAAAGCTAAATCACAGATGTGTTGCCATTTTTTTTTTTTTTTTATAAATAAGAAACTATTAAACAACAATTTATTTTTTCTTATGGAAATTCAATATTATTACTCAATTCGTCTCTTTATAATTATCTTTTAAAGTTTTTCCACAAAAATTAAAGACAATTAAATAACTCCAAATACAAAAAAAAAATGTTACATATTATAATTAAACTATCCTTTTTCTTACTCTATTATCATTAGTTGATGGTTGGTTGATATTTAGTGTATACCATAAGTGCTGGAAAAAGATTTTAAGTAATAGTAAAAGATAATTAATTGTGATGTTATTGAATTTAGTTGAGTTGATAGTAAAGTTAGAAAAAATCAATTAATACTTTCTGAATATTATCAAATGACAAATAATTTAAAACAAATTAATTTAAAAAAAAAAACAGTTGTTAAGGAACAAAAATAATATTAAATATGATAGGAAATGTAATCTATTCGGTAAGACATCTCTCTCGTGCTGAAATGAAACTCGTCATTCGGTGCTTCTAGTTATATTTTAAATTCATAACCACTGGGAAGAAATGAAACAACGAACTCGCAATTTCTAAAAGATCAAAG
Source organism: Ormosia emarginata (assembly GCA_029884605.1). Classification (NCBI taxonomy): domain Eukaryota; kingdom Viridiplantae; phylum Streptophyta; class Magnoliopsida; order Fabales; family Fabaceae; genus Ormosia; species Ormosia emarginata. Next base: position 5,820,168 of record JAQQTP010000080.1, read on the forward strand.
AATGGTTAATGTTCTAGTTCCCAGAATGGTTCACTAATGGCGAACACAAAAAATAATGTTGCAGCCAATGAGGACTGTTTACCATGCCACTAAGAAGAGGGAAGCAGATATGCATCCCATCGGCACAAGTAGGTAGCTGGTTGTGCCATTCTAAAACGCACTGCGCCTCTTTACAGTTGAAATGTTCACCAGTGTTCGATACTTCCCAACCTTCTTGTCGTTAAAAATAACCCACCTGCCATCTTTTAAGATGTGGGCAAGGGCAACATAGTGACCACACTGCATCGAGGTTCCAATATGGCTAACAATTCCAATAAGTCAATATCCTGTGGAAAGCCTAAGAAAAAAACCTTATAACCAAATTGTCAAAATAATAACGCCAATATGAACACTTAATCCATACTTAAGGAACATGAACGGAGAAGTAGGATAAAATGTATAACATGGCATTACGTAAGACAAGTATCAGGAATAACCTTTGTTTTTTGGGATGATTAACAATCAATAATAAATAATAATCAACAGCAAAAGTAAATAAGAAGTAAAAGCAACTTACTTCCTCCTCCATCAGGTCAGTCAGCATCATTTGGAACAGATTTAGTGTTTGATGCAGTAGCATCCATGCTGGAAACTGATGCATCGGGATTGCTACATATCCAATCTGTTGCTTTCTCAATGTCACCACCCTTCAGAGCAATTATTTCCATTTAGACAATCAAAAACTTCTGGACAATTTACCCAACCAAATCCCCCAGAAACAAGGGAGAAAGGAAAATATGAGAATATTACCGATGCCTTCAGTGCCTTTCGAGCAATATCTTCTAGAAATCCAAATGAAATTAGAGTATCAACTTTTGATTGGTCAACACTTTCAGAGCCATGCCCTTTTGAAATAAGAGTGTCAATATCTAAGAATAAACAAAATATATCCATCATCATCTCCTGTACTAAGAGGTACTTGGCTAAACAGATTTGTTTCGCAGCATAATAAAGGAAACCAATAATAAATACTTGTATCCCATCAGCTATTCCCATTCACTTACCAGAGAGCCATTTAGAAAATTTTACAAATCCAGAATTGAAGCTCTTAAGTATATACCTGGGCTTCATTTCAACAATGAATAGGCCACTCTTCTCGGTAACAGGCTCATTGGCCAAAACACTTTCTATATGATCTAACATTTCCTTTGCCTGGAAGATCCAAAACCAAGGTCTGCATCCCGGTATTGCCAGACCAAATCACTTTCCTTCTTTTCCGTCTTACAGCAGATTTCCCATTCTTTACTCTGGGACAATCTGAAAAAAAATGTTGAACTTGCCAAATTTCAAGAGCAGAGAACACAGGACAAAACTAAAGATCAAGAGAGAGCGCATGGCAAAGCAAATGTTCACAAAGTGGATGAAGAGGGAGATAAGAAGTCCTAACTTCTAGAAAAATTTAATATTGTCCAGGATGATCACCAAATTACTCAAGATCAAGTTTTTATTTTGTAGTGTTAAGTTCGGAACATCCCGGTATTGCCAGACCAAATCACTTTCCTTCTTTTCCGTCTTACAGCAGATTTCCCATTCTTTACTCTGGGACAATCTGAAAAAAAATGTTGAACTTGCCAAATTTCAAGAGCGGAGAACACAGGACAAAACTAAAGATTACTCGACATAAAGTTTTTATTTTGTAGTGTTAAGTTTAGAACAGAACATAGTTTCTGTTTGAAAAACCAAAGACAGTTTTCAAATTAGATAATATCCTATACTATCAAATTTGACTTGAAAAAGACTTTGACCTACCTAATGGGTCTCTCTCACTCAAACTTTTGGAATAAAAGGAAATCACTGTAATTTGAATGAACCAAGATATTATGACAAAATGAAATGACCATTTCCCACTCTACAGCACAAGTTTATTATATGAAGCTCAAATCTATGTTTCATATGATATCCATGTAACAAGTAATGTTTCGAGAACAACACTAAGAAAAACAAAGAATAGACATCAAGTATTAAGTAATGGGCTAATAGCCAAAGCATATGCCAACTTGAGCTAATGCATCCACAACCATATGTTCACTATCTTCTCATAGATGGTATACCAGATTACTTCAAAATTCAGCTTCGTTATAGTCAGCTCTGGTATGTCTCATTAGTCATTCCAGAGTAAGCAGCAGTTTTAGGCAACATTAAAAACAAGCTGTTTGCTTTTCTCTATTTCCTTTATCATGAGTCGAAAAACAGCCAATATAGATATCCTATAGAGTAACAGGACACCCTTTCCAGTAGAGTTTGATGGTCTGAGTTTAAACCCTATTCGTGGCAGTTTGAAGCATGTTAATGATATATCCTGTCAAAATAGGTATCCAGAATTCCAGCATTTGGAAAATATTCTCTTTACATAGATGAAAATAACATTTTATTTAAAAACCAAACCTATTATTACATCTATCTAAACAGAAGTCACCCTTACAAGTGCTTGGCCCAAGTGGTCCAACAGAATAATATTTTGAATTATAAATTTTTGATGCAAAAGAAAATAGTCCAAGAGAGTAAAGACTAGCTCCTTGATTGTTTTTTTTTTATTTTAGTACTTCATATTCCTTCCCTTTCCAGGCATTTGTTTAAAGATTGTATTAGAAAGTGGAACAACTGGCTCACATAAACGGTCTTAAGCTCGCCAATTACTTTAATTGGGCAAGGGAAAGTTATTCTAAATTTCACATCTAAAATAGCCATATCAAAATTGATTCTACTTTATCTTCTTTTCTCCTTCTCATTTTCAAGTAAAAAATAACGAACAGATTACAGAAACATTGACAAAACTTGTATTGAAAATGATATCGACAAAATTTAGGTGTTCTAAGGAAAGAGAGGGGATATGTGCACAGCTGGCAACATTACAGGCCCTATGACTAAATATGATTAGTTAGACAAAAGAATTCCCAATCCTTGTGATAATTATTCAATCTGCAATGTAATTTCTATTTTACTTCTTCATATGTGTAGGGAGTGGTAGAACTGAACAAGAATTAAATTATTGAAGAGGCCTCATCATATTAAACCATAATAATCATCATGAATGGCTAAAAGCAGGATAATTACCCTATGCAAAGGCCCATATTAGAGAGATTATTTTCTTTCCTCTTCGCTTGCATATTCTCGTTTTCCTCTTCCTCAGTAACCGACCAATTATAGGGAAGCTGGAGTTTCCACCTAGAGCTGCTGCTGCTGATTTCATGCACATCCTCAATCTTTAGTTCCACTTCCACATCATCTCGATCCAATGTCAACCAGGATGAGCTCCGTTTCAAATCCTCCATATGTTGCTTGAATACCACGTGTAACCCCCATCGCCTAATCTACAAACCTGGGCAGCGTTCTTTAAATGTGATATGGGCTCCTGATTTGACAAAATGGCACTGTGGCCGAGAGATATAGATTATCCAGACATGTTTTGAGCCGTCAACCATCTCATAGTGTAAACGAAGTGGCATATCAAAGATTTCTTCCTCGTATTCACTTTCAAAAGAAAGATAAAAAGGATGTGGCAGCGGCGAGGAAAACAAATTAAGAATGTTTATCTCAAATGCTACACAAAAGGCAAAGCCAATCCAGTTGTCATCCACATTAGAGTCCACTATCCTTATTATTGATCCACCCATAAATTGATAATTGAACCACTCTGGGATAATACTCCCAGGAGCAACAATGTCAAAGCCACACCGGAAGTGAAAGGGTTGCTGATACCGGAGGGGAAAAAAAACAGATACATCAGAGAGAGAGAGAGAGAGAGAGAGAGAGAGAAGGCATGCAGAGTGCGCACCTCAACTAGTCTTACTATCCATTGAAGTGGCAAGTATTCAGGTAGGAACGTAAGCTGCAACTTAGGGCAGTGGAATATATATAATCCTGACCTATGATTACGAGATCCGGATACCGTTTTAAAATATCTTCCCCCGAATGAAGCACCATCAAATAGGAGGCTAGGCAAAGATTGAAGCTCGCTGCAATGCGCTAAGTATAAATATGCTAGACTAGAAAGCCTCTGGATGGTAGACGGTAGTGAAACAGTTATTTCCCTCTAGATTTGGCCTTTCCAAACACCTTAACTATCCAATGGCATCAGGGACTTCACTTAGATTGCAGAAGCTGACATCCAGAAAAATCAAAGATTTCAGACAGTAAGAAGACATTTGTCCCACCAGGGGCAGATTCATAAGTTGTAAGCAGCTGCATAAATCTAGAGTCATAAGAGATGTCATAGTATTTATGCTGTTGGGCATACTGACAGGATTTGTGCAGTCTCTCAAACTCAAGAATTTAAGCTCTGCAAGAGTCCCAATAGATTTATCAAACATCGATAAACTTGTACATTGATCAAAATCAAGGTACTCAAGATTTGAGAGCCCTGTAAAATCTGGTGTGATTTCAAGTTTTGTGCAGCCAGAGAGTTGTAGAACTCTCAGAGAACTTGAATTAGATTCACTGCCAAGATCAAGGCTGACCAAACTGCTGCAGCCTTCCAAACAAGAAAGCAAGTTTTTCAAGGAGTCCAATTGAGGGATGGACCTGTGATAGGCTTGTGCATCCTGTAAGATCTAGCTGCTCAAGTCCTAAGATCCATTTAAAATCTGGCGTCTCTATAAGATTCTTGGAGTTACTCAAATCCACCCTTTTCAAACAAGGGAGATACTGCAAAGAGAGTATTAGCTACCAACTGTCAAAATGTTGTATTAAAACTTGAATTTCATTAATTCACTTTGGTATGCCTTCAAAATCGGAGTGAAAACTTTAAAATAAATCTTTTATATGTAATTTCATATAAAATTTATTAAGTTTTTCACTTATTATGTAAAAGAGAGCACAATAAATAAATCAAATAATTGTAATAACAATAAGAGGAATTACTATTTTCTCTTTGGTATTGTGCTTATCATTCATACCTCCATTCTATTATAAAAATCTATACAAAGCTCCCGGAATTTATAAAAAGTATTACAAGTAACTAAAAATGTGTTAATAAAACTCTTCTCTCATGGATTTTTTTTTTATTCGTCATTGTATGTTGAAAAAATGAGAAGAAAACATTCATTTGCACCAAATAAAAGTGTTGTTCTTATTATTTTATAAATACATAAGGCTAAACAATCATATATTGGAATTTGACCTCAAGAATAAAGATAAGGGCTTAGGTAACGAATTTGTAATGTTACACAACTAAAAAAAAATTGATAGAATTCAACCAATTTGTCAAAGATTTAAGGGTAATTGTTGAATGAGTCAAAGGGATGGGAACCACTCATCCATAGAATGCCAACTCATTCTAGAAAAAATTCTGACAAAAAATTTTAGCTGTCTAAAATTTTCCATTTGTCAAGTATATCAATAGTTTAAAGTTAATTTTTAAATCTTTTATAAATAGAAAAAGATTTCATGCAATCTCTTGTAAGTGAGGTAGGACAATATAATTAGCCAAATATAAAGAAGGGAAGAGTAATTTACTCTAAAGTTTAAATATAAATTATAAGTTAGAAAATAGATTTTGTTTTTTTAATGTGAAAGAATAGAATATATATTACTGGTTAGGGCACAAAGCAGTGAATAGCCTTATCTAAATTCCTTCAATCATTTGAGCCAACTACATTAACGAAGAAAAATAATATTAAAGGAAAGGAGTTTAATTTTTTATCTATTATACATATAATTTTTTTTACATTATCACTTAATCATGCATTGCCACAACATTAAAAGAATATGATTATGTTAACAATTATCTAAAAAGTTAAACTCTTTTAATGATTTGCCGCAGGTAGGAGTGGGGTTTTGCTATCTTAAAATTAATTCATTATCTCATATAAACTAAAAAAATATATTAAGGATAAGTGTTAAACTAATAAAAATAATTAATATAATTGATATTATTAGTAATTAAAATAAACATAATATTCATTTAGATGTATGGTGTGTGACGAGTTGACCTCAAACCCACAAGTGCCTCGCTCTACTACAGAACAAGTTTTAAACTTGCATGGAATGAGGTGGGTACTTATAGATCGGGGTCAAATTGCTATCCCTATACATGATTGAGGGCCATTACTCCATTATGCATAATTTTTTCCTAACTATGGTGCATAAAATGAATTGCCAAACATTTCAGTTGTTACTAATTATAATTATATTTAATAGACTTTTAAACATTTATTGTCAAATAATAAATATTTAACAACTCACCTTACATACCATATACATAAGGGTACCATAGCAACTCCCATGATTAAGTGATAGCATAAAGAATTTTACATTGAAAATGAATCAAAATTAAATAAAAAAAATTATTTTCAAAATTTCCAAATATTATGATTTACAACAATTTAAAAGTAAGAACACAATTTTTTTGTGTTACAACAAAAACCCCACCACCCATACACATTTCTTATTTTTAAGGAGCTTCTTTTAAGATTTTTGAACATATATATTACAATTTTTAAGTAAATTTCTATTCAAATATTTAATTTAAAAATTTATTTTTAACCGTAGAATTTTTTTTTAAAAAAACTGTGTTTATATCTGTATAATCAGTGCTACTTATTTTAAAATGTAATTGAGAAGACAATTTATTTTGAATTAAACAAAAAAAAATCCACCAATCACACACAAATTTTTATTTTTAAGGAGCTTCTTATAAAAGTTTTTCAAACATTATGATTTTTAAGTAAATTTTGTTCAATTTATAAAATTCTAAAAATTATTGTGCACTATAGAAATAATATAAAAAAAAAATCCATTTGTGGTGCTACTTTTTCTGAAAAATAATAGAGATAATTGTTCTTCTCGAATGTTTCTTTAACCCTAAAAATAGAAATGAAAAGACCATTAAAGTACCTTGCGGCCTTCCCATAGTCGTTGGATGCTGCTATTAGGCATATTCAATTCAACAAGACTGTACGGCTCAAAATTTAATGGCAAAGAATCGAAAGGGTAACCGTGCCACAGAAGATACTCCAGGCTGTTAGAAAGAAAATTGAGATGTCCTGAAAAATTCCTGTCATATAATATGAGCAGTCTAAGGCCTCTCATTAATGACAATCCTTAACTGAGTCTGAGACCATTTAGGGTCATCCACCTTTTGAACTATGGCTTCAATATTGTTTGTTCCCTAAAAAAATAAGAATAACCATAATATAACAAAGAAAAAAACAAAATTACTTGAATTAATTGGACTTCTTTTTGTAGGAAATATAAAATTATCTATATATCTTTATTTAATAATTAAAATGTTAACAGTTTCTAATGGAAATAGGAAAATAATGGAATCTATAATTTTATAAAGATAAATTGTTACCGATTCTGTCAACATGACACGACGAAAATCCTCATAAAGCCATAATCTGCGCCATAATCCTGGATTTTTGGGAAATTGTTCCCGAACAATTCCCCAATTCTTGCAACAGTTCATGCATATGGATTTTATTGGCTTCTAATGGTTATGAGTGATTTCTTAATAATAACTAGAATTCCAATGTGAGGGTGTAATTCACAACTATCTAGAATTCGCTTTACATAATTTTCTTACTCCCCTTTAAAGAAACAGACAATGCGTAGAAATATTCCTTTCTCCTCTCCCTGTAGTCCATCAAAACTTATCTGAAGCACATCCATAATTTTGTAGTCTGGATTATTTCCCAATCTATCAGGGGCATCTCTCCTCTGGGTAGCATTTCGAGTACACAAAAAAGAACCCATTACTTTAATTGCTAACGGAAGATGCTGAGCATATTTTAGTACCTCACGTGTCAGCTTCACACAGCTACGGCTAGGATCATCACTTTTGAATGCTTTTCTACAAAAGAGTTGACAGGCGTCTTTATTATTCAATAATGGAACCTCGTAGACATGCGCTTCATACACTTTTAGAATATGCTCATCCCTGGTGGTTATGATCACTCTACTTCCTGCGCGAAGCAATTTAGGATTTATAGCCAATTTCTGCAGTTGCTCTAATTGATCAACATTGTCAAGAACTACAAGGACCTTTACGTTCTGTAGCTTCTTAATTACAATCCCGGAAATTTTGGAAGGACTGTATGTCTCTAGATGTATTTCCTCTAGAGTTTGACGAAGAATTTGTTTGTTTACAGCAATAGCACCACCATCTCTATAAATTTTGCTTACGTTCTCTATAAAACAGCAAGCGTCAAACTGATATGAGATTCTATCATACAAGACAGTAGCATGAGTTGTCTTTCCTATTCCACCCATTCCCCAAATTCCTAAAACTCGAAAATCATCATCCTCTGAGCTTAATTTTAGAAGGTTTTCTAATGCTTCTACATGAGGTTGTATCCTAATTAGATCATCAGCAAACCCTGAGAATTTATGACCCAATGTTTCTATTATCGCCTGAACAATTTTTTCAATCTCGCCAAACTCTGGCTTGAAAGAGAGAGGAAAAATAAGATAACTAAATTATCACCTAAGAAAACAAGCATAAGTTTCTGTTCGGATAATATATTAAAAAGTGCAGTCTAGTGTTATAAAGATCCTACTATGCGTGAGGTCTACGGAAGGTTCAAACCCACAATCTATAGTAGGCAGCCTTACTCCACATTTGCAAAGGCCGATTCCACAACTCAAACTCATGACCTCCAAGTCACATGACGACAACTATATCCATTGTGCCAAGGCTCCCTTTCCATTAGGATAATATATTAATGGATTATAATTTTCATTGATAAAAATGTTCAATATTTTGCTTAATCAAGCTTGATTTGTTGATCAGTCACGAAAAAACTCAATAGAAAACCACAGATTCATCATGCTAAGAATGTATAAATAAACAACCAAGACAAGAATCGTTTATATACTTATTTCTTACATCCCAACCAACCGAATTGGCCAAACCCGACATAGCTCTCTTCCATCGATCAACCTTGTCTGGAGCATTTTTTAATTTCTCTGAATGTAAAACAAAGGCATTCTTGTACACTCCATTCTGATTCCGCACATTAGATGGATCCACATCATAGAAAACCGAGAAAACAGTCTATCCCGATGCTTTCTCACACTCAGCAATTTTAGCCATTTCCTCCAAGCACCATGTGGAGGCAGCATAGTCTTTCGAGAAGACAACGATAGAGATTCGCGAATCTTGATATTAAAACACTCACCTGAATCATTTGATTCCATTTTTGTGTCCAAATTCCTTAGAGCGTAGCCTCACCTCCAAAATTCACGCAGAGTACAGCAACTTGAAGAACGGGTATCACAGTTCCGAGAGAACGAACTGGGATTGTTGAGGGAGTAACAGAAGCTTACTTGGTTGAATAGTGTTGATGAATGATGATGGTCCTGATCAACTTAAAAACAGATGACAGCTTAGCTTATGGGTTTGGAGACATTTAAATTATTATTTTCATTATTATTTAATATGAGTCACAAGGAGATTGCATCTGTTTGGGAAGGAGTGAAGTAGTTTACTTTTTGGCTTGCCTGAATAAAGTCAATGGTTTAACTTTGTTAATATCTTCTTCAAGTTAAGATCTGAATTTTGGGTGTGTGAAATTCATTCTTAATTCTTTAGGCAATTACATATTATAAAAAAATCTGAATAAAGTCAATGATTTAACGTCTTCTTCACGTTAAGATCTGGATTTTGGGTGTGAGAATTCATTCAGCAGCAATTCTTAATTCCTTTAGGCAATTACTAATTATAAAAAGTTTTGTCTAACCAGTATTTAAAAGGAACTTGTTAAAGATTTTAAAAATAAAAATACTAAACAAAAAGTAAAATATTTAATAATTTAAAAATTTAAATCTTATTTTTAATTTCTTAACAAGTTAATAAAATCCTTAAAAAAATTACGTACATAAATTTTTTTAGTTCCAAAAATTATGTTTCAGTGGTTGTTGATTCTCCATACCTTATGATGTCCTGACCAAGATTATCGGTTGTTTTGTTTCACTCTTTTGTGTGTGTTGTGGACTTTTTTTACCTAACACTTTGAAAATGAATTTATCATAAGTGTACGTTAAAAGTTAATTATTTAAATAATACAAAATAATTAGTAATATATAATAAGTCATATATTTCAATTACGATTTACACTTTAATATTTTATTATTAATTTTTAATAATAAATCGTTACTCAAAGGCATGACCGACCCAGTGATAATTGTTTTTTATTGTATTTAGATAATTCATGTCTTTTATTCACGATTTATTTTATAAATATTTTTTAATTAAATTTTAGATAAGTCGTAAATGAGAATCATGACTTACTTTTTTTTTTTTAAAAAATAATAATTAAATTTGTGGGTTGTATTAGGATTTGTAATTTAATAATGTCATGGCTTACTTACAAGTTTTTTTTTTTTGAGCTAATTGATTAACTTAAAAGGAAAATAATTTATAGGAAAAATAAAGTTAAAAAAATTATACAAGATATTTTATAAGGAAAATAAACAAATTTATTATTCATCACTTAATTCATTTCTATACGATGATTTGGTACTACAAAGAGGTTTTTTTCTTGTGCATGGTGGTTGAACTCGTCGTTCTTGTTCAATTCTATGTTCGACCTCCTCTTATTTTACTCTGTCGCTTCTTGTTCTTGACCTTTGTTGTAATGACGTAGGATCCTCATCATTACCACCATGTTCAGTCTCCTCGCTATTGATATTTTGTGAAGGCATAATAGGACGATAATCTGAAACTTCCCAAGGTACAGCAGGACGATAATATGAAACTATCGGTGTGGCTGCGAATGTTGAGAATATAGTGCTTAAATGGGAATTAAACATTGATGGCGGTGAATGAAAAAGTTGAGAAGTGGAAGGAACATGGTAGGATGATGATGGATGCTGATAAGTCTCAAAGCCTTGGGAAATATACACATCTTCATATGCTTGTGGTTGATATGTCTGTGGTTGTTCATCAATATCTACCCTTTGATATGGTTGCGCACGTCGTCTTTGTCTTTGAGGCTCCTACTCAGGTACAGTAAAATGTTGAGTAGGAACGACCTCCTCATGTACGTTTGAAAAGGTTGGTGGATGAATTTTTTGCAAGGCATTCAATATATCATTGCATGCCTAATTAATGGTGTGTATAGTTTGTAAGGGATTTTGAGCGGTATTTGAAGAGGAGATATAGCCCAGAATTGCTTACACAAAAGTACTCAAAGAAAAATTTATTATATTATTAGTGATACTTGATGTTAACATAACAGTGCTACAACAACGTTAAATTAAATAATGAACGAATGATCATACCACAGTACTAGAATATGCACCCTCACAAGAGATATATCGTTAGGTGTGACATAAGTACCACTGCATATACTCTGACTTGTCATGTAAATAACTAGAGTATGATTGGCTTGAATGAGTCAGTTATGATAGTCCCCCCACAAGTCAATCCAATGGCAATGACGATTGGGCCAGTATACTTCCCATTTACCTCTTATATCAGTATTGTAAAGGGTATCAAAATTTAATGGGTTTGCTATATTGCATTGTTGCAATCCAAATTGTCCTATGACCCGATCTGCAGGGTGTCACTCAACAGTGGCACCATTACACGAGCAACTTGAGGAACAATAGGAATATTTAGCCGCATGATTTTCAAGTGTGGTATATGGTGTCCATATAAACTGGTAAATATATATAATTGTTAATTTTTAAATATTAACTAATAATATTATTTAAAGAATATAGAGATAGTAAAGTAGATTGACCTCATCAATATGTAAACGGTCTAAAATTAATCGTATGATGTTAGCAGCAGGGCCAGGTGTAAAAGTTGTGTTCCTGGGTTGACACCACATGTTACACACACACGCACACACACACACACACACACACACACATATATATATGGGGGCATAACTAGTGAGAGGAGTTTTTATTGTGAGAGGATAAGAGGAGTAAATTTTTACCATACAACCATACATGGATGGTCAAGATTAAAAGTTTCTTAAATGTCATGTGACCACTTAAAAAAGTCACATGTATTTATGTTCTAATCTTGACCATTCATGTAAAATCCAATGATCAATATTTATTCATCTCATCTCTTATAATAAAGACTCATCTCTTATAATAAAGACTCATTTCATAAAGTAAGATTATATATATATATATATATATATTATCAAAGTTAAAGCATAGAGTAAAACAATAATTATTTTTAACAAAAAAATAACTATTTAATTTACGATTATACCTGCTGGCATGAGGCTAATCAAGTCTGACTTGTACCTCATCATCAAATAATGGTCGTAAACGTTGTGCAATGCAAGGAATGCGATCTCACACCCATGCTTGAAGAAGTAACAAGCATCCTCCAATGTCAAATTGTTTATCATTGGTAGCACGGTGCAAATGTTGGTATAAACAAACCAGAACAACTAATCCCCAACTATAATTCACAATTGCAAATAAATATTCCAATAGAGGAAGATACATCAAGTGAACATTAGTTCCTGATGTATCTGACATTATAAATTCTCCAATCATTTGCAAAATATATGATCTCGCATGTTGTTCAATGACAACCTGAGCAACATTAGTCGGAAGTTTAATAAACGTTTCTTCCAATTAAGTTAGCTTAATAGCTTGTACTTTGAAATCCTCTGGTGGTGGCACCGCTCCTAATAATTGTTCGCAGATAATTGGTCAATTTGCTTGGGTAGCACCAGTCACAACTTCTCCACCAATAGGAAGTCTAAGCTGGACAACAACATCTTCTAATGTCACTGTGCATTCTCCATATAGAAAATGGAAAGTGTGTGTCTATAGCCTCCATCTTTCGACCAATGTTGTAATGAGATGATAGTGGATGGGACTTGGACAATATTTAAGACATTGCCAAAACCAGCTTCATTTATTAACTCCTGCACAGATTCATGAGGCAAATCTCCCCGAGCATAACGATGCCTAGCTCGTAGCATGTGTTCCTCTCCATTCTAAACTTTAGTAAAAATATGTTGATCTTGAAGCCTTAATAAAGCTCCATCAATTGGTCCTGGTCTGACAAACTCCATTAGTGAGAGTAGAAAATATGAAGAAATGGAATTGAAGAAGGAAAAAGTGAGCTTGGTGAAGAAATGAAATTTGAAGAGATGTGTATATGAAATCACTCAGATTGAAGCCTTAATGGCTTGTGCAGTTGGAGGCTTACTATTTAAATACCAAATTGTTAAAAAAAACAAAAAAAAAAATCACACAATGATTGTGAATGACGATTTACATCAAAATTAAAAATATATATATGAGAGGGAATCAACTTACACCAGTGTAAGTCTTTTTTTTTACACTCATTTTCAACCGTTAGTTCCACTTTCATCTAATGGTTAAGATTATTTCATTAAAAGTAACCATTAGATGAAAGTGGATCTAACCGTTAAAAATGAGTATAAGAGAAAAAAACTTACACTGGTGTAAGTTGATCCTCCCTATATATATATGGAAGTCGTGGCTGTGGAGCACGACTTGTACAAAAAAAAAACATACAAGTCGTGGCTTTTAGCCTTGACTTACTTACTGCTCATGCACGATGTGTGTTTCTGTGTACCTCATGAACGATGTGTAGAATAACATATAAGAGAATTTCTATTGCTTCTCGTATCGCCTCGATGCACAGAGCAACAAGAGTGCAAAATAGTCCACTAAAAGCAAGTTGTATTCATCTGCATGTGATGCCTTTTTCTACTCAACGTACTCATTGGTTGAATGGCTTCTTCATTTCATGCAGCATGTGATGCCATCTTCTGCTCATACATGCTGATTGGTTGAATGGCTTCTTCATATCCACATGCGAGGTAATCCACTGAAAGCTAACAATAATGGATCATTCATCCAAAGTTGAATGGCAAGAGAATCTTGCAGTAGCATGATATAAAAGAAAATCTTGCAAAAATAGAAAAATCACCAAAGCTGGATTGTAGATGCGTGAAAAAATCTTGCAATAGCAGGAGAAGGAGTCACGTGTGAAGAAAGTTGAATGAAGGAATCCATCTATCATGTCAAACTAGTGATAAAAGAAAGCAGAATGAAGAAATCCATCTACCATGTCAAAATAGTGTTGCAAAATATCCAGGTATTTTGTCTAACTAATTGCTCTACATGTTATTATTATTATTATTATTATTATTATTATTATTATTATTATTATTATAATAACTAAGCGACCAAACAATCTTTCAATACAAAATGATTTTTAATTACATTATTTAGCACATAAGAGCGCATAGTTTTTTTGAAAAACTTAGTCGAAAAAAATGATTTTAAATTAAATTATTTAGCGCCAAATTCTTTTCTTGTGACTTCTTAATAATATTTTTAGATTTTGTATAAGTATATTTAATTGGAAATATATATTTTAAAACTATAAATATGAAAAATAAATTTGTGTAATTCAACATTTGCTTAAAAAAATTACATAATAAAGTTTTCATAATTAAATGTGAAGATACATATTTAAGATAATAAAGCTAACAATAAGGGAAAAGACTAACACTCTTTATGCAAACTACAAAGCATGAATTATACATTATTCATCCAATATTAGTCAGCACACTATTGTGAACTATGACCAATATTGACTAGTCACTGTGGGCAATTACTTTGATTATGCCATTCAATTCTACAAACTCCACATTTCTTTATCAGATTGGTCTCCATTTTACCCATCTCATTATCTATACGAGAAGTTTGTGACCTTCTTGATGTGTTTCTCTGCATGGTAAGATTAGGAATAAAAATGGGACCCAAATAAGGAAGACAATATTCTTCATTCCCAAGTGGATGGAACTCAACCTCATACACTTTAAATATGTGATCTAACCTATATATAAGTGCAATAAATTGATTGCAATCTAAACTTAAATATGCACCTGCTGTAATAGCATGAGAATAGGGTAACCTCAACACTTAAAATTCTCCACAATCACACCACCATTCATTCAGTTTCACTGTACAAACCATTGCTCGTCAGCCAACCTGAGGGTTTTCCATCTCTTGGACCTCAAACACACTTGTCTCCCTTGTGAAATTGCGGACGTAGTGAGCGCTAGCTTGACGTCGATTTTCTTGCATCACTATCATGAGCCCTTCGCAATATAAGTGACCTGCCCTCATCATGTTCATTGTTTTTTTCCCATTGTCAACAAAAAATAAACTCAACTTATAAATGTTGTTTTTACTAAGGCAATTATAGGCAACCATCGTGCTCCCTTTAACACTGAATTTATGCACTCAACAAGATTGGTGGTCATATGGCCATAACATTTTCCTTCATCATAAGCTTGAGTCTATTTCTCCTTTGAGATCTTATCCAACTACTCTGCAACCCTTCGATTCTTTGATCACAATGCCCGAAGCTTTGCCTTGAATCGTGGCCACCTTAACCCATATCCTAAAAAAAATTAAAATTATTAAATTAATAATTTATAAAAATGTTTTTTTTAAATATTATTATTACCCATACTGATCACTCGTTTCTTGAGTTCAACATTTCCAAATACTTGGTTAAAATTACTTCCAATGTGTCGAATGTAGTTCACTAAATGGGCATTGGGTTCAACCCATCCAGCTCGTTCGCTTCATAGTGCTGCTAGAAGACCCTTGCCTTTATCTAAGATTACGCATATATCTGATTGTGGTGTCACATATCTGCAAAGATAATACAAGAACCAGGCCTAAGCTTCTTTTGTATCCCCTTAAACAATGGCAAAGACAATTAAAATGATGGTTTTGTCACTACTTGTGCAACAACAACTCGGACTGTCGCATGATATTTACCGGTCAAGAACATTTCATCCACTTGAACAATTGGTTTACAATATGCAAACCTCTGAATGCATGGCTTGAATGACCAAAACACACTACAAGAACCACACGGCTAGGATCTTCCGCACCATCAACATAATTTGGTGAAGTGTGATATCTCATGATTGTACCAAGTACACAGTCTTGGATAACAGTCATCCATTTGGGTAACTCACTGTATGATTCCTCCAAATCACCAAAAAGCTGGGCAAGTGCCATTTGTTTTGCCTTACACGTCTTTTTGTATGTGATTGTATAACTCAAACGAGTTTGTATATCTGCAATCAAAGCCTTTATTAGGATGCCGTGATCTGCATTCATTAATCCAACAACACATGAAGAAATTAGTGACGAGTCTAATCAATGGTGATCTTGAGAAATCAATGAAAATTTGCAAGTATGTTCCCCTGCAATTTTTTAAATTTCCCACTTATCATGTCTTTTATTGAACGACGCTCTAATTCTCCATTCACACTCGTCACCAAAATTTCTTACACCTAGTGATGTATCTGTCAGGTCTGGTATCTTCAACCACATAGTCAAATGAGTTATGAATGTGGTACTACTTAATTGCATTGACTATTGCTTGTTTTGATTCAAATTGCATATCAACCCACAAATCATTATTCACATTCACACTACTTCCTCTCCTAATTCCATAATCATTAGGAAATTTAGGAACATGCATTACCTACAAATTAATATTAGATAAAAAGGATGATAGGGTAGCATAAGTTATAGTGGCAGGTTCACTCACGCCTATCTTGCCTACTATGTTGCCCTCATCACCTTCCTCATAATCATCCTCTTCACTAAAATCACTTACATTATCTCTTATAGTTGGAGTTATATTGTCTGGTTATATAATATTGTTGAATGAATATTTACCCTAATAGCAGGGTTAACGATCATAGGACTTAAAGGCCAATAAGGATAATTATATTCATAAATATTACCAACATCAGTAACAAATGAACTACGAATAAAGTCATATGATGACATTTGCCAATTTAAGTAAAAAAAAAAGAAGAAAACTTCATATCAATAAACGTAAAAAAATGGTAATAATAAAAAAGTATAATTAACATTTTTAATAAATACCTCTAGTGGAGAGAATTAAACAATAATAAGTCAAGTTTGATACAAAGTAGCAATGGTAGAGAAACCTTAAAAAACATTGAAATATGAAACATCAACTGAATGAGAAGGTGGAATTTATAAGCACAAATCTTGGCAAGCGACGACTTATTGTTAAATTTAAAACTGTAATGTAAGTCGTGGATGATATTAAAAAAAAAAAGCTAAGTCGTAACTCACAAACACGACTTACCTAAATTAATTTTTTTTAAAAAAGAAAATAGATAAGTCATGCATGAGAAACATGACTTATACATAACTTACCCAAAATATAATAAAAAAAAGAGATACAAGTAAATCATGTTTCTCAATTACAACTCGTTTATACAATACTATTACTCTTGTATTATTTTGTAAATTAGGTTTTAACTGATAACTATACAGGAAATTAATTTTCAAAATGCACCATCGTAGTAAAAAAATCGTGTGCTGTCCAAATTGGCCGTGATGAAACTCGGTTCATTACAAGAATGATCTATGTGTGAAGGAAGGAACTATGGGCTCTTGGAAGCAATTCAAATTTTCTAATTTTTTAATGAAATAACCTATAGAAATTTTGTTTTTTATAAAAAATTTGTATGTAAAAAATTTGTATCGTTTAAGAAAAACGAAACTTTTGACATATTGGACTTTTACTTAAAAAGAAAAACAAAAAATTATGAGAATAATTCTTTTAATATAAATATTGTAAATAACTTTTCAATATTCTGAGACAAATTTTGAAACCCAAAAACTAGATTCATTCAAATTATTGATAATTAGATAGGATTCATTATGACTTCCACAATTTTAAATTTAAATCACAAAATGTGTTGCCCTTTAATGTTTTATGATTATAAAAAAGAAAAAAAAACTTAAAATATTTACCAACATATTTTTATAAATTAAAAATTATTTAGCAACAATTAAGTTTATCTTTGGAACCCGTCGTGCTGAAATGTAACACTAGACTAGCAATTTCTAAAAGATCAAAGAAAGGTCTAAATATGTTCCAATTCCCAGAATGGTGTGCACTACTGGCGAACCCAAAAAACAACGATGCAGCCAATGAGGACTGTTTACCATGCCACCAAGAAGAGGGAAGCAGAGATATGTATCCCATCAACACAAATAGGTAGCAGGTTGTGCCATTCTAAAACGCACTGTGCCTCTTTACAGTTGAAAAGTCCACCGGTGTTAAATAGTAAACACAGTATCTAATTCAAACATCAAGCCTCTCAGAGAAATAAAGATATCCCATGTCCTTGGGAGGATTAATGGATGCCCCAACCTTGTTGTCGTTGAAAATGACCCATCTACCATCTTTTGAGATGTGGGCAACGAAGTGACCACACTGCGTCGAGGCTCCCATGTGGCTAACAATTCCATTAAATTGATATCCTGTGGAAAGCCAACCAAAACAAAGAGAAAAATCATTAATACCAAATTGTCAAAATAATAACACCCATATGAACACTTAATCTATACTTATGGAATATGAACAAAGTTGTAGGGTGACATTAAGCAAGACAAGAATCAGTAATACTGCTTTTTTTTTTTCTTTGGCTGATTAACGACAAAAGATAATCAACATCAAAGTAAAAGCAACTTACTTCCTCCGCCATCAGGTAAGTCAGCATCCATGCTGGAAACTGATGCATTGGGATTGCTAAATATCCAATCTGTTGCTTTCTCAATGTCACCACCCTATAGAGCAATTATTTCCATTTAGACAATCAAAAACATTTCTGGACAATTTACCCAACCAAATCCCACAGACACAAGGGAGAGGGGAAAATATGAGAAAATTACCGATGCCTTGAGTGCCTTTCGAGCAATATCTTCTTGAAATCCAAATGAAATTAGAGTATCAACTTTTGATAGGTCAACACTTTCAGAACCATGCCATTTTGAAATAGGAGTGTCAATATCTAAGAATAAACAAAATATATCCATCATCATCTCCTCTCCTGTATTAAGAGGTACTTGGCTAAAATGATTTGTTTTGCATAATAAAGAAAACCAATAATAGATACCTGGATCGTCCATGTGAGATTGTAACCAATTCATTGCCTCTTCTACTCCAGCATTTGAGGTGTTTATAGCAGCTTTCTGACAATGAATATGGTTAAAGCCCATGGAAACCAGCTGCGAGACAATGTCTTCATTGGCCCAAGGTTTGTCTGAATCCTCCTCAGTGGGTACTGTACAACACAGATAACAAATGCCAAGAGATTTGTAAAATTTCAGCTTTACTCGAGCTAAAATAGTAAATAGGCTATTTAACTGAAAGAGGCACTAGTCCAAATGAGACAATAATAGTTGCAAACACTGATGAGAAGCGAAATTTGTTAGTTAACTAAAATACCCTCACAAAAAAGGATTGTCAACAGTGCTCTTTGTTGTATACTATATATATTCATTAATATAAGAGATGAACAAGTTCAGTAGAAAAAAGATTAAAGAATAGATAATGCTAAAAATCTTATTTTGCTGAACTTAAAGTATATGCAGAATCATAAGTAATTAATGGAAAATAATATTACCAATGTAAGCCACTAAGTTTATAAACTTGATCTCTTGACATCATACAAATTCCACTTATGAGATGGCAGGGGGACCTTAAACTCAAAAAATATATATTATATATATGTGGACTCAATAACCCAACGTAAGTTAGTTTTGATACAACTTTTCTTCTTTTGATTTCTTTGAAACAAATTATCTGTTTTCCTCTATTTGTGTCTCTATTATCTCCTGAACAAACAAAATCTTACATACCCCCATCTGGTAACAACTCTCCCCCAGGTTGATGACCTTTGCTGCGCATATGATTAATATCTATGATATCAGGAACATCTATATACACATCTGATAGAAGAGAAGTTCTCAGTAAGAAATAGATATAGGAAAAAGATATTAAAAGAATAGTAGTTCGTAAAGTAAATAGACGACATATTGATACAAAATGTACCAAGCTTTTTGGGTACCCATCCTGCCTCCATAACAAATTTTCGCATGTGTAACACCAGGTAATCAGGGAGTGAAGTCAGACCAGCCGTCCTACAGATTAAATAATATTTCAACATCAAGATGATTATCAATGCTATAATAATAAGAACAACATCATTATATTAGCCTAGCAAGGTAACACCTAACCACGCATGATTGTCATCTACTCACCAAAGTCAAAGACATTAATAGGCTAAATTTCTCATGAAACCAAAGAGGAGCCACGAAATACCCTCTGTAACTTCTATCGAATATGAACCAACATGCATGCCATTGTAATTTAACATAATTCAGAAAATTCAGAATGCTTACTTCACTGTTTTTGTCTTTGTTTTCAAGGCAGTGCTGTAAAATGTAAATGTTAAAGCCACTTTCGATGGTATTAAAAGTCAAAGAAAATTAAAAGGGAGGCAAATGAAGAAGGAGACAGGTGGTTGGTAGATCACCTATTTTCCATCTTTACTTTCGGTGAAGCAACTTGAGGGAGGAGGTTCTCGCCTAAAAATAGAGACCTCCTCCAATGATTTCAGTATCCCATTTTCACATAGAAAATATTATATAGTGTCTTCTGAGAGTATTTCATATTTTATATAAAGAGAGGTGTATTCTCCTATTTCAAGAGAGAGTGTTATTGTTCTTTCCTTATAATTAGAGAGAAGTTATAATTTTCTTTCACATAGTGAAAACCTTCTATTCTTTCCCGTGGTTTTTCCCTTATCACCATTAAAGGGTTTTTCACATTAAATATTGTGTGTCAGTTTCTATTTTCTCAACTCTATTTTAGATGTGTGATTTTGTTTTAATAACTCTGGTCTCCAACAGTGATATCAGAGCCATTGGTTGCTGGTACTATTCACGTTATGGGTACTGTTCATAGTTACTATTCACACGTGTGGTTGTATACTTTTACAGTATTATTAACGTATAAGAGGTTGTCTCGATACGATATATATATACAATATTGTTCACGTATACAGTACTATTCACAATGAAATAAAGTAAGTCAATCTAGTTGAGAAACATATTGTTGTCAATACTATGACAGCAAAATTTGAGATTGAGAGGTTCAATGGGAGTAATTTCTCCTTATAGAAATTGAAGATAAAAGCGATCTTGAGGAATAATAATTGCTTAGCAGCAATTGAAGGCAAACCCACTGGGATACTTGATGACAAGTGGAAGGAGATTGATGACAATGTTGTTGGCAACCTACATCTAGCTTTGGTAGATTCAATTTTGTCAAGTGTTGTAGAAAAGAAGACATCGAAGGAGATCTGGGATGCACTCACCAAATTGTACGAGGTCAAGTCACTTCACAACATGATATTCTTAAAGAGAAGACTGTATACTCTTCGAATGAGTGAATCCATGACAGTAACGAATCACATAAACAATTTGAACACTCTATTTTCCTAGCTTACTACATCAGATTACAATATGGTGAAAAATGAATGTGCAAAGCTTCTACTTCAAAGTCTACCTGATTCTTATGATCAACTGTCACAACCGAAATCGCGACGGGACGACTGAAAAAGATTTAGAGTCTTTTGAAAATCAAATGGAGTCGCCACCAATGTTTATTTAATTTAGGAAAACATTAGAAAAACCATTAAAATAGGAAAATTGGTCTTTTAGAAAATGAGTTTGGATTCAGGAGTTGATTACAGGTAGGGAATGTGTTAGCACCCTATACTGCCCGTTCTAAGAACGATATCTTAAATTAGTTGTGCAAATTTTAATAATGTCAAATGTATTTATTTTACCCATTTTAAAAAGAAAGAAACACTAGATTATGAAAATTTATCTTTTGGATTGACAGAATAAAGATTCTGCTCCTACGTATGCTCTGGTGCAATGAGGAACTCAAAGTCACGTAGTTCTTTAGAAAATAGTTGTGAGTTGGTTGTTGTTTTTTTAAATTTTGAAAATATTTTTTATTTTGAAAACTCATTCAAATTTTTTAATGTTTAGAAAAATGTTCGAATCATCAAGCTGTCACAACTTAGATGATTCTAAAAGTTATAGGATTAACAAGCTGTCACAACTCAGTTAATTCTAATTTCTTATTGAATTAATTTTAAAACAAAAAAGTTTACAAAATAATAATAATAAATAAATAAATAAACCAAACTAATAAATGAATAAGCTAAAATGAATAACACGTGTATATAATGAAAGATAATAACACAAGAAAAAATTAGCAAACTTACCTTCAAGGTGTAGAAAAAATGATATGCTCAAAGAAGTTGGTGCACAGAGCCTCACACGTTCTCTTTAAATCAAACCTTGAAAAACAACTCACTTGCAAGAGAAATTTTTTTACTAAAGTCTTCTAACTCTTATACTTAGTATTAAGCCCAAGAGTATAATTTCCTCTAGCTCTTATACTTAGTATTAAGCCAAAGAGTGTAAATTTTTTTGGATGTCTAAACCATTGAGAACCACCCCTTTATATAGGAGTAGAGGGAGAAGGAACATGACCTCTCCAATGTGAGATTTTGTGATACAAGAAGACACCTTAGTTTTTTTTCAAATTTCTTCTTTTTCCTTTTTTTTTTGGATTTTCATTCATCTTTTCTCTCTTTTTTTTTCTTTCTTTTGTTTTATTATGAATTAAAATGTTTAAATAATCCAAGCAACAAAAATTTTATGGACAAAATTGGGTATCAACAGCTGCCCCCCTTTGCTTTACATTTAAATTAAATGGGAAGCAAAGGAATTGATTCAATTTTGTTCATGAAAATTTTTATTTTTCCTCTCTTCTTTTTTTTCTCATTTTTTTTATAGAATGTGCAGGTTGACGCAAAAAGCAATGGACATAAAAACAAGGTAAAACCTTGGGTACGAGGGCCACAAAAGGAAAGAAGGCAATGAGTATGGGGACTCAAAAATTAAAAGACGATGGGCGTGGGGACCCGAAAACTAAAAGCGATGGGCGCGGGGACCCGGAAACTAAAGGCGATGGGTGCGGGGACTCGAAAACTAAAAGACGATGGGCGCAGGGACCCGAAAACTAAAGGTTATGGGCGCGGGGACCCAGAAACTAAAAGATGATGGACGCAAGGACCCAAAAACTAAAAGACGAAGGGTGCAGGGACTCGGAAACTAAAGGCGATGGGCGCAGGGACCCGGAAACTAAAGATAATGAGCGTGGGGACCCGAAAACTAAAAGACGATGGGCACGGGAACCCGAAAACTGAAAGACGATGGATGCGGGGACCTGAAAACTGAAAGACGATGGGTGCGGGGACCCGAAAACTAAAGGCAATGGGTGCGGGGACCCGAAAACTAAAAGACAATGGGGATGGGGACCCGAAAACTGAAAAATGATGGGCACGAGGACTAGAAAACTAAAGGCGATTGGCGTGGGGACCCGAAAACTAAAGGCGATGGGCGCGAGGACCCGAAAACTAAAAACGATGGGCGCGGGGACCTGAAAACTGAAAGACGATGGGCGCGGGGATCCAGAAACTAAAGATGATGGTGCGGAGACCCGAGAGCTACACAAAGGTTTTTGTTTCTTTTTTTTTCATATGATGCCTGAGTTGATGCTTGATGCAATGGATGTGAAGCTTGAGGACAATGCATTTAATGCCTGGGATGATGCATGATGCAATGAATGTCCTACTGTAGAGATTCTCATGAATAAAGCGAGTAAACAAAATTGACACATCAGAGCTTTAATTGAGTCGCTCATGATTCCGCAACCCTTAAGGACTTTTACCCATAGTAGGATCAAGGTCGAACAGTGACGAAACTTGTTGATTTGCTTTATGATTTGTCTGATTATTCTTTCTTTTGTCATCAATACTCTCATCAGAAATTCGTTGCGTTTCCCATGACCTTTCAAGATTTAAACAAATCTGAATGCTTTTGCAATATTGTCATATGTTTCACATCTTAATATAAATCTATCATGATAAATGCATATTGAATCAACAATAGGTTGCAATGAAAGTGGACTATCATTAAGAAATGAAAAGTAATACAAAGGTAGTACAAAAGATATTAGAATTTAAAGGTTTGCAGAGGAAACGTTGGATGGAGTTTTCCAGCTCTTCTAGTGATGCTCTCTAGGATGTTTCTGAGAACATGATTTGACCCATTCTCCATGCATTGGGAGTATTCATGACAAGACTTTGCATTCAAACTGCCCTAGTTTGGTATTAATAACTCAAACTGCCCCAGTTTATGACTCGAGACAACCCACTTTTTCGAATGTGTCAAGAACCATCTTTGACCCTAACTTTTGCCTAGGTCGCTCTTTCTGAGTTTTCAACCTAGCGGGCCGCTCTAATTTTTTTGCCTAGACCGCCTTTTCAGGTTTTCAGCCCTAGCGAGCCACTTTTCTTTTCTTTTTTATTTTTTTATTTTTTTTAGTTTTTTTAAGCATAATACATTTTGATCGCATCCAAATTTACAGGAAATGGTAAATCTGCGCCATCCATGTTTGTGAGAATCAAAGCTCCTCCCGAGAAAGCCTTTTTCACGACATAAGGTCCTTCATAGTTCGAAGTTCATTTTCCTTGATGATCCTTTTGAATGGGAAGAATCTTCTTGAGTACTAGGTTTCCTTCTTGAAACTGCTGCGGACGCATATTTTTTGCATAGGCTTTCATCATTCTCTTCTGGTAAAGTTGGCCATGACACAATGCTGTTAATCTCTTTCCTTCAATAAGGTTCAACTGATCAAGTCGAGTTTGGACCCATTTAGCTTTTTATAATTCTGCTTCCATCAGCACTCTGATGTGTGTGAAACAACATCATATTTTATTCTTGTGTTTGCATGCATTTTTATACATTCTAGGTATTTTAGTTTCCCTTTTTGTTTGTTTTTCCCTTTAGTTTGGATAACTGCAGTGTTTTTGGTGTTGTTGTGCAGGATTGGTGCTTAATTGGCCTTGAAATGGATGGAAAGCTTGCACAATTGAAGTTGGAGCTTAAAGGGTAGCAATTTGGGACAAAAAGCTCATTCCGAGAGGGTTCCACGGCCGACCGTGGCCTGAACCACGGCCATGGATCGAGCAGACTACGTGAAAAGCAAAGGGAAGTCAGAGACAACCACGTCCTGACTGTGGTGGCCACCACGGCCGTGGTTGAGAGTCTGGTTGAGAACTCTAAGTCCAGAACTGACCACGGCCTGGCCGTGGTCCCTACCACGGCTGTGGTTCGGGGTGCGTGTCAGATATTTAAGTCCATTTTTCTCTTTTCTGATGGGCTTGAACCAGTTTTAACCCATGAGGTATATATAGATGTTCTGAAGACAACATTAGGGTTCGAATTTGGTTTTGAAGGAGGCACATTGGAGGCTCTTGATCTTCATCTTCCTCTCTTCTCTCTTGGATTACGGGTTTGAATGTTCTTGGAACATGATTTCTGGTTTCTTCTTCTCCATGTCTGAGTAGTTCCTTTTGTTTCTAGGATTGGGCAATGCCCTTTGATACATTGATGATGAATAATTGATATTGTTTACCCCTTTTATTAATCTTGAATGTTGTTGATTCAATCCTTATTGCGATTATTCATGTGAATTTGCTGGCCACTTATTTGCATCTCATAGATATCTAGGGACGTACTGAATGGTGAACCTAGGTGTTGGAACCATAAGAATTGAACTTAAGGTCTAAATCACGAGAGTAGGTTTAGCCTTTCGAGGATTAATGAATTACCAAAAAGCGTAATGGGTTCAATTTAGATTCAATTACCACGAGAGTAGGAATTGGTTTAATTGGGCACGGTTCTTGTATCTTGAAAGGGAACATTAACTAATTTAGGGTAATTCACCTTCAATTGAATTTCAAGTGTTAATAAGAGGATTGTCAATTAGGAGTCTTGTATCATTGTGGTTAACCCCAATCCTGGAAGCTTTCTTGAATCTGAAAACCTTTCCTAACAATTCCTGTTTTTGATTTCAACCTTGTATTTTAATTTTTATTTATTTAACTGTTTGGTTACTAAGTTCTTTTCTCGCCACAATTACATTCCTTTTGTTTAATTGAATTGAATTAATTAATTAATTGGTATTCATAGACATAGTCCCTGTGGATTCGATCTTTTTATTACTTGACGACGAAACCGTACACTTGCGGATTTCACCCAATCAGTTTTTGGCGCCGTTGCCGGGACTGTGTTCTTTTTGAATATCAGTTAAATTTTTAATTTAATTATTTTAAACCTTTTTACTACTTTCTTGTTTTCTCTTTGAGTGTCTACAGGTAATTCTCTTGTTTATGCGAAGAACTAGATGTTTTGGGACTCTTGAAGAAGCAGATCCTGAAATTGAAAGAACCCTTCACAGAAGGAGAAGACAACAAAGCCAAAGAGCAAGAGATAGACTTGAGCCAACACTTGTCATGGCTGCACCTGCTGATAATAGACCTCTCAAAGAGTATGCAACCCCTAATGCTCGGGGTTTGCGTTCTGGAATTGCTCGGCAGACATTGAAGCTAGACAATTCACTATACCACCTGCTCTACTCACTATGATAAGGCAAAACCAGTTTGGAGGATTGCCATCAGAGGACCCAAACGATCATGTGGATATGTTCTTGGAATTCTGTGAGACCCTCAAGATTGAAGGTGCCTCTATTGATGCTATTCGCCTTCGCCTATTTCCATTATCATTGAGAGATAGAGCTAGGGCTTGGTTGAGGTCAGTTCTCGCTGAGACCATCACTTCTTGGGACCAATTGGAGCAAACTTTCTTGAACAAATTCTTTCCACCATCCAAGACTGCTCATTTGAGGACCCAAATCACAAGTTTGTTCAGAAAGATGGTGAATCATTGTCGGAAGCTTGAGATAGATATAAGGCTTTGCTGGAAGCCTGCCCACACCATGGGTTAGAAAAATAGTTGATCGTCCACACCTTCTATAATGGGCTAGAATATTCTTCGAAGGTGTCTCTAGACTCCGCAGCTGGTGGAGCTTTGATGAACAAAAGACTGACAGAAGCCTATGAGATCATTGAGAGTGTCGCCACAAATCATCACCAATGGGCAAATGAAAGAGGTAATAACCCGAGAAAACTCTCAGGAGGTAAGTTTGAGGTAGACGGAGTTGATTTAATTATGTCAAAATTTGATTCTTTGAATAAACGTTTTGACATGCTTGAAAAGGCTCATGTAAATGCCATAGATGCCTCTAACAATTTTTGTGAGATTTGTGGAGCACAGGGACACATAGGTGCTGAATGCCAAGTTGGAATTGGCCACTCACAAGGTGCACCGGTGGAGCAAGTGGAATCATGCCACAATTTCCATGACTTCAACCAAAAGGGGAGGAATGATCCATATTCTCAAACTTACAACCCCGGTTGGAAGTCACATCCCAACTTCTCCTACCGGAATAGTCAATACCAAGCAGGGCAAGGTAGTGCTAAACCATCTTCTGGACTCCAACAGGTACAAAACTCTAAACTTGAGTCTCTTCTTGAGAATTTTGTTGAGAGTCAATCTAAGCAAAATGAGGAGTTTAGGCAACATGGGCAAGTTGTGACTGAGGCCATTAGAGAGTTGTCAACTAAAGTTGAAAATTTGGCCATTCATAATAAATTGTTAGAAACTCAGATTGCCCAACTTGCAGGCACTTCACATAGGCAACAAGGTAAATTTCCTGGTCAGCCTGAAATGAATCCAGGTAATGAACACTGCATGATTGTTAGTTTGAGAAGTGGTAAGAACCTAGAGGATCCCAAGGATAAGGAGGTTAGTAACAAAGATGAGGGAAATGAGGAAAAAGACACTAAGACACAACCCTTAGAGGAAGAGAAAACTAATGAAAAGGTGTCTAAGTATGTACCCCCTGAACCATACCAACCCCCTGTGCCATTCCCTCAAAGATTGGCTAAGGCCAAGCTAGATATGCAATTTGGGAAGTTCCTAGAGGTCCTTAAGAAATTGTACATTAATGTACCCTTCACTGAGGTGTTGAAACAAATGCCTACCTATGCTAAGTTTCTTAAGGACATTTTGTCTAATAAGAGAAAGCTTGATGAATATGAGACAGTGCTTTAACTGAGGAGTGTAGTGCTTTAATTCAAAATAAATTGCCTCCTAAGCTAAAAGATCCAGGTAGCTTCTCTATTCCCTGTTTGATTGGTAACACAAATTTTGATAAAGCTCTGCGTGACTTGGGGGCTAGTGTCAGTCTTATGCCCCTTTCTGTGTGCAAGAAGTTAGAGGTGGGTGAGCTAAAACCTACAACTATTTCACTTCAGTTGGCGGATCGGTCTGTCAAGTACCCCATAGGCATCTTGGAGGATGTTCCTATTAGAGTGGGTAAGTTTTTTATACCTGTTGATTTTGTTGTGCTTGACATGGAAGCAGATGCTAAAATGCCGCTCATACTTGGGCGACCATTCCTCGCCACTGGAAGGGCAATTATTGATGTCCACAAAGGAAAATTGACTTTGCGATTGAACAATGAAGAAGTAGTTTTTAATGTCTTCAATTCTGAAAAAAATACTAATTCATGTAATCGCATAGATGTTACTGATGTTGTGGACAGAGTTGTACTTTCAGATATGCAGGAATCTGTGACTCATGCTATGTTAGAGGAGACCTTGCCCAAGGTTGCTTCCAAGCTCGAGAAGGTCAAGCCCTGCAAGAAAGGACCAAAGAAGCGGGATGACAAATATGTCAAGAAGCGTGAATTTAAACCAGGGGATAAAGTTCTTGTTGATAACTCGCTTCTACGTTTCTGTCCAGGTAAGTTGTGGTTGAAATGGTCTGGACCATATGAGATTGTTCGAGTCTTATCCTATGGTGTGCTTGAGGTGAAGATAGAAGGTCAGAAGACATTTATGATAAACGGCCAGAGAGTGCAACACTATGAAGAAGGAGTGAGGACTGAATACCACTCTATTGACATCACTTGAGCATAGAACCAACTCACAGTCAAGCTAATGACTATAACTTAGCGCTTCTTGGGAGGCAACCCAAAATTCTATCTCTTTTTCTTTATTTTCTTATTTTTATTGACTAACACTTTTCTGTTTTTTTTTTGTTTCATAGTTAGCTAATATTGAGTCGGCTTTGGTACCTCCCTGAGTTCTGAGCCTTTGTAGGGGGATGTATATAGCTGTCGGCCGTAAAAAAAAAAGGAGTTTTAGACTGGATGTTCGAGTTCATGGCTACACGCCTCCCTTTTCCACCACCGCAGTGAGTTCTTTTCATTTATTCCTTCCATAGTTTTAGATTTTTTTACATTGGGGACAATGTAAGGTCTAAGCTTGGGGGTATTTATTTTTCATTTTTATTTTTATCTTTATTATCATGCATTCCCATGTCTCATTTTGCATTGCATCTTCTTGTTGCATTTTCACACCATCTTATATTTCTGCTTTTTGGTTGAACCTTGTCCCCCTTCCTTTTGGGGATTTTGAGATGATAATTGATTTGGAGCCCAATTTATTGATTCTTGTGGTAGGCAACAGGCATTGTCTTTAATTGATAGTGGAGGTGATTTCTTGATAGTTGATAATTAGCATATGTTCTCTGAATTTGTGTTTCTCATTGATTTTTGAACCTCTAAAAGTGAGTTTTGAGCCTGTATTGGATTTATGCACTATATGATTTTTTATCCCATTCTTTGTGTTGAGTGGTCATTCCTCATTGATTTTGTGCTCTAGAACTTGATTTGAAACCATTTTGAGGCAAAATCTTGGTTTGCATGCTTGAATGTGATTAAGGCATCTTAGGTATTTTTCTGGCCTTCTGAATTTGTTACACTTTCATCCACTAGTTGCCCATTTTGAGCTTATTGTATAATTGTTTTCTTGATGCCTATGATGATGCATTGTCGGTGATCATTTAGAATATTGAATGAAGCAACTTGAGTTTGAATATTGTATTGGGGAATCATGTGTTTTGAAAATGAGGTCTCTCCCCTTTAAAAAAAAATGAGGAAAAAGGAAAAAGAAAAGCTTGAGATGAAAGCTTGAAAAGAAAGGAAGAAAATGTGGAATTATGCCTTGATTGAAAAATGTCTTTGCTCCATGTATGTTTTATTGGGTTTCTTGTGCTTGTTGAAAATATTGTTAGCCCTTTGTGCACACCCTCATTTCTTTATCCTTCCTGACATCATTCCTATGGCCCCATTATATCCCTTGAAAGACCTTTTGATTCTTGCATTCATGCTGATTATTAGTGAAAATTTGGTTTCTTATCAAGCTTATGGAAGTGCATTTTCTTTGAGGAATATTGAGCGCATTGTCTTCATCCTTAAACACTTTGAGTGTGGTTAGTGGAGTGATCCTAATTTAGTGAGGAGCATGATTTCTGAGAACTTTAGCCTCTAATTGGACTTGATTTTGATTACCTCTCTAATTCTTGGTTTGTCTTTGCCTATTGCTTGGTTGGATGTTTTCTCGGGTTCCTCATTCATTATTGTCTCATAATCTCATTCCTTAGTTGGTCTTAGTTATTGCTTGGGGACAAGCAAAATCTTAAGCTTGGGGGTATTTGATGTGTGTGAAACAACATCATATTTTATTCTTGTGTTTGCATGCATTTTTATACATTCTAGGCATTTTAGTTTCCCTTTTTGTTTGTTTTTCCCTTTAGTTCGGATAACTGCGGTGTTTTTGGTGTTGTTGTGCAGGATTGGTGCTTAATTGGCCTTGAAATGGATGGAAAGCTTGCACAATTGAAGTTGGAGCTTAAAGGGTAGCAATTTGGGACAAAAAGCTCATTCCAAAGGGTTCTACGGCCTGACCGTGGCCTGAACCACGGCCATGGATCGAGCAGCTACGTGAAAAAGCAAAAGGGGAAGTCCAGAGACAACCACGGCCTGGCCGTGGTAGCCACCACGGCCGTGGTAGCCACCACGGCCGTGGTTGAGAGTCTGGTTGAGAACTCTAAGTCCAGAACTGACCACGGCCTGGCCGTGGTCCCCACCACGACCGTGGTTCGGGGTGCGTGTCAGATGTTTAAGTCTGTTTTTCTCTTTTCTGATGGGCTTGAACCAGTTTTAACCCATGAGGTATATATAGATGTTCTGAAGACAACATTAGGGTTCGAATTTGGTTTTGAAGGAGGCACATTGGAGGCTCTTGATCTTTATCTTCCTCTCTTCTCTCTTGGATTACGGGTTTGGATGTTCTTGGAACATGATTTCTGGTTTCTTCTTCTCCATGTCTGAGTAGTTCCTTTTGTTTCTAGGATTGGGCAATGCCCTTTGATACATTGATGATGAATAATTGATATTGTTTACCCTTTTTATTAATCTTGAATGTTGTTGATTCAATCCTTATTGCGATTATTCATGTGAATTTGCTGGCCACTTATTTGCATCTCATAGATATCTAGGGATGTACTGAAAGGTGAACCTAGGTGTTGGAACCATAAGAATTGAACTTAAGGTCTAAATCACGAGAGTAGGTTTAGCCTTTCGAGGATTAATGAATTACCAAAAAGCGTAATGGGTTCAATTTAGATTCAATTACCACGAGAGTAGGAATTAGTTTAATTGGGCACGGTTCTTGTATCTTGAAAGGGAACATTAACTAATTTAGGGTAATTCACCTTCAATTGAATTTCAAGTGTTAATAAGAGGATTGTCAATTAGGAGTCTTGTATCATTGTGGTTAACCCCAATCCTGGAAGCTTTCTTGAATCTGAAAACCTTTCCTAACAATTCCTGTTTTTGATTTCAACCTTGCATTTTAATTTTTATTTATTTAACTATTTGGTTACTACGTTCTTATCTCTCCACAATTACATTCCTTTTGTTTAATTGAATTGAATTAATTAATTAATTGGTATTCATAGATATAGTCCTTGTGGATTCGATCTTTTTATTACTTGACGACGAAACCGTACACTTGCGGATTTCACCCAATCATACTCTTAATGACGGAATCTCCACTTCAATTGGGAGTACCGCTTCCATTCTATAAACCAAAGAGAAATGGGTTGCCCTAGTTGAAGTACGAATAAACGTGCGATAGCCATGCAGTGCAAATGGTAGCATTTCATGTCAATCCTTGTATGTTACAACTATCTTCTGAACAATCTTCTTGATGTTCTTGTTTGCTGCCTCCACCGCCCCATTCATCTTGGGGTGATAGGGTGAGGAATTGTGGTGCTCAATCTTGAAACTCTCATACATCTCTTTCATCATCTTATTATTCAAATTAGTGGCATTGTCAGTGATAATTTTGCTTGGCAAATCATAACGACAAATCAGCTCCCTTTTAACAAATCTGATCACTACATTCCTAGTCACATTGACATAAGAAGCACATTCCACCCATTTTGTGAAGTAATCAATTGCAACAAGAATAAAGCGATGTCCATTTGAGGCCTTCGGTTCAATGGGCCCTATGACGTCCATTCCCCATATCGAGAATGGCCTGGGTGCTGTTAAAACATTCAAAGGTGCTGGCGGTGCATGGACCTTGTCAGTATATGTCCGACATTTGTGATATTTCTTTACATAATTGAAACAATCAGTTTCTATTGTCAACCAATAGTACCCAACTCTTAGTATCTTTCTTGCTATTGCATGCCCACTTGCATGAGTTCCAAAAGAACCTTCATGGACATCTTTGATGATTTTCTCTGCTTCCGTTGCATCAACACATCTTAGCACCACCATATCGTGGTTCCTCTTGTAGAGAACTTCCCCATTTAGAAAGAAACCCATTGCGAGTCTTCTGAGGGTCCTTTTGTCATTTTCTGAAGCATCTGGAGGGTACTCTCTGCTCTGGATGAAACATTTGATGTCATGGTACCACGGTTTCCCATATGACTCCATTTCTATCATTTGAAAATATGCCGGTTGGTCACGACTTTCTATTTTTATGAGTGACAAGTCTTTATCATGGCTTACGTTGAACAAGGACGACAATGTAGCCAAAGCATCAGCTAACTAATTATCTTCTCGAGGGACATGATGGAATGTGACTTCATTAAGTTGTTTAATCAACTCCTTGATGTAAGCATGATAAGGGATCAATTTGGCATCTCGAGTTTCCCATTCTCTCTTTAGTTGATGGATGACCAAGGTAGAGTCACTGTATACCTCAAGAACTTTTGCCTTTGATTTTATTGCTGCTTGGATTTCCATAGCAAATGCTTCATACTCGGCTATGTTGTTTGTACAGTCAAAGCACAATCTAGCAATGATTGAGATGAAATTATTTTCAGGGGAGATCAATATGACCCCCACTCCATGCCCCAGTCAATTAGAAACTCCGTCGAACAACAAAGTTCATTTTTCTTTTTTCTGAGGATCCTTCTTCTCCAAACAAAGCCATTATATCTTCATCAGGGAATTCACATTGCATAGACCCATAATCTTCCATTGGTTGGCTAGCCAAGAAATCTTCCAGAGCGCTGCCTTTGACTGCTTTTTGGGTGACGTAGACAATGTTATATTCTGATGACAACACTTGCCAGCATGCAATCCTCCCAGTGAGGGCAGGTTTTTCAAAGATGTACTTGATCGGGTCCATTTTGGACACTAACCATGTGGTGTAACACAACATGTACTGCCTTAACTGGTGGGCCGCCCATGCCAGGGTGCAACATATGCGTTCTAATAATGAGTATTTTGCCCCATAGTTGGTAAACTTCTTACTCAAGTAATAGATGACCTGCTCCTTTTTACCAGCTTCATCGTGTTGTCCCAGTACACAACCCATGGATTCATCCAACATAGTCAAGTATATGATGAGAGGCCTTCCTAGCACTGGAGGTACCAAAACTGGGGGTTCTTGCATATATTACTTGATCTTCTCAAATGCTACTTGACAATCCTCATTCCATTCTACTGTCTGGTTTTTATGTAACAACTTGAAGATTGGCTCGCATGTTGCAATTAACTGGGATATAAACCTAGCAATATAGTTCAGCCTCCCTAAAAACCACGAACTTCTCATTCAGTGTGAGGATCTGACATATCTATGATTGTTCAAACTTTGTTTGGATCAAATTCTATCCCTTTCTCGCTAACCACAAACCCCAAGAGCTTGTCTGATTTCATACCAAAAGTGCACTTAGCAGGATTCAGTCTGAGCCTGAACTTTCTCAACCGTTCAAAGAGCTTTTGCAGATCGGTTATGTGATCTTCTTCTATTTTTAACTTTGTATAATATCATCCACATAAACTTCTATTTTTTTGTGCATCATGTCGTGGAACAATGCCACCATGGCCCTTTGATAAGTTGTTCTGGCATTCTTTAATCCAAATAACATCACTTTATAGCAAAAAGTCTCCCACAGAGTGATGAATGTGGTCTTCTCCATATCTTCAGGTGCCATCTTGATCTGACTGTATCCCGAGAAACCATCCATGAAGGAGAAAAATACATGTTGAGCAGTGTTGTCTACTAAAACATCAATGTGAGGTAAAGGAAAGTTGTCTTTAGGGCTGACCCTATTTAAATCTCTATAGTCAACGCACATTCGTACTTTCTCATCTTTCTTCGGGACAGGGACGATGTTGGCGACCCATTGAGGGTACTTTGCGACAACGAGGAAACCTGCATTAAACTGCCTTTTGACCTCCTCTCTAATTTTTAGGGATATTTCTGGCTTCATTCATCTCAACTTTTGCTTGACGGGAAGACATTTTGGTCTTAACGACAATTTATGCTCAACTATGTTGGCATCTAGGCCCGACATATCTTGGTACGACCATGCAAAAATGTCACGATAATCAGATAGGAGCTTGACTAACTTGCTTCGCTCATCTTCTTTCATGGAAGTGCCAACTTTAACTTCTTCTTTTTTATCATCCTCTGTCCCCAAATTAATTACTTCAATTGACTCCGCATGAGGTTGAATCTCTTTGGCCTCTTGTTCTATTAATCTCATTAGCTCCGAAGAGGGCTCCCAATTGTCATCATTATTCTCATCAACATGATTAATAGGATGGTCAAAGTTATAAAATAGGGTCATAGCACTGTCATTTCCAAGATAATCACTTTCAGATTGACGAGCGCCGAATTCAGTCAAAATTATAACCGAAGTTATTACCTAAACTTGTAGTATAGTGAACAACACCGGATCGTCTCCTCAAGGATCGTAGATGCAATTTGATCAAATCAAGTGAAAGTTAGAAAAAGGGGGGTTTTGATGGTTCAAGGATCACAGTGACAAGATTTAAAGAGAAGAAATAACAATTAAGAGAATAGTCAATTCAGAAACCTATCTGAAATTGGGTGGATTCAATCATAGACCTTCTAACAAACACTTGAAGTGTATTTGAATGGTTAACTTGGATCTAACCGAGATCTCTGCATCAGATCCAGAATTCATACTAGACAATTGTCCAGAATTCAATTGACAAGTGATAAACACAAATCTACAATCGCACCATTCATGTAGATATATGTCAATTTAAGCACCGAATTCAATTAACCTAGGCACCAATCAGTAACCTAACATCTTCAATTACGTGATTAGTTTAGATCAATCAGTTCTAAGTTTCATCACAAATCTCAATCTTCAGTTATGTGATTAATTCAGATCAATCAGTTCTAAGTTTCATCACAATACTTAATCTTAAACTAAGATCAAATCAGATCAAACATAAACAGAATCACCATTCATGTATTCAAGATCAAGAAAACAGAATGAGAAGAAGAGAAGAGGAATTCAACTACAAATCAAATACATTACATAACCAAGGTCTCAAGAATCCAAACTACAATCTCTTCAAGAGTCCCAAATTGACTAGAAAGAACTTAGCCCTCCATTACCATGAAGGGGAGCATCAAAATATACAAAAGCTATGAGAAACTATGAAGAAACAAGAAGAAACTATGAGAGAAAATGAAGGAGAATACCACTTGTTCATGATAACCAATGGTGCCTTTTATAGAAGTCTAGGGTAACAAAATGACAAAGGGGAGTGGGTGGATGAGTGGGTGAGTGAGTGGAGTGTTTGAGTGGAGTGGTTGAGTGGGTTGGTTTAGTGGATTGGTTTAGTGGATGAGTGAATGGAATGGTTGAGTGGGTTGGTTGAGTGAAAAATGCCAAAGGACTTTTAGTGAGTGAGAAATTATGGAGATGAATGGGTGAGTGGATGGATGAGTGGGTGGATTAGTGGATAAGTGGGTGGAGTGGTTGAGTGGTTGGATTAGTGGATGAGTGGATGAGTGGATTAGCGGATGGATGAGTGGATTAGTGGATGGATGAGTGGGTGGTTGAGGACGAAGATTTCGTGTCTGACTTGGAAGCCAAAAACAACCCACTATACTTCAGATCCATGAAAAGTACTCTTCATAAAAGTTGTAGATCTTTGTCTTAGATATAAAATGCATATCTGGTTCGTCCAATTTGGCTTCCTTCAGCCTAAGATATGTCCCAAATACCGCAGGTTGCTCAAACCCAACTTCAGCACCTCTGTTCTGACTTGAAAGCTCAAACTGACCTACTAGACTTCATTTTTTCAAAAAGTGTTCTTCATGAAAGTTGTTTATTTGGATCTTGACTATCAACTATCCAAATTTCAGCCCATCTCCATTATTACATCTTGAGATATGATTTTATGAGTGCACACCATTCGGATTCTAGTGACAGAACCCGTATTCTGACTTCCATGTAAACTTAGGTCCTTTAGACATCTGTTTGGGACTTCGAGCTCTTCATCAAAGTTGTAGAGCTTCCTCTTAGCTTTCCTAAAAGGTAAAATTCATGTTTATCAGATATTAGGAACTCAAGTTATGGCTAAAATACAGAAACAATGTCAAACCTCAATAATGCTGAAAATATTCAATTAGGACCAATTTGAGCTCAAACTCACAAAATCATTCCAAACTCAATCAATTAAGAATATGGAGAGTGTAAATGACTAAACATAAGGGTTTCTTAATGAATAAAATATGTGATTATCAAATTCTCCCACACTTAGCTTTTTGCACTCCTGGGCAAAACTCAAGACCAAAACAAGGACATAAGAGATTAACAAAAATTTAAATTCCAACGACATTTAAGAGCCCAAAATTTTACAATCAAGAAGAACAACCAAAGGTTCAAGGGATCAAAACATTCATGAGTTTGTAATTGGCTAGCTGACATGGAAAATAGTTTTGATGATAACAAACATGATGAAGATGATGTATAGTTCAAGTACCAAGAGTAAGCATTGCAACAAGAAAGCAAAATTCTGATTTATGCTTAACTCACAGAGAAGAAGGTTTTGATAACAACAAAATCATGTCGAAGACCAAGTCCAAAGGAAGATTAAATGGTATAGCTTATAGGACTTAAGGTCTTTTTGTAAGAAGTCCTCTAGATATCTCAAATATGTTTTCAAATATTTAAAAATGGTTTTCACATATTAAAATACCCAACAAACAAGTTTTGAAGGTTTAGTTATGATGGTAGTTCAAATTTATGAAAAATAGCAAAGTTTGAGTTTTGAAAATCTGACCTTTGATTACTCTTTTGATCATAACTTTCAAAATAATTTGATTTTTGTTTTGAAACTTATTTCATTTGAAAATAGACTCAAATATCTTTCCAATGACTGGTCATTTTCTTTAAACGGATAAGAAATGAAGAAGTTATGACCATTTAAAGTTGGATTTCAAAATCAGAGTAGTGTATTCGAATACACCATATAGGTATTCGAATACCACACCCCATAAATGTCTCTTAACGTGTTTTTAAGGATCTATTCGAATACCACACAAGGTATTCGAATACCACAACATAGAAAACGTTCCAAAACATACTTTTGAAGGATCTATTCGAATACCACATGGCTGAAAGCAAGTTTTACATCGTCTTCCCTGTTTCGTTTCTGCCGTTCTTTCTTTTATGCAATGTAAACAACATGCTTTTGATCTTATTTCATCAAGCCTTCATTTTTGCCTTATATGAAAATTACATGATGTTCTTAAATGCATATTTTTGCTTGTTCTTGTACCTTCTTTTTCTCAAGAAAATGTTACATTTTTTTAAGGAAAATGCTTAATGTAATTGGCTACTATTTTAATAAATATACAAGTGCAATAAGGGGTATATGAAATATTAATATCTATGCTTTTTATTGATATATGGAAGATTTATAAGAAATTGTTAACAAGTGGTAAATGCTTAGAACATCTTGACAAGTGATATCAAACAAGTGGTAAATGCTTTACATTTTGACAACAAGTGGTATCAAAGTGGTATGAACATAATAACAAGTAATAACAAATGATAACAAATGATATCAAACAAGTGATTTCTTGGCCAAATTAATCGATAAATATATTTTTTTGTCCTTGAGAATCATTTGCTGCTTTTGCCTCATTGTTTTACATACTTATTGGCTTATGAGTTTGACTAACCCCTATGGATCCAACATTAATGGATACCAATGCAAGTACTCTGAATTTTGTTGTAGGGAGAACACTACCTCAAGCACAAATTTAAATGGACAAAACTCATTCAACTTGAGGACATGCATATATTGTTTTAATATGATAAAAAGGGGAGAAAAATACTTGCCCCATCTTTTTGATCATGACAAAAGGGGGAGAAAAAGTTTGAATTATTTGTTTGAGAAAAGTCAGGGGGAGAAAAAGTAAAAGTTCGGTAAGACAAAAATGGATATTGGATTCCAAAAGTAAGGGGAGCTCATTGCGCATATCTCGATGTAAATCACCTCTTATGAAAAAGAGGGGAGTAAGTATCTCTAAACAATCTTTGTGAATTCTAATTTCTATGAACTAATGCTTTTTCAATGATAGTTTGTCATCATCAAAAAGGGGGAGAATGTAATTGGCTAGCTGACATGGAAAATAGTTTTGATGATAACAAACATGATGAAGATGATGTATAGTTCAAGTACCAAGAGTAAGCATTGCAACAAGAAAGCAAAATTCTGATTTATGCTTAACTCACAGAGAAGAAGGTTTTGATAACAACAAAATCATGTCGAAGACCAAGTCCAAAGGAAGATTAAATGGTATAGCTTATAGGACTTAAGGTCTTTTTGTAAGAAGTCCTCTAGATATCTCAAATATGTTTTCAAATATTTAAAAATGGTTTTCACATATTAAAATACCCAACAAACAAGTTTTGAAGGTTTAGTTATGATGGTAGTTCAAATTTATGAAAAATAGCAAAGTTTGAGTTTTGAAAATCTGACCTTTGATTACTCTTTTGATCATAACTTTCAAAATAATTTGATTTTTGTTTTGAAACTTATTTCATTTGAAAATAGACTCAAATATCTTTCCAATGACTGGTCATTTTCTTTAAACGGATAAGAAATGAAGAAGTTATGACCATTTAAAGTTGGATTTCAAAATCAGAGTAGTGTATTCGAATACACCATATAGGTATTCGAATACCACACCCGTAAATGTCTCCAGAACGTGTTTTTAAGGATCTATTCGAATACCACACAAGGTATTCGAATACCACAACATAGAAAACGTTCCAAAACATACTTTTGAAGGATCTATTCGAATACCACAAGAGGTATTCGAATACCACAACCCAGAAATCACGTAACGGCTATTTTCTAGAGCTTTTAATGAATGAAATTAATACCCAACGGCTCTTTTTCTTGGAACACTATAAATACATGGTTTTGGTCATCTTTTACACTAGCCCCATGATCTGAACTATTTTTGCTTGTGCCAAAAACGTGATTCTCTATTTTCTCATATTTTCTGTGCTCTTTTCGCCAAAACCTTGAGATATCATAAGAGAGCTTCCTAGTGCTTCAATTTGTAACATTTGCTCTTTGTGAGAGTTTCTCTTCATCTATATTCTATTTCTTTGTAAAATGGTGAGGTATCCCTTAGTGAAATTGTGAGGGTGAGGTATCCCTTGTTGTAAAGAAGGTGAGGTATC
The DNA here is from genome assembly GCA_029884605.1 of Ormosia emarginata. Lineage (NCBI taxonomy): Eukaryota > Viridiplantae > Streptophyta > Magnoliopsida > Fabales > Fabaceae > Ormosia > Ormosia emarginata. The sequence goes on from JAQQTP010000080.1 coordinate 5,859,918, forward strand.
CTTCAAAGGGGTGAGGTATCCTCTAAAGTTTGTGTAAGGGTGAGGTATCCCGCAGGCCGAGGCTTTAGCACAAGGGTAGAGTTTCCTGTGTGTGAAAAGTACTCTATTGTGTAAAGGTTGCAAGCACTGTTGTTAAGCTTGTATTGAATAGTGAAAAATCTCGAACTGTGTTTCGGGGACTGGACGTAGGCCACAAGTGGTTGGTGGTCGAACCAGGATAAATATCGTGCCTGCTTTTCTACCCTTAATCTTTTATCTTTATGCACTTTATTTATTCTTGCAATTTAATTATTAATTATTCTTCTTATCTTCATCTCATTCACGACTTTTAATAATTAAATTCAGTATAATTTATTTGTTTAAGGCTTTTGCGAAAAATCCTTAATTACTCAATTCACCCCCCCTCTTGAGTACTGAAGCCACTTGGGTAACAGAGTTAACAATTCTCCACATCTCAAACCAACAAGCAAGGTATCTTCAACATGAATCGAGAATGATAGATCTTCATAAGATTCCCTCTCAATCTCTCAAGTGTTTAAAAGGTAGGTATTTCACTCAATTCAACCCATGAAAATTGCACTACCATAAGCTTGCTTATCTTCTACTTCTCCACTACTCAAAACACATGCACACACAAATCATGAGGACTTTATTCAAGGTTGTAGTGAGGTCAAGGTAACGGGAGAGGATAAAATGGATATGAGAAGATAAATACCAAAGAGAATAAAAGCAAATGAGAGCTGAGTTCAAATAACAAGCATAAAAGTTCATCCCAACTCTAATGTATATCCCTTTACATATTCATTTCCCAATCTTTTTTTTTTTTTTTTTTTATATATATGAACATAACTATATACATACATTTTTCCTTTTTTTTTTTTCAGGCACTCTTTCCTTTTTCAACAACCATTTTGTACACACACCCCCACACTTGTTCAAAAACTCATCCATTAACCAAGCTAATGTTCTTTTATTCCCTAAGGTAAAGTAAGAACACTATTTTTCATTTAAGGCACATAATGAGCTAGAAATAAGGAATGGTCAAATAAGCTCAAAGGGGTTAAGTAAAGGAAAATATACAAGGTTGGCAGGAATCAGAGAATTTTTAAGAAGTCAAAAGAGTGCTTGATATCATATTGAAAACAAGGTTGGCTATTCAATTAAACTAGCTAATTAAGAAAGAGGGCCTCAATCATGTTCATGCATGCAAGTGAAATGTAGCCTTAAAAAGAATCAAAGCAAGTTCTAGAGTGGTCATTAACATGAGTGAAAATCACACAAGAAAGAAGAGAATGACATAAATGTTGAATCCATCCATTAGGCTCAAAATCTCACAAGGTATGCATCCATCAAACTCAATTCATCAATTCAATCATCCATCACCAAGCATATCAGTTCAAGAAGGGAGAAAAGTTATTCAATCATGCAATGAACCTTTTATTTTTATTTTTTTTTTAACAAAAAAAACAGAAACATGCTAAAATCTCTCCCCCACACTTAATATAACATTGCCCTCAATGTGAAAGAGAGATATAGAAAAGAGCAACACAACCTGATGAGGAGTGAATCAACGCCAAGCAGAAAAGATGCGCAAGAATCAAAGCTGCAGCAGAACCTGAAAACTCACAAAACACATGAGTAGCATTTGAAACAAAAATACAAAAACAGCTAGAAGAAGAAAAATAAGGAAGAATTTCCATAAAGTAAGAAATTCATGATGCACAAATCCATAAGAATGTGTCTCAAGAGTCAATAAGGTATAACCTACTGACTCCTTACTCAGCCATTCAAAATGAAGTTAACTTTATCCTCTCAGTTTGTGAAAACCATCCCCAAAGCTCTTAAAAGCAAATCTAGTTGGGTTGCCTCCCAATAAGCGCTTGTTTAACGTCGTTAGCTCGACGTTGGGACACTTCTTAGTGATCTTTATAATGTGAATGGTAAAAGCCCATCACTTTCACTTCCACATTTTTCGGCTTGAGATGGTGTCCATTGGTCTTATTAATTGAGGTTGGTGAAAAGACTCCACCAGGATCCCATTGGTTGAAACGTGATGACCAAGTTATGGTTGACACAACATGATAGCTTCCACTAGGGTCCCATTGGTTGAAGTGTAATGACCAAGTTAAGCTTGAAGCATGAGGGCTCCCATTGGGGTCCCATTGGTCTTTCTCAATTTCCTTGACTTCACCAATGGCATGCAACACGTGTAATTTGGCAATTCTGCTTTCATTGATTATATTGGACCATGGCCCAAAAACAAAATCCACTTCAGTAGTTACTAGCATATGCTGACTTTCCTCTTTCTTTGAAAATTCCTCGATGGCCTTCAACTCCACCTCCCTATATGTTTCAGATTCTGCAACTACATTGTTGATAGACCCTTCTATATCATTAGATCCTGCGTAAACAGAATCATTAGTTTTCAAATATGCAGAAATTTCAGCACACACAACACATTTTATATCACCATCATGATCAGCACATGAGTTGCAATTGATAGAATCATCAAAACCAATTAAATCAAGAAATTCAGCACACAACTCATCATGAGTTTCCTCAACTAAGTCTGCATGTAAATCAATATGACAATTAGAATGCAGGGAGTTGGGAATTGTTTGGGGAAAGAGTTGGCCTGACTCTTGACATCTCAGCGGAAAAATCGCTAAGCGATTTGGAAAGTGTTTAAATATTTTGAGAATGATGGAAAATATTTTTTAAGTTACGCAATTGTGAAAAACGGTAGAAAATCGCTACGCGATTTGAGAAATGTGTAAATGTTTTTATGCGATTGAAAAAAAAATGTTGAAAAATTAATATGTGATTTAAAAGTGTAACAGAAATGTTGCGCGATTGTGAAAACGTAACAGAAGTGTTGCGAAATTGTGAAAACGTAACAGAAATATTGCGGAATTGTGAAAACGTAACAGAAATGTTGCGCGATTGTGAAAACACGACAAAATTATTTTATGACTATAAAAACATGATAACATGATTTCGTTGTTAAAAATACAGTCTGATTACTATTGAACCAGTGTATGGACATTGTTTGTGAAAATGACGAGTTTTGCCTGAGATTGGCATTTGGTGCATTTTATATGCATTGAAAAAATATGCATTAAGGCATATGATTTAACTGAACGGATGAAATTGAAAAGAATGGCCTTGTGGTTGGACTTGCACGGAGAGTGGTTGTCAACTGGTCAATTTGGGTTGTTAAATCCTGAATAGTGGCAGTGAAATTCTGTTGGAACTCAATTTGGATTTTCATCAAGTCCTCCCATGAAGGCTCAAGTTTTGTGGTTGATGGACTTGTTATCTGCTAGAATGGCTGCTCATATTGAAATGATTATTGCTGTAGTGATGCCGTATTGCCATATCCTAGATCCGGATAGTATTCCCAGCTAGGGTTGTATGTGTTGAAGAAGGGGTCATAACTCTGTTGTTCTTCTTTGAACCGTGGTTCATCGGAAAATAACCATTTCTTTACTGCAACAAATTGATCTGGAAAAACAGAACTACCATACTGAAGTGTAGGGCATGCATATGTGGGGTGAGATGAACAAAAACAAATGTTACACACAAGTGTAGCTTCCGCATTGTGTGATTGTTGTCTCACTACTATATGTCTTACCAAAGAAGTCAACTCCTCAAGTTTTGACTCCATTATGCATGGTCCATTGTATCCTTAAAATGCAACAGAATGCAACAACATGATAATGAAAGAAAAAGAAAGAGTTAGTATGATAATTTAAAAAGATCATATCACACTTACAGATCCCCAACAACGGCGCCAAAATTTTGACGAGCGCCGAACTCAGTTAAAATTATAACTGAAGTTATTACCTAAACTTGTAGTATAGTGAACAACACCGGATCGTCTCCTCAAGGATCGTAGATGCAATTTGATCAAATTAAGTGAAAGTTAGAAAAAGGGGGGTTTTGATGGTTCAAGGATCACAGTGACAAGATTTAAAGAGAAGAAATAACAATTAAGAGAATAGTCAATTCAGAAACCTATCCGAAATTGGGTGGATTCAATCATAGACCTTCCAACAAACACTTGAAGTGTATTTGAATGGTTAACTTGGATCTAACCGAGATCTCTGCATCAGATCCAGAATTCATACTAGACAATCGTCCAGAATTCAATTGACAAGTGATAAACACAAATCTGCAATCGCACCATTCATGTAGATATATGTCAATTTAAGCACCGAATTCAATTAACCTAGGCACCAATCAGTAACCTAACCTCTTCAATTACGTGATTAGTTTAGATCAATCAGTTCTAAGTTTCATCACAAATCTCAATCTTCAGTTATGTGATTAATTCAGATCAATCAGTTCTAAGTTTCATCACAATACTTAATCTTAAACCAAGATCAAATCAGATCAAACATAAACAGAATCACCATTCATGTATTCAAGATCAAGAAAACAGAAGAAGAAGAAGAGAAGAGGAATTCAACTACAAATCAAATACATTACATAACCAAGGTCTCAAGAATCCAAACCACAATCTCTTCAAGAGTCCCAAATTGACTAGAAAGAACTTAGCCCTCCATTACCATGAAGGGGAGCATCAAAATATACAAAAGCTATGAGAAACTATGAAGAAACAAGAAGAAACTATGAGAGAAAATGAAGGAGAATACCACTTGTTCATGATAACCAATGGTGCCTTTTATAGAAGTCTAGGATAACAAAATGACAAAGGGGAATGGGTGGATGAGTGGGTGAGTGAGTGGAGTGTTTGAGTGGAGTGGTTGAGTGGGTTGGTTTAGTGGATTGGTTTAGTGGATGAGTGAATAGAATGGTTGAGTGGGTTAAGTTGAGTGGAAAATGCCAAAGGACTTTTGGTGAGTGGGAAATTATGGAGATGAATGGGTGAGTGGGTGGATTAGTGGATAAGTGGGTGGAGTGGTTGAGTGGTTGGATTAGTGGATGAGTGGATGAGTGGATGAGTGGATTAGTGGATGGATGAGTGGATTAGTGGATGGATGAGTGGGTGGTTGAGGACGAAGATTTCGTGTCTGACTTGAAAGCCAAAAACGACCCACTATACTTCAGATCCATGAAAAGTACTCTTCATGAAAGTTGTAGATCTTTGTCTTGGCTATAAAATGCATATCTGGTTCGTCCAATTTGGCTTCCTTCAGCCCAAGATATGTCCCAAATACCGCAGGTTGCTCAAACCCAACTTCAGCACCTCTGTTCCGACTTGAAAGCTCAAACTGACCTACTAGACTTCATTTTTTCAAAAAGTGTTCTTCATTAAAGTTGTTTATTTGGATCTTGACTATCAAATATCCAAATTTCAGCCCATCTCCATTATTACATCTTGAGATATGATTTTATGAGTGCACACCATTCGGATTCTAGTGACAGAACTTGTATTCTGACTTCCATGTAAACTTAGGTCCTTTAGACATCTGTTTGGGACTTCGAGCTCTTCATCAAAGTTGTAGAGCTTACTCTTAGCTTTCCTAAAAGGTAAAATTCATGTTTATCAGATATTAGGAACTCAAGTTATGGCCAAAATACAGAAACAATGTCAAATCTCAATAATGCTGAAAATATTCAATTAGGACCAATTTGAGCTCAAACTCACAAAATCATACCAAACTCAATCAACTAAGAATATGGAGAGTGTAAATGACTAAACATAAAGGTTTCTTAATGAATAAAATATGTGATTATCACAGATCTGCATTCATTGATGTCAACACAAGTAAAAAAAAAGGTAATGAATAAAGGCTAATGTAATGGTTGAACAAAAAATTGAAAGGCAAGATAATTTTAAAATGCATTTTATTGATAGCAAATATTGAAATAAAAACATGTGAGCCCACTTTTACAAAATATCTTCCTAAAGCCTTGGGCAGAGCAATAGGATTAGCATTACAGAATTACTTTGAAATAGTTTCAAAGGTCATGGGAAAATCAATGCTCTCCTAATTGTTGAGCTCTGCATCTGGGGAGCAAGGGTACACCAGGTTGACACCATGATGGATGGGTTGATCATCTTCGATAATGGTCACTTGGTTCAGAAACACTAATCTCGCGCTTCGAAAGCTTCGTCGGATGTCACAGATAGGGATCCCCTCAGCTTTAGGCTCTCGATTTTCCAACCTAGCCAACCTCCTCTCCCTTTTCTCTTCTATGACCCTTCTTTTGTCATCTTTGGTGGGTTTATATCCCAACCCAAACCTGTCTTTGTTTTCGCTGGGTGTCAAGAGCTTCAAGATGCCTTGTTTGTTCATTCCGAGTCCATTTCTGCTTTGATATCCTCTTTTAAGCATAACCTTAGCCGTCATTATGGATGCACTAGATAGCCGTGGTTTTGGAACTTGAGCTCCCTCCTTCACATAAATAGCATTGACAACCTCGAATGCTTGGAATGCTATTTCAAGAGCCTCTTCTGCAGCTTCAATGTAAGGAGTTGATGGGAGCTTGCTCACCAATAGGTCTTCCTCACCCGATACGATCACCAGTCTATTGCCCATTATGAATTTCACTTTTTGGTACAAAGTGGACGGCACCGCCCCAACGAAATGAATCCATGGTCGTCCCAAGAGGCAACTGTAAGTTAGTGTGATGTCCATCACCTGGAAGAGTATATGAAAAGTAGTAGGTCCAACCTGAACTGGGATCTCTATTTCTCCTATCATTTCTCTTCGGGTCCCATCAAAAGCTCTTACGATCATTGTACTTGGTTTCATGTAAATCCAATCAAAAGGTAACTTGGAGAGAGTTGATTTTAGCATTACATTCAAAGAGGAACCATTGTCAATGAGCACTTTAGCCATTATATGATCTTGGCATTTGGCAGAAATATGCAGCGCCTTATTGGGCCCCATCCCTTCAGCCGGTATCTCATCATTGGTGAAGGTGACATAATTATCAGTAGTGATGTTGCCAATAATACTGCCTAACTTGTCAACTGTAATGTCATGAGAAACATGGGCTTGATTTAGTATCTTCATCAACACTTTTCTGTGCGGCTCAGAATTCATAAACAAGGACAAGAGAAATATCCTTGTAGGGGTGCGATTCAACTGATCAACCACCCTATACTCACTTTGCTTAATGAACTTCAGGAACTCACAAGCTTCTTCATCAGATACCTCTTTCTTATACTCATTTGGCTTTGTCAATCCTCCTTTTTCTTTCACATCATTCTCCATGGAAGTCTCTCATATCTTGCTCTTCCCCTTGTAGTTTCTTTTTTCTTCTTCTTCTTGCCCTTTTCGCAACTCCTCAGGAGTGTAAATGTGACCACTTCATGTCATCCCTCTAATCCCTGATATATTAGTGACAATAGAGGTTGAACAAGATCGTTTGTGAGATTATTTCTAAGAACTTGTACATTATAATTCCACGGTACTACTCTAGTGTCCTTGAATGGAAAAGGACTAGGAACTTGAATGGTGATGGGCCTCGGGCCACATAGAGATGGCGAAGGCGCACTTGCAGTATATAAGATAACCAACGGTTTGATAGCCAAATTTGCAATGGAAGGGACCAAAGAGTTTATGGCTTCCTGACCTTCTTGAAGTTGTGGAATAACACACTCATCCATCATGCTTATGCCACCATTGTCACATAGATGACCTATTTGCACTAGTTGCATGTCCATTAGATCTTGGAAGATTTGTTTGAACTCACCATATTCCTTAATAGAATGCCCCACATTCCCATGGAGATTGCACATTGTTTCATTCTCATCACCCCTTTCTCTTCACTATGAGCTTCCATCATCCCGAATTTGCACAGTTCTTTAAAAATAACCCTTATGGGAGTTCTGACATATGCTGCTCGTCTTATAAGCTGTTGGGTAGAGCACTTCTCTATAGCATTGACTCTAGGATTTCTATGATTTGGTAAAGGATTATGACCCACATTTGGAATATTTGCCTTGAAATTCAACTATTTGGCATCGATTAGGTCTTGCACCTTAAACTTCAGCGTTTTATAATTTTCTGTGGAATTGCCTGCGGCCCCTGTATGGTAATTGCATTTGGCATTTGGGTCAAATCCTTTAGGGTATGGGGGTTTCACTGGCTTCGTTGGGCAAGGAGCCAAGATAGAGTTATGAAAGAGTTGGGGTAGTAACTCGGTATAGGTCATAGGGATTAGGTCAAGATAGACAAACTTCCTTTCTTGGTTATTTGGTGGTCTTCTTTGGTTTGGGTTTGGGTTTTGGGTCCATGGTTGGGTTGTTTGAGGCGGTAAGGTAGAGGGTGTCCGGTATTGAGTAGGAAATGATATTTGGTGAGGCCTTATTAGGTGGTGAGGTTGAGGATAAGGAACGTGTGAAGCGTTGGCGACATGGGGGTGATAAGGTTTGGGATATGGAATCGGTGGAGTAGTAGGAAAGTACGGGTGGTAAGGTGCGAAAGGGGCTTGGAAGGATGGTTGATGTTTCATATGTGTTTAGTTATATCTCTCTTGGGTGAAGTTTCTCTGCTCGAAGGTAACAACATAGGTTTCTCCTTCCCTTTTCTTCCCCATCGGGGGCCTCTTGGCATTAAATGTTCTTGTTGAACTTTCGACAATCTTCCCACTTCTCATTCCTCCCTCAACTCTTTCTCCGATGATGACTATGCCCGAGAAATTTGATGACACACTCCTTATCATTTTGTCATAAAAGGGTGATTGCAGAGTGTCAATGAACGTGGCCATCATTTCTCTTTCTGTCAATGGGGGCTCTACTTGAGCAGCCATTTCTCTCCATCGCTGAGCATATTCCTTAAAGGTTTCAACATCCTTCTTAGCCATATTCTGCAATTGTAGTCTATCCGGTGCCATATCAATGTTGTACTTATACTGCTTTAAGAAAGCATCAGCCAAGTCTTTGAAACATTAAACATGGGCACGCTCAAGATGCGTGTACCAATTCAAAGCTACCCCAGTCAAGCTATCCTGGAAGAAATGAATCAGTAGCTTGTCATCGTGAGCATACGAAGCCATCTTGCGGATGTACATGGTTAGATGGTTCTTTGGACAAGTGGTCCCCTTGTATTTATCAAAATCTGGAACTTTGAACTTCAGTGGGATCACCACATTAGGGACAAGGCATAGTTTTGAAGCATCAAGGAGACCGTAGCTACTTGCCCCTTCTATGGCTCGCAGTCTCTCTTCTAGAGTTTCCAACTTCTCTTTGGACTGAGAATTTTCGACAAAGGAATTAAATTGGTACTGTGGCATAAAAGTGAGAATAAAATGCAGCGTTGGTAAAGTTCCGTTGGCAAGTGGTTGGGTTGTGTTCAAAGAGTTAGCAGTGGTCGTGCTGCTGTCTGGGGGATTGGTCACTTGTGATGGTACAAAGCCGGTAGGAAAATCATACGGTGGAAGAAAGAAGGGGAATGAATGTTGTGTTTGTGGAGTTTCATTAGTACTTGGCTGAGTAACCTGGGTTTCAGTGGTATTTGGCGGGTTTGGGGTTAGTGTTACTGCTGACGTATTATTATCAAGGGGGTTTGTGGCCAATGGTGGTACATATCCAGAAGGGAGGCCATATGGTAGGAACAATGGAGCTTGAGTTCCCTGCGAACTAGTGACAGCGGGCTGAATGGTGCCGTTTGGATAAATAGTTAGTGGCATCATAACTCCTTGAGGATTAACACCTTGATATTACAGAGGGGCCGGAGAGAAGCCAGGTGGGTGAAAAGGTGTGGACAGGTGTCCTTCATTTGACGCTGAGGGATTCCCATCTGTGTTCCTCCTGCTTTCCATGGATTGCAACATCTCCATCATCTTGGCCATTTGCTCTCTAAGTTGATTCACTTCATCCTTCAACTCTTGAGTTTGCTCTATTTCATCTATGATCCTTGCTTGGGAACGAGTCCTATAAGGGTGTCATGGAAGCAATTTTCCTACTATAATGCCTACTTTTTTTGCTCGAGGAAACATGATGCAATTATTAGTATTGACTGAACCAAAATGACGAAATGCATGTATGCAAAGCATTGACTGCATATGGTTTTTTATTTATTTTTTATGCTATGGATGACATGATAATACAAGATGATATATTAACTTTAGAGCTGAATTTTTTTTAAAAAAAAAGTGAGAATGAATGAAAATGCAAACCATGAGAATGCAAGATGATATACCTTTTCTTTTATTTTTTATTTTTTATTTTTAAGAATGCTAGGAAAATGCAAGCCATAAAAAAAAAATACATGAATGAGTGACATGAGAAAGAGATAGATAAAGAAGAAGTACGCTCCCTTTGTGTCCTAAGGAATTGCCTTAAATTTGAGGAATTCTATCCTAAGGATCTATGAGTCCTTGATTTGTGAGAACTTTCATTGAGTGGCTCTACTATTCTAAAGGTCTCTAGAGCTAAGTCCCATTTCAAAATGTTGACCACAAACAGTAGGTAAACCACTAGGGACGGGACATTCATGAAAAAACACACTCTAGATGAGGTTTTCGCGATAACCAAACAGAATGTACATCCAAAATGGCTATCACTACACAACTTCTACCTATTTAAGCCTCACTCAGACCCAGGTATAGGGCTCTACTCGAATGTGTGTGATAAACGTGTAGGTGCAATGAGTGTAGGGAGCATACAAACCTCTATAATTCTAAGAATTAACACCATCCTACAAAAATAACAGTCAAATAAAACATATATACAACAGTCAGCCAATAATTTTCTATCCTAAGGTTTCAACAATTAAGCATAAAATATTAAAAAAAATTATATACAAGTAAATCGTGTCAAGATAAACACAGAAAAATGTTAGCATATATTCACAAAAAATAATAATTAAGATATATTTACAAGCAAATAATAAAAAACAAAAACAAAGACAAAAATGGATAAAATAAATAAATAGAAATTATTAATAATTTGCACAACTAACAACAACAGACTTGACTCTCTAAGTGTCTCCAGTTAAGTCGCTAGCTGTTGCAACCGAAATCACGATAAGACGACCGAAAAAGATTTAGAGTCTTTTGAAAATCAAATGGAGTCGCCACCAATGTTTATTTAATTTGGAAAAACATTAGAAAAACCCTTAAAATAGGAAAATTGGTCTTTTAGAAAATGAGTTTGGATTCGGGAGTCGATTACAGGTAGGGAATGTGTTAGCACCCTACACTGCCCGTTCTAAGAACGGTACCTTAAATTAGTTGTACAAATTTTAATAATGTCAAATGTATTTATTTTATCCCTTTTAAAAAGAAAGAAACACTAAATTATGAAAATTTATCTTTTGGCTTGACAGAATAAAGATTCTGCTCCTACGTATCCTCGGGTGCAATGAGGAACTCAAAGTCACGTAGTTCTTTAGAAAGTAATTGTGAGGTGGTTGTTTTTTTTTTTAATTTTGAAAAGATTTTTTATTTTGAAAACTCATTCAAATTTTTTAATGTTTACAAAAATATTCGAATCATCAAGCTATCACAACCTAGATGATTCTAAAAGTTATAGGATTAACAAGTTGTCACAACTCAGCTAATCCCAATTTCTTATTGAATTAATTTTAAAACAAAAAAGTTTACAAAAAAAATGATAATAAATAAATAAATCAAACTAATAAATGAATAAGCTAAAATGAATAACACGTGTATATAATGAAAGATAATAACACAAGAAAAAATAAGCAAACTTACCTCCAAGGTGTAGAAAAAATGATATGCTCAAAGAAGTTAGTACACAGGGCCTCACACGTTCTCTTCAAATCAAACTTTGAAAAATAACTCACTTGTATGAGAAATTTTTTTACTAAAGTCCTCTAGCTCTTATACTTAATATTAAGCCCAAGAGTATAATTTTCTCTAGCTCTTATACTTAGTATTAAACCAAAGAGTATAAATTTTTTGGATGTCCAAACCATTGAGAACTACCCCTTTATATAGAAGGAAGAGAGGGAGAAGGAACATGACCTCTCCAATGTGAGACTTTGTGATACAAGAAGACACCTTAGTTTTTTTCAAATTTCTTCTTTTTCCTTTTTTTCTTTTGGATTTTCATTCATCTTTTCTCTTTTTTTTGGTTCTTTCTTTTGTTTTATTATGAATTAAAATGTTTGAATGATCGAAGCAACAAAAATTTTATGGACAAAATTGGGTATCAATATCAACTTATCATCAACATAACAAATAATAATATTGCTGATAGTCTTTAATTTGATGACATTCCTGCTGCTATTCTTGAAGAAGAATTGATAATCTGCTAGATTATTTATTTTTTCAAAGCCTTTTGAGTGGATTTTGTAACACCCTCCCTAGGGTATCACATGTCTGACTTCCGACTCATAATCTGAAAATGTTTTCATAAAAGGTTTGAGTTAAAAACGTGGGTTTAAAAATTTATTTCTTGCTGAAATATAAACTTACTGTAATCCATAAGTATTACTGAAAATATATTTAAACTGATTCATATACAACATTGACACCAATTAATATTTAACAATTTGAAGAGAAATATAAAACTAATGACTTTTTTTTTTTTCTAACAAGTAGCAAACCCCATGACGGGTCCTACTTAATAAGACGCGTACAACACTAACGTTAAAAATTAACATACTTATTCTCATTTGTGTATCCATCTTGTTGCATCGACATCTGTTCTATATCCGTTCTTTGTCAACACCGCACACCTTCGAGTCCTGAATGTCCACTCCTTATTGTTGTCACCAATCTCAGAGTATCCATCGCCCGTTATGTCTAAGACAACTCGATCTTTCTATTATTTGATTTTAACAGTACAGACACAGCAAAACAACATAACAAAGAGGTGAGATCACCTACGCCAATACCAACATGGCAGCACAGAGATAACACAAACAAAGAATATCATACAGGGGATATCATACCAGACTTCCAATAATATATTCAATATTAATCAACTATCATCATCCAATCATATATCAATCCAAGTATTCAAAACAGTTGTCATAGCCAATATTCCTCAATTAATATATCACACAGATATAAATGTTCAGATTATGCATGTACACAAGACTCGATTTCCTACTCCATGGAGCTAAAACTCAGGTCGGAGAATGATCGAAAAGATCTGTCGGTACCACATGCCTCAGACCACGTGCTATAATCCTCATTTTGATTTTGCACATCTAGCATATACACGACAGTCTTTATCAGATCTTGAATAAGAATAGTATCTCGGTCAGGATCATCGGTGTGTTGCATCGGTCTAACCTACGGGAAGAAGCGCGACCAACCACCCGCGTAAGCAATCCGCACCCCGATGCCCCCAAGGTCAACAAGTGACCTACACTACGCATATCGCACCCACTCAAGAGGTGTATTTCTCCTAGGCAATCAACCATATCCAGTCCTCATCAGACCATTTCAATGCATGTATATTGCACCAAATCCAATCACAGACAAATATGTCATTTTCTCACAAACAGTGTATGGACACTGGTTCAACAGTAATCATACTATACTTTCCACAGCGAAAATCATGTTATCACGTTTTCATAGTTGTAAAACACTTTTACCGTATTTTCACAATCGCGTAACCTAAAAATCATTCTTTTACGTCACGTAAATCATTTTCTTTCATTTTTAAAATATTTAAAACACTTTTCAAATTACATAATGATTTTTTATCATTTTCACAATTACGTAAAAATATTCTATCACTATTCAAATCACGTAGTGATTTTTCAACAATATTTCAGTCGCATAAAATATTTAAACGCTTGCCAAATAGCGTAGAAATATTTAAACATTTTTCAAATCACGTAGAAATATTTTACTGTATTTTAAATCGTTTTTAAGATACGTAAAATATTTTTCAACATTTTACAATCACGTAAAATATTCCTCAAAATTCCAAAACACTATTTTGGACTTAAATAAATCAATATCATTTTCAATACGCTTTTTTTTTTAAATTGCGTAGCTTAAAAATCACATTTTTAAGATACGTAAAACATTTTTCATCACAATTTCATTACAGAAAATATTTCTTAACCTTCAAAAATTCCTTTTCAACTTTTCTCAAAATAATATAACTTTGTATTTCATTTTTCACATTTCCTTACTCAAGAAAATCTTTTTCCACATTTCTTTACTTAAGAAATCTTTTTCCAAAATATAATCCACAAAAATCATTTTTCCAATTATATAAATCAACGTTTCAAAAGTTTAAGAATTTCCTAACGTACTTCAAAACTCGAAAATTAATTATACGTTAGTAAATTTTCAAAACACCATTATATTCTCCATTTTTCTCAAATCAATTTTAAAATCAATTCTTCAAAATAAATTGAAGTTCAAACATGTTCAACCTCTCTTTGTCTTTTGTTTACAAAATTCTCTCAAGTGATAAAAACACTTTGATTCCCTTTCCAAATTCCTTGTATTAAATCAAGTTACGTTTTCACTTTGAAAAATCACTTTGTTCATAAAAATCAAGACATTACAAGCCTTTAAAAAAATGTGGACATGACTATTAAAACCATCAAATATTTTTCCTTTTAAATTGATATGGTTTTACACAAACAAAACCATTAAAATTTTGTTTTCAAAACCGTGTGATTCATGGTCATAAAAACCAAACCCATTTGTTCAAATTCATTTTTACTTTCTTTACAAATTCTTTTTCACTTTCTTTGCAAATCCTTAAAATCAACGTTTGCCCGTTTCATTCAAAACTCATGTTTAGAAAAACACTTAGGGTCATTTTACACAAAATAAATCAATAAAAATTTTTCAAAACCACGTTCTTGTTCTCTTGAAAAACATATCCTTTGTTTATTTTCTATACTCTTCAAATCAATCTAATTTTTAATCTTTCATGAAAATCTTAAGTTATAAACACCTATGTTGAGGTGTCTTGACCGAAAATCCCGTAGCCTTTAGAACCAAGAAAATTCATTTTCCTCCACTTCATAATTTTCATTAAACAAATCAATTTCCTTGTTCTTGAAAAATTTTCAACATGAACCCTAATCAAGGGCATCAAAACCGTAGCTCCTCCTTGGCTTTTGGAGCCAAAAATTGATTTCTTTTCTATCAATACATCATGGCATACACATACATATTTCATCATAAATACTATAAGCATGCCATATACTCATCATGCATAATATAAGCATACCATCAAAGCCATAAAAGCATGCATAGCATATCAAGCATAGGTAAATAAATCAAAGCTCATAAACACACATAAATTATTACATGACCATGGATATGAATCCTCACATGGATTCAACATCCATCAAATATAAGACCATCTCTCACCACCATGCTTGGTTGGTGAGATGGATCTCTCTCTTACCTCTTGAAGATCCTCAAAAACTTCTTGTTTTGCTTCTTTTTCCAAGTCCTTCACCACCAAGGGCTTCTCAAATACAAAATAAAATACATAAAAATTAGTATACTAAGCTTGATTAAGAAAACCATGGATCGAACATGGTTTATATTATGAAAAAGAGAGAAGAAATGAAGTTTCCTTACACTTCATCATAAATACCTCATAACTTTGATCTTGAAGAAAGTCCATGAAGATGAATGATTTAGAGAAAGTCTCCAACATGAAAGTTGTTTAGAATATCATGTAGATTCAAGATCTATGGTTGGATGAAATTAAAAGAGATTGGAGAGTGGTTTTAGGGGTCTTGACCGAATGGTTCCTCTTGAAGCACAAAGATGAAATTTTTTATTTTTGATAGAAACTTGAAGCTTGGATTTGAAGATCAAGATGAATGATTTTGGAAAAACTCATAACTAGAGATGTTCTTAGAATGATGTTTAGGTTTAGAAAATCAAAACTAAAAGATTAGAAGAGGAAACATGAAATTTACCATTTTTGGTAGAATCTTGAAGCTTGGATTTGAAGTACTAGATGTTGGATTTTGAAGAAACCTTCAACATGAAAGTTGTTTAGAATAAGGTAAGGATTCAAGAAACTAGGTTGGATGAAATTTTTGAGTGATGGAGGGTGTTCTTGAGTGTCCAGACCGAAGCATGCTAGAAGGAGAAGGAGAAAAAATTTTCTAAGAGCTTTGCTTGAAGGAAAGTTTCAAGAATGATGAAGTATGGTCAATAATGACCAAAGGTGACCAATATGGTCTTCAAAGCTCCTAAATTCAGACCACAACCGTAGCCCCCCCTCTTCTTGCATTCTTCTTGAGTGCAAAAAATCAAAAGTAAGCCATTATGATGTCTAACTTGACCAAGACATGCAAAAATGACATAAAGTCTTGTCTCTTTGTCTTCTAAACACTCCAAAACCATCACCTTCTCTTCATAATGCATTCAATAAAGTTGTCTTCATTATTTGCCACCATTGAAGCATTTCTAGCCATTGATTAATTCAATGGTTAGGATTTAGGTAGATTTTTAATTTTAGAAGACTAAATCTAGGTCATTGGATTTTTCTCCTTTAAATTCTAGCCCTTAGATGTGTCTCCAAAATTAAGGGTCAAGATTGCTTCTTCAAACTTTAAATCCAAGGGTCCTAATTAGTCTTTGCTACTTTAGAAGACCAAATCTCCACCATTGATTGATTCTTTATCCAATGGTCATAAATGGTCTTTGTTACTTTTTAAGATTAAATCTCCACCCTTGATTTAATCTAAATCCAATGGTTATAAATGGTTTTTGTCATTTTTCAAGACCAATTCTACACCTTTGATTACATCTATGGTTGATATCAA
Organism: Ormosia emarginata; assembly: GCA_029884605.1. Classification (NCBI taxonomy): domain Eukaryota; kingdom Viridiplantae; phylum Streptophyta; class Magnoliopsida; order Fabales; family Fabaceae; genus Ormosia; species Ormosia emarginata. The sequence goes on from JAQQTP010000080.1 coordinate 5,876,579, forward strand.
AGCCTTCCTAACTAAGCTTATTCTCACACCATTGATTAAATCAATGGTTATTATCCAAGGCTTCTTTATTAAGTTTGTTTTTAACTTTTGATTAAATCAATGGTTAATATTCAAACTAAGTATTCTCATCCAAGGGTATAAATCAAGTCAAGCTCTCTTTGTTGACTACGCAGTATAATATTTATTCTTGTATCCTACAAATAATATTTTTACTGTATTTTTATCATTCGATAATTAAATACAGTACAAAACACAGTACAATAAAATTTTAAAAACTGTTTCCGGATTCAAGTTTAGTAAGATCCCCTGTCTCCGTCTAAACAGTACAAATTTTTCTATGCGTAGAAAAATTTTTGTTTTGCGGGACCCACCTGGGCCCACGTAAGGTCACCTGGGCCCACATACAGTCAAAAAATATAATCATCCACAAAAATCACAAAAATTAGAAAATGCACAAATATCAAATCAGATTACGTAAATTAATTACCTAACGGTAAAAATTAAATTACGTAAAGTTTTTCCCGGCCCGAAAATTTTTATTTTCCTGACACTGAGTAAATCACTCAAAATGATCAAATACGCTGACAGAATAAACAAAATAATTTTACAGTGCACAGAAATTACTAAACAGTAAAATTCTGTTAACTGTCAAAATTACTGTTTAAGAGATTAGAAATTTTGGGGTGTTACAGATTTCATTGCTTAAGCCTAACTTTTGACATTGTTTTGACCTTAAGACAATTTTATTTTATTAGATTGAGTTCATTTTGATTTGAATCATTGGTCCCTTAACTCAATTGTTGTTGTTTTGATTGTAGGCACCAAGGGAAACACTCAAGAAAAGATGACTAAAAGCCTTGAAGGAAGATAAAGTGCAGATTTGATGGATACTAAGCGCTTAGGCGCTACAGAATCAGCGCCTAGGCGCCCTTGAAGACTTCAGAAAACTCTCCCTGGATGTTGAGAGCCCAGGCGCTCAAGACGAAGTGCCTAGGCACTCTTAATTATGAAAGAAAGGACGTGCTGGACATCCAACGCCTAGGCACTCCAGACTCAGCGCCTAGGCGCCTATAACAGAGTATAAGTTCATATTTCTGACTTAAATTGAGGGATCATTCAGCAGAGGAGGCAAGGAGGCACAAACCAACCCTATTCTGGAGAGTTCTGGGGTATTCTGAAGAGAAGAAATCGTGGAAACTAATCGTATTTTCACCTGCCTATGGAGTTTTCTCTATTCTCTTCCCTTATTCTAGTTTTTGTCATTGTTGTCATGTATAGCTAAACTTCCCTTTGTTGGGATTAGGTGAATTTTGATGAAACTGATTTGCATTTGATATTGGGTTCGCTTAATTCAAGTTGCTATTCTGTTTTGAGCTTACGATATCTTCTTTTAATGCTTTCTAGAGATTGACTCTCTTTAGAATGAATTTTGGATTGTATGTTGAATGGAAATTTGATATATGATTTGTGCTATGAGATTATGAACCTTACTTATCTCTAGGTTAGGAATAGTCATTATTTTGCTCGTTACCTCTTTGAATTCTAAACCGTAATGCTTGTTATCTCTTAGAATCACCTAAGGAATTAGGGTTTTTAATTGGGAACAAAGGGTTAACTACCTAAGGAATTAGGAGTTGCATATTTTAGAGAATTCGGTAACAAGATAGGAATAGTAGCTTGTGTTAGTTCCAATTGATATGCAACAAGTGAAATCAAATGAAGCTTGATCCCAACTCTTTTATTAATTAATTGATTCTCATTTTACATACCAAGTGTTTATTAAATTGTCAAGTAAAAAAACCCAAAAATATTGTCTTTGCCTGAGTTCATGTATTTCTCTTGTTTTGTTATTAGACCTCACTTTGATCCAAATCGTGATTTAGCTAATTTCGTGAATTGATATTTGGCCATCGATTCCTGAGAACGATATCCAGTTTCTCACCGTTTTTATTACTTGACGATCCGATACACTTGTCGTGGTCATATCAAGTTTTTGGCGCCGTTGTCGGGGATCGATTTTATCAATAGTGGTAATATCGAAGGAAACCACTAGTTTAAACAATTTCTCTTTCGTTTATTCATTCTAGTGTTTAGTTTTTTTAAGTTTACTTATTCCATTGAGTTATTTTTGTTCTAATATTGTGTCTCTAGTGTATGCGAGGTACTATTCATCCAGACAACCTTCTTTTTGACTCTGAAATAGAAAGAACTGCAAGAGCTTTGAGAAAGCAAACCAAAGAAGGAAGAAGGAATTTGGGTGGCACTCAAGCAGTTGTTGAAGACATGATAGACAATGGAGAAAATGTAGATCTTTCACCACCACAACCACCTGTTAGAACTCTCATGGATTACTCAATCCCTAACATGGATGGGTGTGGAGCAAGCATAACAAGACCTCTAGTTCAGGCAAATAATTTTGAATTGAAGCCAGCTCTACTCCATTTGGTTTAGAACAATCAATTTGGAGGATTTGACAATGAGGACCCACATGCACATATAGCAGGTTTCTTACAAATTTGTGATACTGTGAAGCTCAATGGGGGTGAGTGAAGATGTTATTCGTCTGAGATTGTTTCCTTTCTCCGTGAAGGACAAAGCTAAGAATTGGTTGGACTCACTGGCGAGGGGAAGCATTACTACTTGGGCTATCTTAGTCCATAAATTTCTAACAAGATATTTTCCTTCGTCCAAAGCTGCAAAGTTGAGAAGCGAGATTACTTCATTCAGACAGCATGATGGGGAATCTCTCAATGAGGCTTGGGACATATATAATGAAATACTGAGAAAGTGTCGACATCACTATTTTGACTTCTGGATCTAAGTGTAAAGTTTTTATAATGACATGCTACCTCAAACCAGAGCCATGGTTGATGCTGCAGCAGGAGGGGCGTTGAATTATAAAACTCCAGAGGAAGCTTGGGAGTTATTTGAGATGATGGCCAATAATGACTACCAGAGGAATGGGGAAAGAGTTGTAGTAAAGAAAAGGTACTTGGAGATTGATTCAATGAATGCACTGTTAGCTCAAAACAAGATTTTGACTCAATAACTTGAGAATCTCACAAAAAAGGTTGACACTCTTAGTGTAAATGTGGTGAGCAATGCTCTTTTAGCTTGTGATTTCTATGGAGGTGAACACGAGAGTGTGGATTGTCCAGGAAATATGTTTGGACCTCCAGCTCAAGAGCAAGTGAACTTCATGAATTATCCTCCAAGGCAACAGAATAATCCCTACTCCAACACGTACAACCCAGAGTGGAGGAATCACCTAAATTTTTTATGGAGTAACCAAGGAAATCAAGCTCAACCAAGATAGCAGATGGGATATCAAGGATACCCTCAACAGTCATCATATCAAGGTCCTTCATATTCCCAACCTCAGTCTAATGAGAAGAAGGCTTCTTGGGAGTTAGCCTTAGAGAAATTGACTACACAAACTTCATCTTTTGTTAAAACCACTACTGATTTTATGCAGGAGACAAAAGGTGGATTCAGGAATCAAGAGGCATCAATCCAGAATTTGGAATCTCAAGTGGGCAAATTAGCAAGACAACTTTCGGAAAGACCTCATGGTTCTCTACCAAGTTACACCATTCCAAATCCTAAAAGTAATGAGCATGTTAAAGCTATATTAACTAGAAGTGGGAAAATGATTTAGCCACTACCAAGAAAAGAGAAAAAGAATGAAAACAAAGAAGAAGAGTCGAATAAAGAAAACCCTCTCAAGGAAGTTGAAACATCTCAAAGTGACTCACTCAATGACTCTAATGAAAAGGAGTCACCAAAGGAGCAAGAAGTAAAGATGTCACCCCCAATTATTAAGTTGCCATTCCCTCAACGACTCAAGAAAGAGCATGATAAAAAATAGTTTGGGTAGTTTCTAGAGGTGTTTAACAAGCTACAAATCAATATACCATTTGCTGAAGCTCTAGAACAAATGCCCTTCTATGTGAAATTCATGAAAGAGATGTTGTCTAAGAAGAGAAAGATTGGAAATGAAGAGACCATTATGCTTACGGAGGAGTGCAGTGCAATCTTTCAAAAAAAGCTTCCTCCTAAGCTTAAAGATCCTGGAAGTTTCTCAATTCCATGTACTATTGGTGATAGAACATTTGGGAGAATTTTATGTGATCTTGGTGCAAGCATTAGTCTCATGCCTTTGTCCATTTTCAAGCAATTGGGGATCAGCCAAATAAAGCCTACCATGGTAACTCTTCAATTTGAGGATAGGTCTATGAAGCATCCCCATGGAGTGATTGAAGACGTTTTGGTGAAAGTAGATAAATTCATCTTCCTGGTGGACTTCATTATTCTTGACATGGAAGAAGATAGAGACATTCTTTTGATTTTGGGTCGGCCGTTCCTTGCAATTGGTAGAGCTCTCATTGATGTGGTGAATGAGACTTTAACATTAAAGGTTCAAGAGGAAGCCATCACTTTTAATGTTTTTGAAGCTATGAAGCACCCGGGAATAGAGAAACATGTTTCAGCATTAATTTATGTGACTCCATTACCTCCAAGTCTTATAGGGAAGGCAGCCTCTCTTCACTTCTTGAAAAAGTGCTTGTTGAATCAAAAGTGAAAGTTGATGAAGATGATGATCTGACGGTTAGAGAAATACTTAGCTTGTTGGAAAACTCACCCCCTATCCTAAAGATGAACAACAAGAATGGGAGGAATTGGTGAGAGGAGAAGATGAAACCCAACCAAAAAGAGATGAAGTGCCAAAGGTTGAGCTCAAACCATTACCCACATACTTAAAATATTCCTTTCTTGGTGAGCACAATTCTTACCCTATCATCATCAATGTTGGATTGAGCCAAATGGAAGATGAAAAACTATTGAGGGTGTTACGGGATCATAAGAGGGCCATTGGATGGTCGATCGATGATTTGAAAGGAATAAATCCTTCTTTGTCCATGCACAAAATACTCATGGAAGAAAATTATAAAACAGTAGTGCAGCCACAAAGGAGACTTAATCCGGTCATAAAAGAAATGGTTCGTAAGGAGGTTTTCAAGCTTCTTGATGTTGGGCTTATTTACCTTATCTCGGACAGCCCTTGGGTTAGTCCCATCCAAGTTGTGCCTAAAAAGGGCAGGACAATAGTGGTTATGAATGAAAATAATGAATTGATACCCACTCGAATAGTTACGAGATAAAAGGTATGTATTGACTATCAGAGGCTGAACGATGCGACAAGGAAGGATCACTTCACACTTCCTTTCATTGACCATATGTTAGAGCAGTTGGCCGGGTATGAATATTATTGCTTTTTATATGGATATTCAGGCTACAACCAGATTACTGTAGCTCTAGAGGATCAGGAGAAAACAACATTTACATGCCCTTATGAAGTGTTTACTTACAGAAGAATGCGCTTTGCACTTTGCAATGCACCAGCTACATTCCAAAGGTGTATGATGTCTATCTTCTCTGATATGATTGAAAAACATATCGAAGTGTTCATGGACGATTTCTCTGTGTTTGGTTCTTCATTTGATATATGCTTGCATAACTTGTCTTTAGTGTTAAAAAGATGTGAAGAAACAAACTTGGTTTTAAACTGGGAAAAATGTCATTTCATGGTGAAAGAGGAAATTGTTTTAGGGCATCGCATCTCTAACCAAGGGATTACAGTTGATCGTGCCAAAGTTAAAGTTATTGAAAAACTTCCCCCTCTCACTAATGTAAAGGGCATTGGTAGTTTTTTTGGGCATGCTAGCTTTTATAGGAGGTTTATAAAAGTTTTTTTGAAAATTGCTAAACCTCAGTGATCTCCTTGTGAAAGATGCTCCATTCAATTTTAATGAGGCATGCATGTTAGCATTTAACACTGTGAAGCATAAATTGACTACTGCACCAATTGTAACTGCACCCGATTGGGGTTTGCTATTTGAAATTCTATGTGATGCAAGTGACACGACTGTAGGTGTTGTTCTAGGTCAAAGGAAAGATAAGTTGTTGCATGTGATTTATTATGCGAGTTATGTCTTAAATGTTGCACAACTTAATTATGCTACTACAGAAAAAGAGTTATTGGCTATTGTTTATGCATTTGACAAGTTTCGTTCTTACTTGGTGGGTTCCAAAGTGATTGTGTATACAGACCATGCAGCTGTGCGGTACCTTTTTGCCAAGCAAGATTCGAAACCAAGGCTTGTCCGATGGATTCTATTACTTCAAGAGTTCGATCTGGAGATAAAAGATAAGAAAGGAATCGAGAATTTCGTGGCTGATCACTTATCTTGGTTGGAAAGTGCAAATGAAAATGAGGAGAAAAGACCAATCAATGATCGGTTTTCTAATGAACAATTATTGACCATGGTGAGCTTGCCATGGTATGCTGATATAGCCAACTACAAGGTTGGCAAGGTGATTCCTATGGACTTCAACTCACAACAGCGAAAAATGTTCTTTCATGAAGCCAAGTTTTATGTGTGAGACGAACCATTTCTGTACAAGAGAGGTGTTAATGGTCTATTGAGAAGATGTGTGCCTGAGGAAGAGCAAGAACAAATTTTGTGGCATTGTCATAATTCCGGGTATGGTGGACATTTCAGTGGAGATAGGACAGAAGCGAAGTTCCTACAATCCGGGTTATTTTGGCCATCACTCTTCAAGGATGCATTTGTTTATGTTAAGAGATGTGATAGATGCCAACGGACCGGGAGCATATCAAAGAGGAATGAGATGCCTCAAAATCCTATATTAGAAGTCAAAGTATTTGACGTTTGGGGTATCTACTTCATGGGCCTGTTTCCCTCCTCGTTTTCTAAGGTTTACATCTTGGTGGATGTCGACTATGTATCAAAATAGGTGGAAGTTGTTGCAACCTTAACCAATGATGCAAAAGTGGTGATCAGATTATTGAAGAAGAACATATTCTCAAGGTTTGGGGTGCCTAGAGCGTTGATGAGTGATGAGAGAACCCACTTCTGTAATAGGAAGCTGGAGACTTTACTGAAAAAGTACAATGTTCACCATAGAGCTGCTACCCCATATTGTAACATCCCGGGACTGCCTGCAGGATTGGCGAGTGTCTCCATAAACCAACACAGGTCTTTTCAGCGTGTTTTGTCCTCACTCGCACGCATCCTAGGAAATTTCCCTGGAGGTCACCCATCCCACAATTGCTCCAGGTCAAACACGCTTAACAATAGAGTTCTTATGTTCTAGGCTCCCGAAAAGAAGTTACAACTTGTTGATATGGTTACGCCTAATCAATTCTTTTAAGTCATCCTCAACTATGCAGTCCCATACCTGCATAGTCTTTGAATCCCTCTCATTCCGGTGCGTATTCAGTTCATTCATGGGACCCTTCGCCTAGAAGCATGCCAGGAGCCGCCCATTGTACATGCTTTAATTCGCACCGGCGTCCACTCCCTGCCCTCATCAACCCCGGACACCACATGCCCACCGCGCCTCGCCTGGTTCGTCCCCGAACCACACCGTCTTTGGGAGAGGTCCCGTCTCGATACCATTTGTAACATCCCGGACCGCTGCGGCAGATTGACGAGTGTCTCCACAAACCAACACAGGTCTTTTCAGCGTGTTTTGTCCTCACTCACACGCATCCTAGGAAACTTCCCAGGAGGTCACCCATCCCACAATTGCTCCAGGTCAAGCACGCTTAACAATGAAGTTCTTATGTTCTAGGCTCCCGAAAAGAAGTTGCAACTTGTTGATATGGTTACGCCTAATCAATTCCTTTAAGCCATCCTCAACTATGCAGTCTCATACCTGCACAGTCTTTGAATCCCTCTCATTCCGGTGCGTATTCAGTTCATTAATGGGACCCTTCGCCTAGAAGCATGCCAGGAGCCGCCCATTGTACATGCTTCAATTCGCACCGGCGTCCACTCCCCGCCCTCATCAACCCCGGGACACCACACATATCACCCATAAACAAGTGGCCACGTTGAGGTGTCTAACTGCTAATTGAAGTAAATTCTGGAGAAAACCGTGAACTCCTCTTGGAAGGATTAGGTAATGAAACTGGATGATGCTCTTTGGGCATATAGGACGACCTTCAAAACTCCAATTGGTATGTCTTTGTTCCAATTGGTTTATGGCAAGGCATGTCATTTACCTCTTGAGTTGGAACATAAGGCATTGTGGGCAACAAAGTACTTGAACTTCGATTTGGCCAAAACGGGATGGTCAAGGATCTTGCAGCTCCATGAACTTGAATAATTCCAGAACTCAGCCTATGAGAATGCCAAAATCTACAAAGAGAATACTAAGAAGTGGCAGGACAAAAAGATCGTTCATAAAGAATTCCAGGAAGGCCAAATAGTGTTATTATTCAACTCAAGACTCAAGTTGTTTCTGGGAAAACTCAAATCTCGATGGTCGAGACCTTTTGTGATCAAGCAAGTGTTCCCTAATGGTGCAGTGGAAGTGAATGATCCGAACTCGGATAGAAGCTTCAAGGTGAATAGACAGAGGCTCAAGCCTTATTTCAGGGGAGATATTGAGCAGAGAAGGGAGTCCATCAACTTGATCTCTACTTAAAGCAACAAAATGTCAAGCTCGGGACGTTAAACAAGCACTCTTAGGAGACAACCTAAGCTTGGTTTTGCTTTCTTTCATTCTTGTTACATTTTACTGTTTTGCTTTTGATTAATTATTACGGGTTGGATATTATTTTTACTTGTTACCCTATTTTTATTAATTAATGCTAGTTGAAATGGTTTGGAGTGGAAAACAGGTGAAGAAGAGCTGGGTTGGGGAACTTTTATTGTGAACTAGGGTCAGAAACAGGTTTGCATAAGTTTTACTTTTGCAGTCAGAGCGCCCAGGCGCTATACCCAAAAAAAATGAATTTTTCTCTGCCTATACAGCGCCTAGGCACTGTAAACAGGGCGCCCTTGGCACATCCTTTTTGGCACACCAGCGTCAAGACGTTGGGATTTAGCGCCTAGGCACTTGTTTAAAAAAAAAACTCAACTCCTAGGCGCTGCCTACATAGCGCCTAAGCGCTACCTACATAACGCCTAGGTGCCTATACCAAGTTCCGTGTTTTAAACGCAGAACCGTTCCCTTTCCCCCTTCATTTTTTCCCTCATCTCCCTCTTCCCTTCTCCAACCCTCTTACATCTCTCTCTCTATCTCCTATTTCCCCTCTCCTTTTCACCCTCTCCACTATACCCCACTCCTTCTCTCCTTTCTTTTTCTTTTCTTCACCACCCATAAACCCCCTTCCTTATGCTCTGACTCTCATTTTCGCACTTGTGGTTTTCCTCTCTTGCTTCCTTACCATCCAGGTGAGTTTCCCTCGTTTTCTCTTATTTCCCCTCGTTTTCTCCTCTTTATTCATTTTTTTCCGACTCTCATTCTCTTAGATTTCATATATTTTTCATGCAATTATTTTGTGTTAAGGGTTTCTGATGCTAGAATGTTGCCTATTTTCACTGTTGAATTGATTGACACATTAACTGTGTATGGGTGATTTTGGTTAATGGGCATTTTCAAGATCTTAGGTGATTTGACTGTGATTTTGTAATCTCACTGGCATGCTCTGTTTCTATTTCAATTGGGTAATTTTTGGTTTGGTTGAAATGTGCATGTGTGAATTGATGCCTTGTAGTGAAATAAAGAATTATGGATTTGATGTGCATGCCCTGATTTGATGTGCCTGTTCTGAGAGAAGACACATTACATGTGGATAGGTTCTGATAGAATCTGAAATTTTGGATTATACACTCATACTATTTCTGTTTCATTTCTAAATTAATGGCACCCAAGATCCAACCTATGCGTAAATGCAAGACCCAGGCTGAGAGCTCACACCAACAGGTAGCATTTAATGCTGATTTATTTCTTTCTGCGGAGCATGAGAAGTGCCTAAATGAATTCCTCTGTAACTAGGGATTTGTATAAGAAAGAAGCATATTTTTGGGGAATAGGGAATGTGATGAAATTTTTAACCAAATCCTGCGGAGAAATTGGTCCAAGCTGTGCAAGTTACCGGTCGAGGGCTCGACCTCAATTGTTCGTGAGTTTTATGCAAATGCCTTTAGGCTGGAAGGTGATGACTGCAACAAATTCGAGTCATGTGTCCGGGGGCATCGCATTTTATTTGATGTATGCTCCCTGGACCGATTCCTGGAAACACCAGAAGCTGTGGGTGATTGTGGGTATACAACGCTAAAGCAGGAGGCGCTGAACCCTGACTTAGTTTTGAAAACTATCTGCAGGCCGGGAGCCCAGTGGGAACTTGATTCGGGAGACGATCCCAAATTTCTAAAGAAGTCTGATTTGTTACCAATCCCAAAAGTCTAGTGCACATTTTCTGAAGTTGGATTCTTCCCCAACTCTCACCATTAAGAGGCGACGAGAGACCAGGCACTACTGATTTTCGCCATTGTTACTAAAAGATCAGTGGATATGGGCTTACTGATCTCCCGTAACATTCAAACTCTAGCACAGAGTAGGACCCAGCGGTCTAGTATATGGTACCCCAGCCTTATCACGTAGCTTTGTCGGGCAGTTGGGGTGGAGATCAGTGGTGATGTATCAATTAGGCCAGCTCCATGACGAGCGCCGAACTCAGTCAAAATTATAACCAAAGTTATTACCTAAACTTGTAGCATAGTGAACAACACCGGATCGTCTCCTCAAGGATCGTAAACGTAATTTAATCAATTCAAGTGAAGTTAGCAAAGGGGGATTTGACAGTTCAAGGTTGCACTTAACAAAATTAAAGGAAGAAATAACAATTAAAAGAGTAGTCAATTTAGAAACCTATCCGAGATTAGGTGGATTCAATCATAGACCTTCCAACAAACACTTGAAGTGTATTTGAATGGTTAACTTGGATCTAACCGAGATCTCAGCATCAAATCCAGAATTCAAACTAGACAATCGTCCAGAATTCAATTGACAAGTGATAAACACAAATCTGCAATCGCACCATTCATGTAGATATATGTCAATTTAAGCACCGAATTCAATTAACCTAGGCACCAATCAGTAACCTAACCTCTTCAATTACGTGATTAATTTAGATCAATCAGTTCTAAATTTCATCACAAATACTTAATCTTAAACCAAGATCAAATCAGATTAAACATAAACAGAATCACCATTCATGTATTCAAGATCAAGAAAATAGAAGAAGAAGAAGAGAAGAAGAATTCAAATATAAATCAAATACATTACATAACCAAGGTCTCAAGAATCCAAACCACAATCTCTTCAAGAGTCCCAAATTGACTAGAAGTAACTTAGCCCTCCATTACCATGAAGGAGAGCATCAAAATATACAAAAGCTATGAGAAACTATGAAGAAACAAGAAGAAATTATGAGAGAAATGAAGGAGAATACAACTTGTTATTCATGATAACCAATGGTGCCTTTTATAGAAGTCTAGGGTAACAAAATGACAAAGGGGGGTGGGTGGATGAGTGGGGTGGTTGAGTGAAGTGGTTGAGTGGAGTGGTTGAGTGGGTTGGTTGAGTGGGTTGGTGAGTGGAGTGGTTGAGTGGGTGGTTGAGGACGAAAATTTCTTGTCTGACTTGGAAGCCAAAAACGACTAACTATACTTCAGATCCATGAAAAGTACTCTTCATGAAAGTTGTAGATCTTTGTCTTGGCTATAACATGCATATCTGGATCGTCCAATTTGGCTTCCTACAGCCCAAGATATAACCCAAATACCACAGGTTGCTCAAACCCAACTTCAGCACCTCTGTTCCGACTTGCAAGCTCAAACTGACCCATTAGACTTCATTTTTTCAAAAAGTGTTCTTCATGAAAGTTGTTTATTTGGATCTTAACTATCAACTATCCAAATTTCAGCCTATCTCATTTATTACAGCTTGAGATATGATTTTAGAGTGCACACCGTTCGGATTCTAGTGACAGAACTCGTATTCTGACTTCCATGTAAACTTAGGTCCCTTAGACATCTGTTTAGGACTTCGAGCTCTTCATCAAAGTTGTAGAGCTTCCTCTTAGCTTTCCTACAAGGTAAAATTCATGATTATCACATATCAGGAACTCAAGTTATGGCCAAAATACAGAAACAGTATCAAATCTCAATAATGCTGAAAATATTCAATTAGGACCAATTTGAGCTCAAACTCACAAAATCATACCAAACTCAATCAATTAAGAATATGGAGAGTGTAAATGACTAAACAAAAGGGTTTCTTAATGAATAAAATATGTGATTATCACTCCAGCTGTGGACGTGGCCATGATCAACTGTTACTTGCAAGAGGACAACCCTACTCAGATTCCTTCAGCAGCTCGAGCCCGTGCAGCTAGACCACCTTGTCCACGCCCTGAACCTTCCTCCAGTGGAGTTGAGCATCGCCTCTGACGAATCGAGAACTATATGGTTCAGTTGAGCCAAGTGCTAGAAACGATGCTGAGGAACCTGGCTGTCTAACTCAATGTTGATCCAGATGCCCTAGGCAGCATTCCAATTCTTGAGGAGGACTCAGAGAGTGAAGGCGGAGTTGAACCTAGTGGAGACGACAGTGAGAGCAGCGATGATTGATCTACGAGGGGGAGTTTCTATTTTTATTCTTATTGTTTTGTATTTTCATTAGTTTTGCATTTTTATAAGTCAAGCCAATGCTGAACTGTTTGGAGTTTACTTTTGTGGGTTCCATGTTTGATAATATGATTGTAAGGTGAGTCAACCATGCATGCACTGCCTGTTAGGACAACTTGAAAGCTTTGTGGATTTATTTGTTAGAATGTGGTACTTGAATGAGGATTATGACTTCCATGCATGAATCTTATAGCTTGTTGTTAATGTACTTGGTGATTTTTGTGATTGGATTTCATAATTAATCCTTGGGAGTTCTTTTGAGCCTTTAACATTTTTGCTTTGATGAGAGGTCACTTATGAGTTTCTATTCTTCTAACTTTGCTTGAATCTCATTTGTATGTCATGATTTGCACAATGCATCGACATGATAAAGGCAGTTTTGTTGTTAAGCCAGATAGCCAGATAGCCAACCAAATGATGTTTGTTTCCTCTGTGTTGCCCCTTTGAGCCTAATTCACTGATTTTTTTGTTTGACTCATACAACATGTCATAGCCAAAATAATGAATGTCTTATCCACCTGAAAGGAGTAATTGAGCATTGAATTTATTGAAGGTGTGGGTTAGCAATGTACTAAGTTTGGGGTGACCATTGTATTTCTAAAAAAATAATAAAAAAAGAGCGAGTTGGCTGGTTGAATAGGTACCCCTTTGAGACCGAGGGGTTATTGGGGAAATACTTGATTCAATGATCAGGTACCCCTTTGAGACCATATAGGTTACTGGGGAAATATAAAAGAAAGAAAGAATGTGAAAGGTATGAGATTTGTGAGTTGAAGATTTGTTTGAAGTACCAATGATCATTTGCTCTCTAAGGTAGCAATTTATATGTTCATTTTATCTACCTTGTACCTTGGCACCAATGCAACCTTGAATAAAGTCTTTTTGATTGTTGCATTTGTGAGTGGTGTGCATGCATGTATGAGATCAAAAATAAATCCAAGGAGGGTGAGCTCAGTAAGTGATACCTGAGGGAAACATAAGCCCAAATAGGAGAGTGACTGAGAGTCTTTATTCATCTATAGAGAGTTTTAGTGACCCAATTATCAGGTGTACCTTGCTGCCATGTTCTTTAGTTTTCAAGCTTTAATTGTTCAACGCATGGTTGTGATGATCCTTATTTTTTACCCTCTGAGTTTCAGCTACACAGTTGAGAGTCTACTTCCAAGAATACATATATGAATTGATTTGCTGTGACCTTGATGCTTTTGAGTTGAGGGACACTCTTAGTTTATTTTATTCAGTTCAGCATTGGTGTTTGAGTTATAGAGTTGTCGTTTTATTTAGCCCATTTGTTATTTTGTTTTGCTTGAGGACAAGCAAAGTTTTAAGTTTGAGGTGGTGATAATATGCTAGATTATCTGTTATTCCAAAGCCTTTTGAGTGAATTTCACCGCTTAAGCCCAACTTTTGACGTTGTTTTGACCTTAAGATAGTTTTATTTTATCTTTTGAGTTGATCTATTTGATTTTATTAGATTGAGTTCATTTTGATTTGAATCATTGGTGCCTTAGCTCAATTGCTGTTGTTTTGATTGTAAGCACCAAGGGAAACACTCAAGAAAAGATGACTAACAGCCTTGAACGAAGATGAAGTGCATATTTGATGGATACTAAGCACCTAGGTGCTACAGAATCAGTGCCTAGGCGCCCTTGAAGACTTCAGAAAACTCTTCCTAGATGTTGAGCGTCCAGGCACTCAAGACGAAGCACCTAGACGCTCTTAATTATGAAAAAAAGGACGTGCTGGACATCCAGCGCCTAGGCGCTCCAAACTCAGCACCTAGGCACCCGTAACAAAGTATAAGTTCATATTTCTGACCTAATTTGAGGGATCAGTCAGTAAAGGAGGTAAGGAGACACGAACCAACCCTATTCTGGAGAGTTTTGGGGTATTCTGAAGAGAAGAAATCGTGAAAACGAATCGGATCTTCACCTACTTATGGAGTTTTCTCTATTCTCTTCCCTTATTCTAGTTTTATCCATTATTGTCATGTATAGCTAAACTTCCCTTTGTTGGGATTAGGTGGATTTTGATGAAACCTGTTTGTATTTGATATTGGGTTCACTTAATTCAAGTTGCTATTCTGTTTTGAGTTTACGATCTCTTTAGAATGAATTTTGGATTGTATATTGAATGAAAATTTGATATATGATTTGTGCTATGAGATTATGAACCTTACTTATCTATAGGTTAGGAATAGTCATTATTTTGCTTGTTACCTCTTTGAATTCTAAATCGTAATGCTTGTTGTCTCTTAGAATCGCCTAAGGAATTTTAATTGGGAACAAAGGGTTAACTACCTAAGGAATTAGGAGTTGCGTATTTTAGAGAATTCGGTAACAAAATAAGAATAGTAGCTTGTGTTAGTTCCAATTGATATGCAACAAGTGATATCAAATGAAATTTGATCCCAACTCTTTCATTAATTGATTGATTCTCATTTCGTATACTAATTGTTTGTTAAATTGTCAAGTAGAAAAACCCAAAAATATTGTCTTTGCGTGAGTTCATGTATTTCTCTTATTTTGTTATTAGAGCTCACTTTGATCCAAATCGTAGTTTAAATAGTAGCTAATTTTGTGAATTTGTATTTGGCCATCGATCCCTAAGAACGATATTCGATTTCTTACCGTTTTTATTACTTGACGATTCGGTACACTTGCAATGGTCACATTAAGAATCCAGGAAGAAGAACAAGAAAAACATATTAAAAAGGAACGTGCCTCTAGTGGGAGCCGAAAATCAGAGTAGATCAAAGTCACGAAGAAGGAAGAACTTCAAATGCGCACTTAAAGAAAGATTGTTGACACAACAAAAAAATGATAACTTCACAAATTGTAGTTATTTGTGCCTCATATCTATGTTATATTGATGATTTAGTCCTTGTTTTGATGAATGATTGAAAGACTTTAGCTTCGTGTTCATATAATTCAATTTCAGTGTCTTCCATTCTGATTCTGAGAAAATGTTTCCGATTCTTTGATAGATTGAGTGTATTTGCACTTATTGTTGAATTGGTAATTTCTCTATGGCAAGTAGAATTCCAACCAAGTGAAACTTAGAAGATTTAGATCAGCTTTGTAAGAGAAAGGTAAGTGCAAAGATCAGCTTATCATGTCGCGGCGTGGCATATAAATGTCACGGCGTGATACATTCCCCTGTTCAGGCAGAAAGCTACACATTTTGAATATCGCGACGCAAAGGAATGAATGCCGTGGTGTGGTGACCTAAATTGTATACCTACCGCGGCATATGAAGTTGAATGCCGCGGCGTGACTCTGTTTTCTAAGCCCTATAAATACTGTTGCATTAATTTTCTATAGGAGGTTAGGTTAATTTTAGAGAGTTGCGGCCATGGTTTTATATTTTACATTGATATAAAGCAAAAATGGCTAACATTGAAGGTCATCTTCACGTTAGGGGAGGATTGGAGCTTGAAGGATCATCCCATTAAGTTTTTTCTTCTCTTTCCTTTACTTTCCTCTCTTTCCATCTCTATGAACATGATTTATTGTGATATTTTCGTTGGGTTCATGGCTGGCTAAGCTATTTATAGGGTTTTTCTTTGGATCCTCCTATGGATATTGATCAATTTTGTAATCCTTTGATTTTATATATATGATTTGGTTTTGGTTCAATTATATAGTGCTTAATACTTTAATAGTCTGATCAACTTTTAATTGATTTGTTAAAATCTAATGAACCTAGACATAGGAATTTGGATTTGAGATCGTATGTATGATTGATGCATGTTCTATTTCATTCAATTAGTTTAGATGCGATGATTCGTTAATAAGATAGAAATATACCTATTAGTCATGTATAGTAATTAATTGGGCATAGATCTTAATGAATGGATTTACACTAATTCTCATATACACATAGTGAATTAGGTAATAGAAGCATGGTTAATTGACATAGACATATGTTTTTAACTAATTTAGATTCTCAAGCTAACCTAACCATTTCATTTATATTGCTCGTAAGGATTACTTATTATCAAAGGAAGTAGGAGGTGAAAAAGAATTTCCTATTCTCTAATTATCAACTCAATCCAATTATATAGTTTTTCGAGTCTTTTAATTAGTTCTAACACTTCCCTTTCTCAATTTATATGCCCTTGAATAGAAATACTTAAATTATTTGTTTATACTTAACACTAGTTTTAACCATTGTCCTCGTGGGAATGATATCTGACTCCTAGCTACACTACAAGTGCGATTCGTGCACTTGCAGTAAGCAAAAAATGCAAACAAGTTTTTAGCGTCGTTGCCGGGGATAACGACTTAAATTCAGTTTAGCTAATATTAACAACGAGTTTTAGTATCCCTTGTTCAAGTTTTTTTTGTGCATATTAATTTAAGTTATTATTCTTTAATTGTTTTAGGTAAATATAAGATGGCAGAAGAAGCTGCTATGCACGAGGTGGAGGATGAAAGTCGCACAAGGCCATTAAGGAAGTTTGCAACTCCTCATATGGATAATCTGCAATCCAGTATCAGACGTCCTACCATCCGGGCTAATAATTTTGAGATAAAACCGACAATCATTCAAATGATCCAAATTTCTGTACAGTTTGGTGGCTTATCTAATGAGGATCCCAAGGCACATCTTTCAAATTTCTTGGAGATTTGCGATACTTTTAGGCATAATGGAGTATCCGATGATGTTATTTGCCTAAGGCTTTTCCCTTTCTCTTTAAGGGATAGAGCCAAAAGCTGGTTGCACTCTCTTCCAGTGGGATCCATTATAACCTGGGTAGAGGTATGTACTAAATTTTTGAATAAATACTTCCCCCTGCCAAGACTGCTGAGATGGTGAATGATTTTACATCATTCACTCAGTCTGAGTTAGAATCCTTGCATAAAGCTTGGGAAAGGTACAATGATTTACTGAGAAGGTGCCCACATCACGAGATATCACATTGGCACCAAATCTACTCATTTCATAAGGGTTTGCTACCGCACTATCGGCCAATTGTTGATGCTACAGCTAGAGGCTCTTTACTCAGCAAATCTTTTGATGAGGCCTTTCAACTCTTGGAAGAATTAGCTGTTAACAACTACCAATGGCCGGCAACAAGAAACACTCTACGGAGGGTAGCTAGAGTGCATGAAGTAGATGCATTAAACTCACTATCTGCTCAGATGGCAGCATTAACAAGCAGGATGGATAGTATGGGTTAGAATTCACACCAGAGCCCATTTATTCTATGTGAAAAGTACAAAGACAAAAAGTGCGCCATATGTCGGCAATTATAGGCCGCAACAAAATAACCCATACACCAACCAGTATAATCCTGGATAGAGAAACCATCCAAATTTCTCATGAAAGGACAACTAAGGACCTTATTCCTCCTCTAATGCTCCTAGAAATGAACGCCAGTACAACCCTCCTAGATTTCCAACCCATCTAAGACAACCAATGCAAGAAAGAAAGCCTGCATTGGAGGTTATGTTCATGCAGTTGATGGCTAAGAATAATGCTTTCATTAACAAGACCGACTCCTATATGGCAAGGACTGATGTTCACTTATTAAAGAATGATTTGATGATTCAAAGCCAAACGGCTTAGAAGAGAGCATTGAAAACTCAAGTGGGACAGTTGGCTAACGCCATTAACAACAGGCCCTCAGGCACCTTCCCAAGTAATACTGTTAATAATCTGAAGGATGCCTCAAATAAGGACTGTAAGGTGATCTCACTGAGGAGTGGCAAGGACATTGAGGGAAATCCAAAGACTAGATTGTTGGAGGATGAAGTGGCCAAGAGCCAAGACCATAAAGAAATAGTCCAAGAGGAGGTGGACGTTAAGAAAAAGGAAAAAAAATTGAAAAGGATGAAGGCATAATCCAAAAGAAGCCTGAGGGCAAGAAAGTGGAGAATAGACCTTATGTACATCCTTTACCTTTTCCTAGTAGGCAAAACAAGCATAAGCTGGAAGAACAGTTTAAGAAATTATTAGAAGTTTTCAAGAAATTGTATATCAACATCCCTTTTGCTAAAGCCTTGGAACAGATGCCCAGCTACGTTAAATTCATGAAGGATATCTTGTCCAAGAAATGTAGGCTAGGAGAGTTTGAAATGGTAACATTATCTGAAAAATGCAGTGCCGTTTTGCAATAGAAACTTTCCCCAAAGCTAAAGGATCCAGGGAGCTTTACAATTCCTTACGCCATAGGAGAGAATTTCCTAGGCCAAACTTTATATGATATGGGGGCAAGCATTAATCTCATGCCCCTATCCATATTCTAGAGGTTAGGTTTGGGGGAATGCAAGCCCACATCTGTAACCCTCCAACTAGCCGATTGTTCCTATACGTATCCAAAGGGAATTGTGAAAAATGTCCTAGTAAAAGTGGATAAGTTCATATTCCCTGCGGACTTCGTTATTTTGGATATGGAAGAAGATTATAGGGTTCCTTTGATCCTAGGCAAACCGTTCCTGGCCATAGGGAGAACACTCATAGATGTGCAAAAAAGAGAATTAACTATGAGAGTTCAAAATCAAGAGGTAACTTTCAACATCTTTAAAGCAATTAAGTTTCCTCAAGATCAGGAAGAGTGTTCTTATGTTGGGATATTGGATAACATCATTAATGACGCATTCCAAGCTAATATTCCTGAAGACTCCCTTGCTGTGGCATTGACTTCATCAACTGATAATGATGAAGAGCCTAAGGACGATGTTTCAAATTTTATTAGGCACCTAGATGCGGTGCCTAGGCAATATCGGTCGCCTAAGTTTGAAACCTTGGAGTCCGATGCAACAAATAAGGCATCTAAGCCCTCCATTGAGGAACCCCAGAGGCTTAAACTTAAGCCTCTGTCCAATCATTTGCAGTATGCATATTTGGGAGCAACCTCTACCCTACCGGTAATCATATCATCATCCCTTTCAGATGATCAAATGGAGAAACTTCTCCATATGTTGAGGCAATACAAGCATGTTATTGGATGGACTATTGCTGATATTCAAGGCATTAGCCCCTCCATCTATATGCATAAGATCCTGTTAGAGGACAACCAAAGTGGTGTTGTGGAACACCAAAGGAGGTTGAATCCAATTATGAAGGAAGTAGTGAGGAAGGAAATAATCAAGTGGCTAGATGCAGGCATAATATATCATATTTCTAACAGCCATTGGGTCTCACTAATTCAATGTGTTCCCAAGAAAGGTGGCATGATGGTAGTCACCAATGAAAACAATCAGCTCACCCCCTCTCGCAAGGTCACAGGTTGGAGGGTGTGCATGGACTACCGCAAGATGAACAAGGCCACCCGAAAGGACCATTTTCTGCTTCCGTTCATAGACCAAATGTTGGATAGGCTAGCAAGAAAGGCCTATTATTGCTTTTTGAATGATTATTCTGGATATAACCAAATTGCCATAACGCTTGAGGACCAAGAGAAGACAACATTTACTTGTCCCTATGGTACATTTGCATTTCGAAGGATGCCGTTTGGATTATGCAATGCTCCTGCAACCTTTCAATGTTGCATGATGTCCATCTTTGCTGATATGATTAAGCACGGGTTGGAAGTGTTCATGGATGACTTTTTCGTATTTGGGGATGATTACAATAGATGTTTACAGACCTTATCATCCATACTGAAAAGATGTGAAGACACCAACCTTATCCTCAATTGGGAAAAATGTCACTTTATGGTCCAAGAAGGCATAATTCTTGGCCATAAGGTTTCTATTAAAGGGATGGAGTTGGATAAGGCAAAGATTGAGGTAATTGACAAGCTCCCTCTGCCAAACTCAGTTAAAAGAATCCATAGTTTTCTTAGCCATGCGGGTTTCTATCGAAGGTTCATTAAAGATTTCTCGAAGATAGCCAAGCCTCTTTGCAACCTTCAGGAGAAAGACATCCAGTTTACCTTTGATGATTCATACCAGGTTGCATTTGAGGATCTAAAGAAGAGACTGATCTTAGCACCAGTAATTATTACTCCAGATTGGGACTTAACATTCGAGCTCATATATGATGCCAGTGATTATGCAGTGGGTGCAGTGTTGGGACAACGAAAGGACAAGGTGTTTTGTTCTATATATTATGCGAGCAAGACACTTAATGACGCCCAACTGAACTACACAACAACGAAGAAAGAACTGCTGGCAGTTATGTTCACATTTGACAAGTTTAGAGCTTACTTGGTAGGAACCAAGGTGATAGTGTACACAGATCACTCAACCTTAAAGTACTTGGTGAGCAAGAAAGATACAAAATCACAACTGATTAGGTGGGTTTTGCTTCTACAAGAGTTTGATCTAGAGATCAGAGACAAGAAAGGTGCAGAAAATCAAGTGGCAGACCACCTTTCAAAACTAGAAAATGAAGAATGCCAAGCTGAACCGATTATGATTAGGGAAACATTTCCTATGAGCAGCTTTTGGCAGCCACCACTTAATCATGTCCATGGTATGCAGACATGGTGAATTACATCGTGGGTTGTGTGCTACCACCTGATCTAACCTCTCACTAGAATAAGAAATTCTTATACAATGTCAGTGTGCTGACCAGATATTGAAAAGGTGTGTACCTATGGAGGAAGTAGAGCAGATCTTGAACCAATGTCATGTTTCTCCATATGGTGGACACTACAGTGGTGAGAGGACGGCTGCGAAGGTGCTTCTATTGGTCATCCCTATTCAAGGATGCACATTTTCATGTGCAAAGAAGTGATCGGTGCCAGAAATCTAGAAACATTTCCAGAAGGAACGAAATGCCCCTTAACTTCATTCTAGAAGTTGAGATCTTTAATGTTTGGGACATTGACTTCATGGGCCCCTTTATTCCCTCATTTGGGAATCAATACATACTTGTAGTTGTAGACTACATGTCCAAATGGGTGAAGGCATATGCATTTCCTACCAATGATTCAAAGGTAGTGATTGGCTTCATGAAGAAACAGATCTTCACCAGGTTTGGAACACCTAGGGCCATCATCAATGACAGAGGGTCGCATTTTTGTAATAAGTACTTTGAAGCTCTCCTAGCTAAGTATGGTGTGATGCATTAGATTGTCATTGCTTATCACCCACATACAAATGGGCAAGCAGAGGTATCCAACCACAAAATAAAGCGGATCTTGGAGAAGATAGTGTGTCCAACCAAAAATAATTAGTCAAGAAAGTTAGATGACGCACTATGGGCTGACAGGACTGCTGACAAGGGTCCCATTGGTATGTCCATACAAGCTGGTGTTTGAGAAAGCATGCCACTTGCTGGTTGAGCTTAAGCGTAGTGCTTATTGGGCAATAAAGCAGCTCAACTTCAATTTACAAGCTGCCTATGAGAAAAGACTTTCGCAAATCAATGAACTTGATGAATTCAGGCTGCAGGCCTATGAGAATGCAAAAGTATACAAAGAGAAGGTCAAGTACTGGCATGACAAGAGGATTGTCCAGAAACGATTTGATGAAGGCCAGCAAGTTCTTCTATATAATTCCAGGCTTAAACTCTTTCCTGGAAAGCTTAAATCGAGGTGGTCGGGACCCTTTGTTGTGATAAAGGTGTTCCCCCACGGCGCAGTGGAGATAGCCCCACTTGATGGATCATCAAGTTTTATGGTTAATGGCCAGCGCCTAAAACCTTATTTCAGAGGAAAAAATTTTAGGGAGAAGACCTCCCTCACTTTAACAGCTCTAACTTGATGTCCACAAAGTCCTGTCGGAACTATAAATAAGGCCTTTTTTGGGAGGGTAACTAATTGTGCATATTTTGATTTTTAAGGCATTAGTATGTTAATATGTGGTTTTTGTAGTTTAATTAAGTTTTTGATATACAAATTGTTATTTGACATTTTGGACATGTTTTATAGGTGTTGGTGACCCATTTTGGCCAAGAGTCCTGGTTGAAATTAGTTTGCTGCAGAATTCTGCAGGCTGACCTTTCACGTCGAGGCGTGGTGCTTGAAAATGTATCGGTGTGAGGTCCTTAACAGGCAATTATCAATAAGTATAGAGTCGCGGTGTGGTGTGTGCCAATGCCGCAGTGTCTTTGTTCAAACAAATAATATTTAAATTATAAATAGTATTTATTTAAATATTTAAATTATTGGGGAATTAATGGGCGCCACGACGTTAAATTTGAAAACGCCACAGTGTGATGTGTTTTTGGGGTTAAACACCGCTGACGGTTCATACGTCCCTCGCTTTTCCCCTTTCTGCTAAACCTATTCTCTATTTTCTCTCAACCCATTCCCTCGTTTTTAGTTTTCTACCTTCGTAGCTTCATTTCCCTACTTCCAAACAAGGTATGAAGCTAATCTCATTTTCTTATTTTTATTTTGTTATGTCATTTTTTTTTAAGTTTTCTGTGTTAAATGAATATTTTCTTGTTTTTAGTAGGATTATATGTATTAGGATAAGTATTTTATAGTTTTTATGTAGTATAGGTGTGTGTATTCTACCTGGGGTAGGAGATTTGGCCTAATTTGGGGTTTATCTAGGTTTTGACTAAGCACGTGTCGCGGCGTTACCATTTAGTGCCGCGGCGTGATACTAAATCTTATTGAGTGTCGCGGCGTTCTCATGAATAGATTGAATGTCGCAACGCATGTGTAAATGTCGCAGCGTGATACATTGAATTTTCCATAATTTCCCAGAATTGCAAGTTTATTATGCTTAATCCTGCCCATTACTTGTTATTGATTGTTGCCATTCCTTTTTAGGTACCATGGGCCCAAAGAGAGTATGTGGATCGTCCAATAGAGCAAACAAGGAACCATCTCCTCCTCCGCCATTTGATTAGGCGAGATTTGTGTCAGTCGTCATAGCTGAGAGGTGCACCAGACTGGTTTCTAAATTAGTCAAAACTGAGCAAGGATACTCCTTCGATGAGGGTATCTCGGAGCATATTGATAGGATGATCTACCACTATCATTGGGGTAGATTTGCACAGCACCCCAAGGTGGTAGTTCTTCCTATGGTTTACGAATTTTACGCGAACATCGACACCACCGATGCCAACACCATGATAGTTATTGTCCGGGGACGCCAGGTTTCCTACGCTACATTGGTCATCAGGGCATTATTAGACTTACCAGCTCCGCCATTGATCTGCGAGTACACTCACTTTATCAGAGTCGACCCATATGGCATCGATCTTGCCATTGTGACGGCCAGGATCTACATACCTGAGTCATGGCTAATGCAGTGGGTATTAAGTGTCCAGGATGGCAGACCCAAATTCTTCTGTCGAGCTTGTTTGATGCCAGAGGCTTGGATCTAGTATCATTTCATCTGCACACAAATTCTATCGTCTGCTAACCTATCAGAGGTGACTCGAGAGCGGGCAATCATGATCTATGCTATTCTCAAGCATCGCGCCATTGACGTCGGCCATATAATTCACCAGCAAATCCGGAGAGTAGCCAGAGAGTGCAAGAGCTTGTTCTTTCCTTCACTCGTCCACTAGCTATGCAGAGGGCAGATGGTCGAGTCTCAGGACCATGAGGAGTGCTCTGAGAGGAAACAACCTCTCAATGATTATTTCCTTGAGAGGGTCCATGCAATTCCAGCCCCTCCACCTGCTATGAGGGCACAGAGGCAGGCTACAAGAGAGCCTAAGGCAGAGCCATCATAGCCCTGGCCAGTACCAGTTGATGCGACAACTTAGAGGACCAACATGGAAGCAAGGGTGACAGATTTGGAGGCTCAGACAGGCTAGATGACAGTCATGCTATCATATATCATTCAGACTCAGCGTTGGGTGGCAGAGCGCTTGCATTTTTTGATTGATGATTACCCAATCCCAAACTTCTTGCCTGTTGCAGTTGCTGACCCACCACCACAACCATCACAGGAGCCAGGGCCCTCTCACCAGCCAATAGCTGATGATGACGCGGCCATGGGCGAGGATGCAAACACAGACGACGAGGCTACCGATTCTGAGGAGCCCTCCATCTAGCCCTTGTGGCATTCAGGGCACACATTCTTTCATTTTATTTCATTTTGTTTAGTATCTTGTATGTTTTTGTTGTACAGTGCAGACATTGTTTCCCTCAAGTTTGGGGGTGTTTTAAACTTATGTATGAGGTTACGATACTAATATTTTAGGTTGTTTGTTATATATGTGGTATATATATATTGCATTAACTATTATACTATTATTGCCTATCTTTAGTATGATATTTTGGTTTATTGGTACAGTTATGTATGTTTGTAATTATGTATGTTTTGTTAAGATCTAGAGGAACAAGTATCTTGATAACAATTGTAAGAGAATCTCATTCAAGATACAACTGTCGTTTCCTTTCACAATTTGAATCATAATGGTTAAAACTAGTGTGAAATGATTGTTCAATGATAGATATTGATGCAATTTGATTTGAACACTTTTGTGAATCCATATGCAATCTTTGAAGCATGTTGAAGCAATCTAGTTTTATTTTACATTTCCCACTTACATGCTTGTTGAACTTTGGAATTGATATATAGTCTTGTCTGGAGAAAGTTTATGTATTGTACATATAAAAATATCAATTATCTGTGAAATTGTTTTTGAACTCCCTTGAGGCGAAATCTTAATTTGTGCATGAATGAGGAAATGATTAGGGCATTGTTTGGACCGATTGAGCCTTAAAAAGCTTACCTTGACATGATTATATCTCTAGGTCCCCTTTGAAGCCTTATATATGTTTGGCCTTATGTTTTTCATCACCTACATATACCATACCATGTAACCATTCTAAATGCATGTGAAAACATGACATTTGTTATCTTACCATTATTGTTGACTGAGTTCATATCATATGATTTCTTGAAATAAGTCTAGTAATTAAGGGTATTTTATAAGTCAAATTCAAAATTGAGCTTGTAAGAACCATCTACATGAAAGAAAAACCTTGCTTTGTAAAAGTGAAAGAAAAAAAATTGAAAAGGGACAAGCAAAAGAAAAGAAAAGAAAAGAAAAGTTAAATACAAAAATAAAACATTGAATGGTTTTTATGAGTTCTGATCTTTCAAAGTCTTTTTGGAATACCCTGATATGTTAAAGTGAGCTCAAGTCTTGAAATCATATATGTATGTGACTCAATGTTTGTGTTAAATCCATTCCCTTTGTTCTTTAACCCATACCCTTGGCCTTACATTATAAGCTGATAAAGACCCTTTTGATCCTCAATTACGTGTTGTTACATTAGTGGAGAGAGAGTTGAATTACAATCTTATGGATTCCTTGATGCATGTTCATCTGTATGTCCATAAACTCATCTGGGTAAGTTAGAATTGAATAGAAGAAGTTTTGTTTGCATGATTTTGGGAAATATATCTTAAATATAAAAGGAAACTGTGATTGTTAGCATGATGAGGATTGTATATGTATGAAACTGAGTGTGAGGCAGGTACATTCTATGAGGTTTTATGCAATCATCTTACACTAGTTTAGCTTGAGTAAAAGTGGAAAGTTCAAAGTTGTAGAGAGCAGGGTAACAAGTTAATCTTTATAAATGTACTTTGTTTTGCTCGAGGACTAACAAAAATCTAGGTTTGGGGGTGTGATAACTTCACAAATTGTAGTTATTTGTGCCTCATATTTGTGCTATATTGATGATTTAGTCCTTGTTTTGATGTATGATTGGAAGACTTTAGCTTCGTGTTCATATAATTCAATGTCAGTGTCTTCCATTCTGATTCTAAGAAAATATTTCTGATTCTTTGATAGATTGAGTACATTTGCACTTATTGTTGCATTGTTAATTTCTCTATGGCAGGTAGGGTTCCAACCAAGTGAAACTTAGAAGATTTGGACCAACTTTGCAAGAGAAAGCTAAGTGCAAAGATCAGCTTGTCATGCTGCGGCGTGGCATGTGAATGTCGCAGCGTGATACATTCCTCTGTTCAGGCAGAGAGCTACGCATTTTGAATGTCGCGGCGCGTAAAGGAATGAATGATGTGGCATGGTGACCTAAATTGTATTCGCGCCGTAACGTATGAAGTTGAATACCGCGACATGACTCTCTTTTCTGAGCTCTATAAATACTGTTGCATTAATTTTCTACAGGAGGTTAGGTTATTTTTAGAGAGCTGCAGTCAGTGTTTTATATTTTACACTGATAGGAAGCAAAAGTGACTAAGATTGAAGGTCATCTTCACCTTGGAGGAGGATTGGAGCTTGAAGGATCATCACATTGAGCTTTCTCTTCTCTTTCTTTCACTTTCCTCTCTTTCCATCTCCATGAACATGATTTATTGTGATATTTTCGTAGGGTTCATGGCTGGCTAAGCTGTTTATAGGGTTTTTCTTTGGATACTCCTATGGATATTGATTAATCTTGTAATCCTTTGAGTTTATATACATGATTTGGTTTTGGTTCAATCATATAGTGCTTAATGCTTTGATAGTCTGATCAGCTTTCAATTGATTTATTAAAATCTAATGAACCTAAACATAGGAATTTGGATTTGAGATCGTATATATGATTGATGCATGTCCTATTTCATTCAATTGGTTTGGAAGTGATAATTTGTTAATAGGATTGAAATATACTTGTTGGTCATGCATAGTAATTAATTGGGAATAGATCTTAATGAGTGGATTTACACTAATTCTCATGGACACATAGTGAATTAGGTAATAGAAGCATGATTAATTGACCTAGACATAGGCTTTTAACTAATTTAGATTCCCAAGCTAACCTAACCATTTCATTTATATTGCTCATGAGGATTACTTATTATCAAATGAAGTAGGAGGTGAAAAAGAATTCCTTATTCTCTAATTATCAACTCAATCCAATTATATAGTTTTTCGAGTCTTTTAATTAGTTCCAACACTTCCCTTTCTCAATTTATATGTCCTTGAATAGAAATACTTGAACTATTGGTTTATACTTAGCACTGATTTTAACCATTGTCCTCGTGGGAACTATATCTGACTCTTAACTACACTACAAGTGCAATCCGTGCACTTGCGGTAAGCTAAAGAGTGAACAGAAAAATGTAAAAAAAGCTTATGAAGCAACAACCTCTCAAAGATGTGTTGCTAGTACCTCTGATGATGGAGAAATCTTGTATAGTGAAGTAGCAATTGGTTCCAATGGCAGAAAATAGCCCATTGATGTTTGGATAATGGATTCAGGAGCAACATGGCACATGAATTCTCAACAAGACTGGTTTAGTACTTATGAACCTATCTCAGAAGGATCTGTATTCATAGGAAATGATCATGCCTTGGAGATTGCTGGAGTTAGTACTATTAAAATAAAATTACATGATGGTACAATTTGCACAATTCAAGGGGTATGACATGTGAAAGGTTTAAAGAAGAATTTATTGTCTATTGGGCAATTGGATGACCACGGGTGCAAGAACCATATTGAAAGTGGGATCTTTAAGGTTGTTAAAGGTGCTCTTGCGGTGATGAAAGCTGAAAAGATCGCAACAAATCTATACATGCATGTGGGAGATACACTACAAAAGGCAGATGCATCAGTTGCATCAGCAGACCATGAATAATCAACGATAATGTGGCATCATAAATTAGGCCATATGTCGAAACGTGGTTTGAAGATTCTCGCAGAACGTGATCCCCTTCCCGGGCTCAAATCAGTAAACTTACCTTTTTGTGAGCACTGTGTTACAAGCAAGCAGCATAGATTAAAGTTTGATAGATTAATTGCTAGAAGCAAGCACATACTGGATTTGATTCATTCTGATGTGTGGGAGTCACCAGAAATGTCTCTAAGAGAAGCAAAATACTTTGTATCATTCATTGATGATTACTCCAGGACATTATGGGTGTACTGATAACTCTTAGAAATAAGAGTTATTACCATCCTTTTAGCTTAATCATTTTTCTTGTTTTGATCAATTTTTGGAGAAGAACTTCAAGTTTTGTTTGATTGAGTAAATATCTGTGTTAATCTGAGTAATTGTGAAAAGCTGTAAATTCTGATCTGTTATTGCTGAAGGTTCGATTTATTTCTGAGCAGGTTTTAAAGGTGTAATTGCTGAAGGAATTGCTCTGGGATGTTTTAGAATGCTGCAGCTTTGGGGGAGCGAATCACTAGGAGTTAAAATCAATTCCAGCTCAGTTCTTGTCCACTAGAAGACAAAATACCTGCTGCACTGTGCATAAAAGGAAGAAAGAGAATACATTGCAGCAGCTGTGTGTACTTGAGAAATGGGCCAAGGAATATTTTAGTATTTTAATTTGTAAAAGCCCAAAAAGTAAGGCATGAGAGAGAGTGTAACCCTATTTTGGGAGCTAGTACAAATAGTGAGGGTGACCTTTCTTTTAGGAGAGCTTTTTGGGTACTGTGCAGAGCTGTCAGCTCCTGGTTTTTATCTGTAATTCCAGTGTTCACGCATCATGTCTTTATTTTTCATTTCCTTTGTTTACTTTGTTTTCAAGCTCATTATGAGCTAAATTTTATTAGTTAGAATTCTATGAATTTGTAATTTGTACTGAAGGGTAATTAAATGTTATGGATGTTATTCATTTTCTTCTCTTCTGCTTTAATGTTTAATTTCAGTTTAGCCTGATCAACAAATCTGAATTATTAACTAATTTCGTTTGGAAAAACCAAGTTAGTGGACTTGATTAGAAGATAAAGATAGAATAATTAATTGGGAAATTAATTGTGTTGAATGAGCTAAGAATAGCCTTCAAGTCTTTAAGTAGCTGGACGTGCTTCTTTGACAACTGAGGGAAATTAATTTGAACTTAGGAATAAGAAACTTTTAATGAACTCAGTTTTTACTGCAAGAAAGCAAAATTTAATTCCTGGACTAAATGTTGTAGCATCCTGAAGCATGCGTTACCCTGAAGTTAAGAATTACAAAGGAATAGAATCCTAGCTGTTTCCATTTCTGTTTTAAAACACTTATTTATTGCTTTCATTAATTCCTTGCATTTATTACTTTCTGCTCTGATACCTCATTACTCCATTTACTTTACATGCTTTAAAATTTCTCTTTATTTTATTACTTTAAATAGGAAAGGTTGAATCTAGAATTTGTATTCAATCCAATTAAATCCTCGTGGGAACGATCTTTACTCACACTTATTACTTGTTTGACTGTGTACACTTGCACATAATTTTAAGAAATTGACCAACATGTACCCAATCAAGAAGAAGTCAGATGTGTTTCCAATCTTCAAGGACTTCAAAGTAAGAGTAGAACTTGAATCCAGAAAAAGGATCAAGGGCTTGAGGACAGATAATGGAGGAGAATATACATATGGTAATTTTCTCACTTTTTGCAAGCAAAAAGGTATTCAAAGACAGTTTATAGTTGCACACACATCTCAGTAGAATGGTGTAGCAGAGTGAATGAATAGAACTCTCTTAGAAAGAACAAGAGCTATGTTGAGAATAACAGGATTAGCCAAGTCTTTCTGCGTAGAAGTAGTCAAAACTGCATGTTACGTGATAAATCGGTCGCCATCAATTGCAATTGGTTTAAAGACACCAATGGAAATGTAGAATGCTAAGCCAACATATTATTCTTCCCTTCATGTGTTCGAATGTGCTGCATATGTGATGTACAATTCACAAGAAAGAACAAAGCTGAATCCAAAATCCAGAAAATGTATATTCTTGGGGTATGTTGACGGTGTTAAGGGCTATCGCTTATGGGATCCCACTGCCCGCAAGGTTATTATCAGCGGAGATGTGATATTTACAGAAAATGAACTGCAAAATGAACAGGAAGATTATAACACTTTGAAAGAGACTATTACGGTACAAATAGATGGAAAAACTAGAGAAGAAGATTCGAACTAGAGAACGGAGAACAAGAACCATATGAGGCTAATGATACAGAAGTTTGATGATCAACGCACCAGATAAGAGCACCAGCATGGCACTCAAACTATGTTATAGCAAGTCACGATGCATATTTTCTTCTAATAGAAGAAGGAGAACCGTCAACCTTTCAAGAGGCTGTGAGTAGCTCAGAAGCATCTCTGTGGATGGGAGCAATGCAAAAGAAATGGAAGCCCTACATAGAAACAAGACATGGGGACTTGTTGAACTTTAAAAGGGACTGAAAGTCATTAGTAACAAATAGGTCTATAAGATCAAACGAGATGTGTAACACCCTTGTGGGAGTGCCACATTTATGAAGCAATAAAATAAAATAAATAAAATAATACCCAAGTTATAAAATATTTAATACATAATTAATATGAGTTGTAAAATTTTTCCTTTTTAACAGGATATCATTAAATAAAATAACACGGAACATGAAATAAAGCAAATTGTTATCGCACTCATAATATACATATGATTTTGTTTTAAGTTAAGCAAACAATATACAACTACGAAATATTTAAAGAAAGCAGTAAAGAGTTAATATACAATACTACATCAAAAAAGTGCCCAAGTGCACATCATAGATCTCTAACCCTCTGAAGGATCACTCTCAGATGAAACTTCAGGTGATAAATATCCAGGATGTCTCGCAACTCTACGGATAGGAGTCTGTGCTGTTGACACTATACTAATCTCACGGGAAACACGAAAAAGTCCTCCCTAGTGACACCTCAGATCCAGCGGCAGCTCCAGATGGAGATACAAAGTCGTAGTAAATACAGGCTCCGCATCAAACTCTTCTCGTAGAGTCAAAGTCATACGCCCCAAGTAGATCACCGATCCTCGATCCTCGCGTAATCGCCAGGCCTCTGAACCTCCGTGAAACTCAAGTCTCACGAACCCAAGAAATCCTGGCAACGCCATCCTCATAAGTCAATCTAACAGGTATGGGTGATCAGATGGTTCGCACTCGTCGAACTGATCTCCAGTCTGCTCCTCCTCCTCCTCCTCCTCCTCAGGATATACACAATCTAGAGGTTGTTCCTCTTCCTCACACTCTTTACAGCATAAATTATAATACAGAAACAGTACATATAGAGATGTGAGATAATCATACATCAATACCAGCATGACAAATAAGAAAATGCCAATACAACAGATATAACAGTTCATACAATATAGCATGCTATAACATCATAAATAATAACACAATTAAATACAAAATTTCTAATACAACAATATCATATAATATCACAGTTAATAACGTTATGATGCATGACATATATACAAATACAATATGACTCGTTCCTACTCCATGGAGTTAGACATAGATATCAGAGAGAATGACCTGCAAAGATCTATCAGTACCTCAGATTGCCCAACCAAACTATTGCACTGTCTAACATTGTGTTTATAGCCCACTGTCCAAACATCGTGTAGTAGCACACAGTCCAAACATCGTGTAACTACAGGCATTGTACTAAAATAGTCTTTACAAGATCTTGATTAAGTATAGTGCGTGTCAAGATCACTAGTGTGTTGCCAGTTACCACGACCCAGATGAGCGACCAACTGTCCACATGTGGAATACTCCGCACACTAATGCCTCCAAGTCCATACAAGATGAACCACACTACGCTTATCACACCGACAACACAGTGTTATTCGTCTTGTCAATCAATCCACCAATTATCAACCAAATTAGCACAACTTGATACATGAATAAAAATAATAATTATCAAATTACCCTTAGTCTCAAAATACTTTCATATTTATAAAAACGCCCTCAACGACATTATTACCCATATTTATGCAAATGCCCTCAATGACAAAAATCTCAAGTACAGTACGTCCCACCTGACAGTACCGTATCTCAACATGTCTAGGTCCACCACTTTGGCCCGACAGTAAAACTTGCTATTCCAATTAATCGCGTAGAAATTTTATCGCATTTTTACAATCTCGTCATTTCTACAAACGTTTTTAAATCGCGTAAATATATTTTATTGTTTTTAAAATTGTGTACTATTTTTAAATCATTTTCTCAATCACGTAAGATTTTTAAATCATTTTCTTGATTGAAAAGCTTTAAAATCTCTTATTTAAAATTACATAAGCTATTTTTCATACTTTAAAACTACGTAGAATATTTTCCTTACGTTAGAAATATATTATAAACGTTCTCTTTTATTTGTCTATTTTTAATAAATTTTGACATCATTTTGTCTATAAAATATATTAAAAATGTGCTTTCTATGTTTTTCCTTTAAAAATTCTTTTGTTTATTTTATAACTACAAAATCCATCTTAGTAATTATTACTACACTTTAAAATTTAAAAGTAAGTATTTTTCAAGGGTTTTATCCATTTTTCTTCTATATCACATTTCTAATAAAAATTGGTTTACTTCTTTAATTCTTGAAAATTCATTACAAATGCATTCTTTTTAGGTAAAATATCAATTCTACACTTAGCAAATAAATTTTGAATTGATTACTCACTTAGAAAACATTTTGGCCGAATCTTATAAAACATTGGCATTTGATCTTTGGATCATTTTCCATCTTCTAAATCATTTTGATTTTCATTCATTTACCTAATTCTATTAAATCCTTCCTTTAGAGAATGGTTGAGAACATTTTGGTTCTCTTTTCTTGGTTGAGGTCGTGAGCCTCTCTTTGTGTTCTTTGGAATACTCATGCAAACCTTACATGTTATTCACATCCTAATTAATAATCATGCATATATCAACACATGCAATATATTTTAAAGCTTGTAGACATGCATACAAACAATATCAAACACAAAAAGGAAAGCTTTTAAACAATCAACACAAGTGAATCCTTATGGATTCTTCACACACATACAATCCATTTTTTCATCACCACACTTGGTTGATGAGATTAAATCTCCATCTTACCTTAAAGGAAGATAAAATCTCTTACTCTTTCTCATAGTGATTTCGGGTTCACCTCCAAAAACCTAAAAGATCTTAAACAAAAATTTAAAGAGTTATAACTATAGGAGAAAAATATAAACCATGGATAAATCATGGCTTAGAACCTTGAAAATGAAGTTAGAAATGAAAAATAAAGATTTTCACCTTCTACGAAAAACCTCCAAGGTAATTTTCCAAGCTTAAGATGAATGATTTTGGAAGAACTCTTAACTAGAGATGTTCTTAGAATGGTGTTTAGGTTTGGAAAAGTGAGTTAGATAAAAATTTTGAAGGTTGGATGATGGTGTAAGGTGGTGTGGCCGAATGGTCTTCAAAGTGCAACAATGGTGGGTTTTAGTTTTTGGAAGAGAGAAAATGTAAGCAAAGATGGAAATGAAGTGAAAATGCCCTCCAAATGGGTGCATGGCCGTGTAACTCTTCTAAGAGGAGGTGACCTCTTTGTTTGACTTCCAAGACTCCATCCAAGCCTTAGCTTTCATCAAGGGTTGAGATCAAAGCTTGGCCTCCAAGCTTGTCTTCTATTGGTTCATCCAAGCCTTGTCACATGTTCTTGAATGTTCTTCCCTAATGGTGATTAATTAAGCTACTAATCCCATTAAGCTTCTAAGCACACTTAATCTAACTTAATTAGGAAAATTAGTTACATTACTAATTAATTAGCACTCTTGTAATCTAAGCTTCAAGAGCCATTGATCATATCAATGGTTGATATTAGGTAGTGATATGATCAAATCTAAGCCATTAGATCTCATCTCCATGAAATCCTAGCCATTAGATTCATCTTCAAAAATAAAGGGTTAAGATCTTCTCTACATTCTTCTTATCCAATGGTCACAAATGATTCTAACCATTTTGTGAGACCAATCTCCACCGTACATTAAATCAATGGTTGATATCCAAAGCCTTCATCATCAAGCTTATTCTTTACAACCATAGATTAGATTAACAGTTGATATTCAAAACTAAACATTCTCATCCAACGGTGTAAATTAAGTCAAGCCCTCTTTGTTGACTAATTCCTATTGGCTTAAAATTAATCAAGCCATCAATATTGACTACTTTTTCTAAACGTGGGTCCCGCAAAGCAATTATGGGTCTTACCAAACCAAAAGTGGGTCCCATAGACTGTTCCGGATCCATTGTCGTTTTATTTGTACTGACTAATAAAATAATATTATAATAATATAAAATTATTTTATTGCACAGTTAAATCCTAAAAATTAAAAGATTAATAACCATATCACTCGAAATTGGGTTTAGTAAGATCCCTCAGCTCCGAATAATTAAAATAAGATTTTTCCGGCCTGAAAATTATTATTTTCCTGACCCGAAGCAAATCACACAAAACACTCAAATATGAACACGAAACAGTCAAATAAATTTTATATCATACAGAAAAATATAAAACAGTAAAATCAGGACATAACGATCATTTATCCTAAAGTTAGGGTGTTACAAGATGGAAACGATCAAGTAGAACGATATTATGCAAGGTTGGTGGTCAAAGGGTATGCTCAGAAAGAAAGAATTGATTTCAATGATATATTCTCTCCAATTGTCAGACTTACCACTATTAGAGTAGTCTTGGCTATGTGTGCTACATTTGATTTACCTCTTGAACAACTAGATGTGAAAACAATTTTTCTTCATGGAGAGCTAGAAGAATAGATATATATGCTCTAACTAGAAGGCTTTGAAGAAAAAAACAAGGAAAACTTAGTTTGCAGGTTAACCAAATCTCTGTATGGTCTAAAGCAGGCGCCAAGATATTGGTACAAGAGATTTGATTCCTTCATTATTAGCCTTAAATACAACAGACTGAGTTCAGACCATTGTACATATTACAAGAGGTTTGGTGATGATGATTTTATCATATTGATGTTGTACGTGGATGACATATTAGTGATAGGCCCCAACAAAGATTGAGTCTAAGAATTAAAGGCACAATTGGCTAGGGAGTTTGATATGAAGGACTTGGGACCAACAAGCAAGATTTTAGGAATGCAAATTCACTAAGACATAAAATATAGGAAGGTTTGGCTTTCCCAGAAGAACTATCTTAGAAAAATCTTGCAGCCCTTCAACATGCAAGATTGTAAGCCAATCTTTACCCTACTTCCTGTCAATTACAAATTATCCTCAAGTATGAGTCCTAGCAGTGAAGCGGAAAGGATGGAAATGCCTCGAGTACCGTATGCATCAACAGTGGGAAGCGTTATGTATGCAATGATCTGTACTAGACCAGATATTGCACAAGCAATTAGTACGGTAAGTTGTTTTATGGCAGATCCTGGTAAAGAGCATTGGAATACTGTTAAGAGGATCCTAAGATACATTAAAGAGACCTCAGGTGCTGCATTATGTTTTGGAGAATCAGAGTTTGTTGTCAGGGGATATGTTGATTCAGATTTTGCAGGTGATCTTGATAAAAGGAAATATACTACAGGCTATGTGTTTACACTTGTAAGAGGAGTTGTGAGCTGGTTATTAAAGTTACAGAATGATGTAGCTTTATATACTATAGAAGCTGAATATATGACAGCTACGCAAGCATATAAGGAAGCAATTTGGATTAAAAGGTTAATAGAGGAACTCAGGCATAAGCAACAAAAGATTTCATTGTATTGTGACAGTCAGAATGCCTTGCACATTGCATGGAATCTAGCTTTTCATTCCAAGAAAAAGCACATAAGAGTTCAATATCACTTTGTTCGAGAAGTAGTAAAAGAAGGGAGTGTGGATATGTAAAAGATTCATACCAAAGAGAACCTAGCAGATGTTATGATAAAACCAATCAGTTGTGACAAGTTTAAATGGTGTAGATCCTCTTATGGCATATCAGAAATGTACGCAGCATGAAATTGGCAAGATAAGAAAGGTTTTGAAAGCTCACCAAAAATAACTTTAAGTGGGAGATTGTAAACGTTAAAGTCACTTTCGGTGGCATTAAAAATAAAAAAAAAACTTAAAAATGAGGCAAATGAAGGAGGCAGGTGGTTGGCAGATCACCTATTTTTCTTCTTTACTTTCGGTGAAGCAACTTGAGGGAGGAGGTTCTCGCCCATAAATAAAGACCTCCTCCAATGGTTTCAATATCCCTTTTCCACATAGAAAATATTATATAGTGTCTTCTGAGAGTCTTTCCTATTTTATAGAGAGAGGTGTATTCTCTTATTTCAAGAAAGGGTGTTATTGTTCTCTCCTTGTAATTAGAGAGAAGTTGAAATTTTCTTCCACATAGTGAAAACCTTCTATTCTTGTCTATAGTTTTTTCCTCATCACTATTAGAGGGTTTTTTATGTTAAATATTATGTGTCAGTTTCTATTTTCTCAACTCTATTTTAATTGTGTGATATTGTTTCAATAACTCTGGTACCCAACATAAAAATCATTAATATCCTCAGGAGCTGAGAAGTTTGCAAGGCAAGCTTCTAAAGGCACCTTTGGACATATAATCTCATTTCCAGACCTATCAGAATAAATATGATTAGTAGAGCATGGATAAGCAAATGAAGGAAATAGTAAGATTCCTAAACATCTGAACTTACATTTCCTTTCCTTCAAAAAGTTTCTCTGCTTTCAGTTTGTGAAACGATTCTAATTCTTCTAAAATTTCTAAAAAAAATACAATTATTAGATACAAGTCCCCAAGATTTCTCAGTTGAGTCAAGGTTGGTAACTAAAAAACCCACCTTTGTTAGTTACTTCATGTAATGGGATATTAAGAGAAAGAATATAATCATGCCTTCTATTATACGCAACTTTTCCAAATAAACACAAGATTCTATCTTCAATACCAAACTTGAAACTCTTCGTAGGATCCAGTTCAGCCTTCCCAGCATTAGCTTGTTCAACTTGATCAAGAAAATGAAGGAAAAACTCTAAAGCATCCTAACATTAAGTTGGAATCAAATAATTAGAAGATAGCAAAGTAACACGACTCTAAATAGAACAATAACTATAGTAAAGTATGGATGGGAATAACTTTTATTGAATCGAAACACCAAAATTATATACTTTAGGGCTTATTAGAATCTAAAAATAAATACAAGAAGGCCTAAATTTTATGAAAACAATTATAAGTAATAAACCAAACAGAAAATCAAGGGTTGACATGATTCCAGCTTCAATTGATATTTTCTCTGCATCTTCTACTGCCTTATGTGGTGAGGTGGCTACAAACTAAGGTTCAAGTAAACATAGATATATTTTCATATATGCTTAACCTTAAAGTTACATTTCCATGTGAATTCATAAATAACTAAGGACATATCAAATGAAATAATATCAAACACTTTTTTTTGTATTAATATCAAACTCTTCTTACATCATCAATTCATGTTTAGAAACTAAATAGTTACTAAACATACATGTTGCCGCATAGATGAAAATTCAGGATGGCTGGCAACAATTACAGCTTTGAACATACGTGGGGGTATCCCTTACTGTTTCTAATGTTTGAAGACAATGTGACAAAGGCAAACAGAAAAAATGAGCAAAAAAACTCATCAAAATAAGAAAAAATAAAATGAAACAGGGAATATATTAGAAGTTGAGAACATTCAATAACACAAATCTTTTACTTTTTCAATTGATACTTCAATCAAAACCCATAACAAGTTCAACCCATTCAGATAAAAGCTCATTTAAAAAATCATTTCATTTCCGAAACTATAACAGTATATAATCCAACTAAAAAAAAATTAAAGATCTTGCTCACAGAGGAACCTGATCAATTTAAAAACTTAAACATTAATGATGGTATAAGTTAATTAGGATTTTTTGTCAACAAAGGGTTAGAAGTTGAAGAAACAACATTTGTATTTTCATCATTCTGGATGAAAGAAGAAGGTAACATAAAAATAATGAAGATTCTAGATAAGTTTTCAAGATAAATGTGCTGATACGGATACATACCTCAAATGCCAGAATAGAATAGTTACCAGAAAGTAAACCATGTGCCAATTTTGTCCTGAAATAAAATGGGAACCATTATCATATTTCTCTTTTGAAGGTTTTTATCCCAAAAAAAAATTTGTTTTGAAGTACCTCCTTATTATTTATAAACATGTTCTTTTATGGAGGAAACAAAATGCTTGTCTGGGATCGCGGTGAAATAGTAACTCGAGATATTTTAAAAATGAAAATGGAGTCGCCACCAATTTTATTTGAATTTAGAAAAAATTGAAAAACCTTTCTTATAAAATAAATAGTCTTTGAAAACCAGATTGGATTCGGGAGTCGGTTATGGTTAGGGAAAGGTGGAAACTTAATCCCACAGCACCCCTAACACACCCGTCTTAAGACGGTACCTTAAGTCAGTTGTGCAAAAATTTAATAATCTCAAACGTATTTATTTTACTACTCCTAAAAAATATTTTTGTAATTTTTATTTTTAGGAAAAAGAATGAAAAAAAAACCTAAATATGAAAAATCAATTTTTGGCTTGACATAATGAAAATTCTGCTCCTACGTACCCTCAAGTGCAATGAGGAACTCAAAGTCATGTAATTCTATAAAAAATATTTGTAAGTTGATTGATTTTAATTAAAAAGATTTTTAGAAAAAAGGAATTTTATTTTTTTGAAAAAAACAAAATCCATTTTTGCAGAGGGTTCAAGTTAGCACCATGTTACTTAATAAACCCTAATGATCCAAACGATATTGAAGATAACATCTATTATTCAATCACTATCATTGGTCATTACATTCATTTAAAGATTTTTTTTTATTTTTTCTTTTTTTTATTATTCATTTTTTATTGTTATCATTTCTGACCTTTTGTTTTTTTTCCATTTTTTTTTGTTATTTACGTTTTAAGAACCACAATAAACAGCCCAAAGCTGCAAGTCCATTAACCTCAAATTTTAACAAGAAAAAAAATAATTGAAGAAAACAATAAAACAAGTCAAACAAGAAGCAAACTCTAGAAACAATAACAATTACACACCAGAACGTTTGGAGATGAAGATTTCACAAGATCAACAGTGGGGCAAAACGGTGGCGCGGGCAGACGATGTTTCGTGGTGTCAAGCAGAGCGGCTCCGGCGACCAGTGACGAGCTCGGATCTGGGTGGCACAATTTTCGTTGCTGTTGAGCTTGTGGAGGCACGGCTAGACGCGCAACGGCTAAGCGTGCTGCAAATCCGACTAGCGCGAGCAGTAAGAGGTGGTGTGGAACGCTGTTCAGATGCAGGCCGAGGATGTGCGGCGCGACGGCGGAGCTCGGGAGGTTCTGGGCGGCTTGCGGTTTGGCTGGTCAGTGAAGGAGGACAGTGGATTCGGTTGGGTTTGAGCTCGCGCGGGCCGGCGGCCTAATGGAGATGGTGCTGGTGAGTCTTGGTTAAAGCTTGGTTTTGGGTGGGGTAGTTATATGATGGTGGTTATGGAGGTAATTGGTGGCTTTGGAAGCTTGGAGGAAGATGAAGGTTAGAGAAGATGGTGAAGTGAAGCTTGAAGATGGAAATGGTAAGGTAGAAGATGGAGGTGGTGGGTTAGTGATGGGTGAAGATGGTTTGCTCTGTTGGTTAATGATTCTCTGTTCTTCCCCCTCTGAACAATGCTTCCCCTGTTTGTTGATCTTCCTAATGGTCCTCTCCAAAATCAGCCTGCTTGCCCCCCCCCCTCTATGTTACCCGTAGGAAAGGAAATGGAGAAAAATGAGTATTGTGGCTGCCCTCCCCTCCCCAAAAGCAGTCGCGCCCTTGATGCTGTTACTAGGGAATTTATAGGAGAAATTAGGGTTTATGGGAATATGGATTTGGGCTCAAGTTTAATGGGCCATGGGCCAGAATGAATCTGAGTTGACTCATTTTTTATGGGTCGCAAATTAGTTTGGGCTCAATGTACAACTTGAGAGAAAAT
Source organism: Ormosia emarginata (assembly GCA_029884605.1). Taxonomy (NCBI): domain Eukaryota; kingdom Viridiplantae; phylum Streptophyta; class Magnoliopsida; order Fabales; family Fabaceae; genus Ormosia; species Ormosia emarginata. The sequence continues at coordinate 5,916,741 of JAQQTP010000080.1, forward strand.
TGGGTTATCCTTTTTTTTTCTTCTTTTTTTTCATTTTTTCATTTTTTTCATTTTTTTCTTTCTTCTTTTTTTTTTGTCCAGACAAAATTGGGTGTTCACAGTTGCCCCTCTTTACTTGTTTCTTACTAGATAATAAGAATAACCGTAGTTTTTCAAATTATTATCGTAAGAAATGAGTAAAGATATGAACTTCAATTTTGTCTAGCAATGCAAAACAAGGCAAGAAATTAAAATGCATGGAGCTGATGCGCTCAACAGAAAATTAAAATGCATGGAGTTGATGCGTTCAACAAAAATTAATGACGGGAGCCGATGCGCTCAAAAGATAAATAACAGGAGCCGATACGCTCAAAATTAAATGACAAGAATTTAAAATGCATGGAGCCAATGTGCTCAAAGGTAAATGACAAGAAATTAAAATGCATGGAGCTGATGCGCTCAACAAAAATTAAAATGCATGGAGCCGATGCGCTCAACAGAAATTAAAAATGCAAGGAGTCGATGCGCTCAACAGATATTAAAATGCATGAAGCCGATGCGCTCAACAGAAAATTAAAATGCATGGAGCCGATACGCTCAACAGAAATTAAAATGCAAGGACTTAAAATTTTTCTTTTCTTTCTTTTTTGTTCCTCTTTTCTTTTCTCTCCTTTTCTCATATTTTTTTTTCATTTTTTCATTTATTTATTCAAAGTCATCTGAACCGATGGCGATCCTGGAAAGTTTTGACTAATCAAACTCTTGTTCAAGTGTTCATCTTCATCAGATCATTCGGTTAGATTGGAATCATCTTGACTTCCTTCTTCCTTCTTCCTTTCTTCATTTCTTTTTCGTTTCTTTTATTTTTTTTTCTCTTTTTCTTTTTTTCTTTTTTTTTCACGTCATCGGGCCATAGACCCGAGAATCTAGTGAAAGTCATCAAGCTAAGGACTTGGAATTCTTTTTGACACAACCATCAAGCCATAGGCCTTTGAAAAAGTCTCTTAACAAAGTTGAGACTTCCTTAAACCATGCGCTTCCTCAAAAAAGCTTATGCAACTAACCTGCTTTCATGCTCACTTTCTGACTTTTAATTTGGATGACCTCTGTGACATACTTTCTTTCAAATTCTCACTTCCATCTCTCTTCTTTGAGTACCTCTTGTATTTGAAATACCCATTGGGATATCATTTTTCCTTTCAATCAAAACTTCTAAGCTCTTTTTGATCTAACTTGTTCACCAAGAGATTACCATTAGATGGTCAAATCATAGTGTTATACTCATGTTCACCTTACCTGAAGCATTACGTAACAAACATGCATGGATTCAAAAGCACAACAGGAAAGAAATTGACTAAGTGAACAACTTCCGGAATGGTCTTAAAAGTTTGACTACACAAAAGGATATTTACAAAGGATAAATATATGAAAAAAGACACAAACAATGACATGGGATTCAAAGAGGTGTTGCCCTAGTATGGGTTGGTTCAACCTTCATGAAAATGATCTTTAGTTGCCTTCTGCTAAGCATGTAAATTAAGCCAAATTGAACAAAAGAGAAATTTGCCCCAGTTTATGACTGAATTGAATAGGACAGATGCCCTAATGACCAAAAGATTTGTCCTAACGTAGGTCAAATTGAACTAGGAAAACGAAAAATTACCCCAGTTTGGAGTCAACTTGAACAGAATAGAAACTTGTCCTAGTGCAAGGCTAAATTGAACCAAAGAAAAATTTATGTCTCAAATTGAACGGAAGAGAAATTTGCTCCAATTTAGGAGTAAGTACCTTCTTTATTCATTTTTCTTTTTTTTCTTTTTGTTTTATAAGAGCAAGGAATTGAAAACTCAAAAGAGCACAAACCTTTTGTCTCAAAATTAAAGTTAATGAAAATGACAGCAATCCTCTATTGATCAAAATGGACGTTTTAAGGCTTGTAATGTGGCTAAGGTTAAAGGTTATGAAATGAAAGATATAAGGCTCAAACAAGTGTTTAAGGGTTGAATGGAACCAAGGATCCTTGTTCAAAATTAAACTTTGTTAACTACTTTTGCGCTTTCAATCACACTTTTCTCTCATTGTTCTTCATTTGTTCCCCTTCTCTTTTAACTTCAATCATTCACCTTTGGTGTGACATTATTATTTCATTTTCTTTCCCTTTTTTTACTTTTGTTAACCCCTAGTGCATGGGTGATCCTTGTCCAGGGTTAAATTGAAGAAAGCTTTCAAGCTCAAAAAGAGACAACAAGAGATAATAAAAAGATGAATTCTTGTAAAAAATAAAGAAAGATGGTCAATCTTCATTTCAAATCTTGAGTGCTCATTTTCAAAAAAAATAATTTCGAGACAAAAAGACAGTGCATGTCGAGTGATGACTTCCCTGCTCCCTTTTATTTTTCTTTTTTTTTGGGTTTTTTTTTTTGCTTTTTTTAATTTTGCAAATAACATATACACACGTGGGCTTTATGACTACCAAAATTTTCCAGAACGAGAATCCCATAGGATCCAAACCCAAAGAAAGCAAGAAAAGAAGAGAAAAAAAAAAGGGGGACGACAACAAAAACATGACAAGAATCTGAGTGTCCAGAACATAGGAAAAAGAAACAAAGTATGTTGAGATCCATGCAAATTCATTATATTAATGCTTCAAGAAAGTTTACATGAGTTCATCATCATAAAAGTCTAAGATGGCAATCTCATCAATTAACGCCTCAGATCATCAGTTGTTCAGAAGTTCCAAATCGCTGGAGGTCGATCGGTATAGACAGAGTGAGATGGTGGAAAACGGTATTGTGAAGGTTGCTGATTTTACATGTAGCTCACTCCTCATTCTCTTTTCCTATGGGAAAAATTATTTTTTAAAACTAACTTCATTGTTGTCGATTGCCAATTTGTCAGCTTTTACCAGAACTTCAATCTTCTCCCCAGTAGCTATTAATTCAGCAAAGTCTCGATACATAATACCCACCATTATCTCAATATATAGAGCTCCCAAAGTCCCCAAGAAGTATGAACATATTTCTGTCAGAGTCACCAGTGGCTGCACTTGTGCTGAGAGAGCCTTCCACATCTGGGCATACTGCTTGAAGGTTTCCTCACTTCCTTTCTGCATCGAGCTCAATTGTTCTCGGGTAGGAGCTGCATCCAGATTAAACTTGTAATGATCTATGAATAAATTAGTCAACTCCGCCCAACAAGAAATCTTACAACAGTCTAATTGAAGATATCACTCTAAAGCAGGGCCTGTAAGACTCTCGTGGAAAAAGCTAATGAGGAAATTATCATCCTTGGACCAAACAACCATCGTGGTTCCATAACTGATCAAATGAAACCGAGGGTTACCACTCCCGTCATATTTGGCAAAATCAAGAATCTTGAAACCTTTATGGATTATGACATCGGTGGTAGGACACAGATCCTCTATTCTAAGACGTCCATAAGCATCGGGGCCCTTGATTGCCTTGATCTATTCTTCTATTTTCTCCATCCAATCTTCTTTCATCTTGTCTTTCTCAGTCATGACATGACTATTTCTAGAGCAAGGCATTGTCGCCTGCCCCGAAACAGACATATTAGGTTGTTCCCAGACAGGGCTAGCATAATTAGGAATTTCAACATGAGCACCTTCCAAGGTGCAATACCCCTCCCCAATAGCCATGACCATTGATGTCATTTGAGGTGGTTGCTCACGTATCCCCATAGCGATGCTTGAGGTTACAGTCGAGAAAATCGGAGCAGTCACCGATGGCACATTTACATATTCTTCAACCCTATTTGTACCTCTATTTCCACTGATTAAGTCGAGAAAATCTTGTAATATTGTTTCCATCCTTGCTTGATTCTCAGATATCGTATTCATTATCCCTGTCATTTCATTGATTTCTCTACTCAAGTTTCTCCCTTTCTTAGGATTATTTGCAGCCATTCTAGTTTGAGATCTGGTATTGTGAACTCGAGTTTGATTGGTCTCTTCTTTGCTAGACTGCTCAATGGTTCCTGAACCAGTTTTGATTTATTAAAACTAAGACTAAGATGAAATGAATGAGATGCATGAGAAGCATAAGACGAAATGAATGAGATGCATAAGATGGAATAAATGAGATGCATGAAACGCAAAAGATGAAATGAATGGACTTTGAAAACAACTTTTTCTTTTTTCTTTTTTTTTTAAAAAAAAGATGTTATGAATGCCTTGAAAATGCAAGATGATGTATATATTTTTTTCTTTTTCAAAAAAAGTTATGAATGACATGAAAATGCATGATTTTTTTTTAATACTAAGAATGCTATGAAAATACAAGGTATATTTTTTATTTTTGGAATGCAAGAAAATGCAAGATGAGGTATTTTTTATTTTTTAAAAGAATGCAAGAATAAATGACATAAGAAATTGATAGATCAAGAAGAAATATGCTCCCTTTGTGCCCTAATCAGGTGAAACTTGAAGGTTGGATTTCTTTAAAGTCACGACTCTAATTTTGACAGTCACTATGTTCAATCTATCAGTGCAAGATTTTTAGGACAGATCTACACCTCTAAAAGTCATGGTCCCCAGATTGCCCCTATCTCGAAAGACAAGGATCCAATTCATGAATAAATCACAAGTAGGGATAAATCATCTCAATATGATTAGTCAATGACATTGGTAACAATCTGAGTGGTGTTTCAACCAATATCAAGTGAGCATGAAATGCCTCAATAACAAAAGTTGAGACCCCTCCTATTCCTTGGGTTTGCACATACTCAAGTATAGAGCCCAAAAAGTGTGTGAGGTAAGTGATAGTGACGTGTGTGAGGGAGCATACAAACTCATACAAAAACTTAAAAAGATAAAATTACCACCTAACCTACAAAAGCATATATACAACAGTCAGCCAGCAATCATCTACCCTAGGGTTTCAACAATTAAGTACAAAAATATATATAAGTCAAAATATACACAAAATGATGCTATCAAATATTTACACCAAAGTATTAAACAAAAACTATTTACAAACAAATAAGAAAACAAAAATAAGGACAAAAAGGGGTAAAATAAATAAATAAAGATTATTAATAATTTGTACAACTAACAACAACAGGCCTGACTCTCTAAGTTTCCCCAGTGGAATCTCCATCTGTCGCGACCGGGATCACAGCGAAATAGCAACTCAAGATATTTTAAAAATGAAAATGGAGTCGCCACCAATTTTATTTGAATTTGAGAGAAATTGGACAACCTTTCTTATAAAATAAATAGTCTTTGAAAACTAGATTGGATTCGGAGGTCGATTATGGTTAGGGAAGGGTGGAAACTTAATCTCACAGCACCCCTAACACACCCGTCATAAGACGGTACCTTAAGTCAGTTGTGCAAAAATTTAATAATCTTAAACACATTTATTTTACTACTCCTAAAAAACATTTTTGTAATTTTTATTTTTAGGAAAAAGAATGAAAAGAAAACCTAATTATGAAAAATCAATTTTTGGCTTGACAAAATGAAAATTCTGCTCCTACGTACCCTTAGGTGCAACGAGGAACTCAAAGTCACGTAGTTCTGTAAAAAAATATTTATGAGTTGATTGATTTTAATTAAAAAGATTTTTAAAAAATGAATTTTATTTTTTAAAAATAAAATAAAATCAATTTTTGCACAGGGTTCAAGTTAGCACCGAGCTACTCAATAAACTTTTATGATCCAAACGACATTGAAGATAACATCCGTTATTCAATCACTATCATTGGCCATTGCATTAATTTAAAGATTTTTTTTTTCATTTTTTTATTATTCATTTTTTATTGTTATCATTTCTGACCATTTGTTTTTTTTTCATTTTTTTTATTTACGTTTTAAGAACCACAATAAACAGCCCAAAGCTGCAAGTCCATTAACCTCAAATTTTAACAAGAAATTTTTTTTGAAGAAAACAATAAAACAAGTCAGACAAAAAGCAAACTCTAGAAGCAATAACAATTACACACCAAAACATTTGGAGATGGAGATTTCACAAGATCAACGGTGGGCAAAACGGTGGCGCGGGCACACGGTGTTTCGCAGTGTTAAGCAGAGCGGCTCTGGCGAGCGGTGACGAGCTCGGATCTGGGTGGCGTGATTTCTAGTACGACTAAGCTGGTGGAGGCGCGGCTAGACGCGCAATGGCTGAGCGTGCTACAGATCTGACCAGCGCGAGCAGCAGGATGCGGTACGGAACGCAGTTCCGGTGTAGGCCGAGGATGTGCAGCTCGACGGCGGAGCTCAGACGATTCTGGGTGGATCGCGGTTCGGCTGGTCGGTGAAAGAGGACGGTGGATCCGGTTGGGTTTGAGCTCGCGCAGGCTGGTGGCGCGATGGAAATAGTGCTGGTGAGTCTTGGTTGAAGCTTGGTTTTGGGTGGGGTAGTTATATGATGGTGGTTATGGAGGTAATGGGTGGCTTTGGAAGCTTGGAGGAAGATGAAGGTTAAAGAAGATGGTGAAGTGAAGCTTGAAGGTGGAAATGGTAAGGTAGAAGATGGACATGGTGGGTTGGTGATGGGTGAAGATGGTTTGCTCTGTTGGTTGATGATTCTCCGTTCTTCCCCCTCTGAACAATGCTCCCTTTGTTTGTTGATCTTCCTAATGGTCCTCTCCAAAATCAGCCTGCTTGCCCCCCTCTGCGTTACCAGTAGGAAATGAAATGGAGAAAAATGAGTATTGTGGTTGCCCTCCCCTCCCCAAAAGCAGTTGTGCCCTTGATGTTGTTACTAGGGAATTTATAGGAGAAATTAGGGTTTAGGGGAATATGGATTTGGGCTCAAGTTTAATGGGCCAAGGGCCATAATGAATCTGAGTTGACCCATTTTTGATGAGTCACAAATTGGTTTGGGCTCAATGTACAACTTGAAAGAAAATTGGGTCATCCTTTTTTCTTTTTCTTTTTTTTTCATTTTTTCATTTTTTTCTTTCTTTTTTTTTTGTCCGAACAAAATTGGGTGTTCGCTCTACTAGAATATGCAACTACTGTTATAGATATGGATTATTTACATTTGTAACCAAATCCATTTTTAACATGCCAAAAGTAGAATAGTAGATTATAACAAAAGATCCACACATGCAGTGGCACAGATGCTATAAAAAAATACATATATTAATAACAAAACATGACTAATAGAAAAGAGATAGCAGCGGGATTCTAATAAATTGAAACAATCTAGTTACTTACAACTGCATATTCAGGTCCATAGTTGGATTAGCAGGAGCCGCCTTAAATGCCTTCTTTATACTTTGCTTTATATAGTACCTAAGATGCAATCATAATAGAAACTTAAGTAACTGCAAATAGGGTTCAAACAGTTGGCAAGAAAATTAGAGACATGAACAGACCTTGAAGAAAAGGATCGTGTTGAATACACAACTTGCATAGTTGCTGCCAAGTAATAACTGAAAGAAAGAAAAATGAGGACCCAAAAAACAATCAAACAAGTACATTATAACAAGCAGAAATCAAAAGGGACCAACTCCACCTGTTTCCAAGATTGGCCAATCCTATATATCCAGGTCCAAAAATTGGTTCCATTTCCTGTCCATTTTCATGGATTCGATTCCAATCAAAATTGGTATTGTGATCAAGTTCTCTTTTAGCAGTCGTCATTTCAGTCTGAATATAAGAATGTGGTAATTTAGAAGAATTATATGACACACAATATCTAATTAATGGTAAGCATACTCTTACACAAGTATGTCACAAAGTAATCTTCCAAAAGTTAAATGCTTAAGCATCCATGAATAACTATCACATTAACCTGTTCCTTAGATGGGGAATAAGTAGGCCTAGTAGTTGGAATATATTGAATGATGATACATTTCCATTTTAAAGATGATTATCGAAGCAATAAATGATCACCGGCCATCAGCTTAAGTCTAACGTCTCAAACTCAGAAGGGGAGATGTTAGTATTTGGATCTCGTTGTTTGAATGTGATATAGCAAAAATCACAATAAGGAAAACTGCAAAGATGAGGACAAAGTCCTTCTCTATTAATCGGTTTCTGGTAAATTTCTTCTACGTGACCTTTTGCTCTAGAATTAAAACCACAATAAATTTCTGAATAAAAAAAACCACAGTAAATTTTAAGCCACATTGTGTTTAAGACACTATACTGATTTGTTGCATAGAGGGACAAATTTGTGGATTATGATCATGAGACGATAATGAAAATGGAGGTTCTCATTCTCAATTGACTTGAATGGCAAATGTGATCTGGAACTGCCTTTTGTTTTCTGGACCACTATTATCCCACCTTCAAAAGAATTGGAGGTTTCAAGCGTCGTTGTATCAATGAGATCATAGTCCCGTCTCAAGGAGGTAAACTCACATGTTAATTCTATTTTTTCGCCAACAATGATGCTTTAGAGAATTTAATCATTTAGAGGATTTCATTTGTTAATTTTTTCTAATTGTGCAGAGAACTTCTTCATTCAATACACGCCTTCTAACATTGCATTGTCCAATTTTCTAACTGCAACCCACATTATATATCCCTTAAAGTTTCCCACAATTGACCACCAAGTATATGGAATGAAAAAAATTCGACCGTTGTTATCCATGAAATTGATTAGATTTACAAATTATGCCAAAGCATTTCTATTCCTTTTTCATTTGGTTGCGGTCCAGAAATTGGTTGTGGACCATATATTGTTCAAAATATTCTGGTAGTTCCTTATGCTGATTGAATTGTTGTTTTTGATTCGGCATTAGACAATAAGTGTGGTTCCAAGAATTCTGTTTCAGTGGTGTTAGCTCTCCATGATTGATTTTCAGACTGTATGATGATTGTCCTAGCCAAGATTACTCTTTGTTTTATTTCACTCTTTTTGTATGCTATCCAAATTAGGTATGATGTAGCTCGGTTCATTACAGGAATGAGTTATAGGGGCTTTTGACCAATTTATCCTTAGTGGCAAAATTATTTATTAAATTGTCATTTTTTTAAATTATTTATCAAATTGTTACCGCTTTTGCCACGTTGGAATTTTTTAATGTTTTTGTTCCACGTAAATTATGCCAAAGGAGATAGCGCTGCCAACTAAGATACGTCAACACGCGTGGCGTTTTCCACATAGTAACACCATACATGATGGCATATCCACGTGAAAAACACCAAGCGTGTTAGCGTATCCACGTGGAATGCACAACGCGTGCTGGAGTTTCCCATGTGGAGAAAAAAAATTAAAAAAAATGTCACGTTACATGTGTAGGGCACTCAACCCATTCCTCGTGGACCTCTTGAAAAATAGCGCCCAGAGACACATACAATTTACATGCCTACTAAAGAGTGCATCATAATATTAGAAGACATTAGTATCAATTAGCTTATTTATAAACCAAATATTTGCTTCTGATATGTAAAGTAGTCGATGTGAGATTTTAGTGTTGACAAAGCAAAGCAACTAAGAAAGGCAACAAGATACCTTTATTTGATGTGAGACTTTGATATTAGCAAGGTAAAGCAATAAAGCAACTAAGTAACTTAAAAAGTTTCTTCCTTACCAAACAAGTTAAAATTTCTTTCTCTTGTTAAGATATCAAAATAGGAGCCAAAATGGCATATAATATAACTTATACTTCCATTTGGCTTTACAAAAGCATATCACTTTATAGATGATAAAGACAAAGATGATAAAAATAACTGATGTATGATGCCTTCTTTGCTGCATGAAGTGCCATGCGCTCAAACTTCAAACTTTGATTCCAGTGTGCCATTGCTAAACACAGTGTAGTAGCCAACAACAGAACCAAACTTAGCTGACTAAAATATAGTTGAGAATTATACGTGAATCCATGATTCAAATGCTCAAAAAGAAGTTGGGGATATAGAAGAAACGGAGACCCTTAATCATTCTGGTTTATCTAAATTCATAATATATGACCTTGTCTTGTACACCGTGACTTAGAAATTCTTTTGTTCTCTACCATATTTGAGACACACTGAAAAGCAAAATCAAGTCTCTAAAAAATTGTAACTTTGATATATAATTGCTGGTTTGAAAAGAAATAAAAACATTAAAAAGGAGGAAGAAAGGAAACTAACATATTTTACTTTATTACACTTAATCATAGGCTTTTTGACCAATCTATTTTGTTGTTTAGTTGCTTTGTTGTTTTGCCTTAACATTAAGTCTCACATCGAACAAAGGTATCTTGTTATCTTTCTTAGTTGTTTTGTTTTGTCAACACCAAAGTCTCACATCGACTACTTTATAAATCAGAAGTAAATACTTGGTCTATAAATAAGCTAATTGATGTAGAAATAAGTTTGTCATAATGGTTTAATATGTTAAGTTTTGATTATGACAAATACAAGACAAAAAGAATGATGATTATGCTACATAGATGTGCTTAATAGATTATATTGGATCATGCATGATCATGTACTCTATCTTGTTATATTTCATATAAGAATCATGCATATTCTTTATAGCATCTTTTATATGATATATCCAATAATATGTTATATGAGTTGTATTAAATTAATATTAGATTTGGCTCTATTTAAATGTAAATGTGCAAAGTGTTCTTTGTTGCATCCTATATAGAGCATATCCATTAGTAATTGATAAATATCTTATTTGGATGTGTCTATGAAAGTCTTATATGCATGTTATATTAACTAGAGTTATACATTTATGAATCATGCATATGAAGATATTGAATTATGAATTTGAACAAACTATGTTTGTTTAAGTGAGCAATATTTTATAGGATAATCTAAGTACCAAGAGTGAGCATTGCAATAAGAAAGCAAAAGATCATAATCATGTTCAACTCAAGAAGAATGAGAATGATAAGATGTTCCAAGCATTTGCAAGATTTGAAGAGAAGAAATATGTGGAAGCTTAAATTACATCAAGAAGCTTAAGGACTAGAATTGATATATTTTCCTTTTAGGCTTTTTTTTAATTAAAGACAGAGGTTTTACAAGAAAAGAGCTCAAATATGTTTTTAAATCTTTACAAATAGTTCTTATATGTTAAAATGCCTAAGAAACATGTTTTGAAAATCTATTCATGGTGGTAGTTCAAAACTATTAAAAATAGTCAAGTTTGAGTTTTGAAAAGCAGACCTTTAGTTGCTATTTAGATCGTGACTTTCAAAATACTTTGAATTTTGTTATGAAACTTATTTCATTTAAAAATATACTCAAATGTATTTCCATTGAGTGGTCATTTCCTTTAAATGGATAAGAAATGAAAAAGTTATGACCATTTGCTTTAAAATATGAAAAATAGTCAAGTTTGAGTTTTGAAAAAACTGACCTTTGTTTACTCTTTTGATCATAACTTTCACAATACTTTGAGTTTTTCTGTGAAACTTATTTCATTTTAAAATAGACTCAAAGATCTTTCCAATGAGTGATCATTTGCTTTAATCGAATAATAAATGAAAAAGTTATGACCTTTCAAAGTAAGTTTTCAAAACCAGAGGCCATGTAATCGATTACACAAGTCTTGTAATCGATTACAACTCTTACAGAGGCCATGTAATCGATTACTGTTACCCAAGTGGCTTCAGTACTCAAGAGGGGGGGTGAATTGAGTATTTAGAAAACTTTTTGCAAAAAGCGCAAACAAATAAACTATGCTGAATTTGAATAATAAAAGGCGTGAATAAGATGAAAATAAGAAGAACAACTAGAAATTAAATTGCAAGATATAATAAATAAAGTGCAGAAAGATAAAAAATTAAGGAAAGAAGAGTAGGCACGATATTTATCCTGGTTCGACCACCAACCACTTGTGGCCTACGTCCAGTCCCCGAAACACAGTTCGAGATTTTTTACTATTCAATACAAGCTTAAAAACAGGTGCTTGCAACCTTTACACAATAGAGCACTTTTCACACATAGGGAAACTCTACCCTTGTGTTAAAGCCTCAGCCTGCAGGGATACCTCACCCTTACATAAACCTTAGAGGGATACCTCACCCCCTTTGAAGGATACCTCACCTTCTTTACAACAAGGGATACCTCACCCTCACAATGCAGTATATCAGAGAAATAGATGAAGAAGAGAAACTCTCACTCAGAGCAAATATTACAACTTGAAGCACTATGGAGCTCTCTAAGGATATCTCAAGGTTTTTGGCAAAAAGAGCACAGAAAATATGTAAAATTGAAAGCCACGTTTTAGCACAAGCAAAGAATGATTCAGATCATTGGGCAACATTTAGAAGAGACCCAAGGTCTCTATTTATAGAGCATTTGAGAAAAAGAGCCGTTTGGATCATTGAATGTGTATTAAATTTGAAATATATCCGTTAGTTTCTAAACCAGGAATCCTGTGGTATTCGAATACCATCAGGGGTATTCGAATATCGTATTCGAATACCATCAGAGGTATTCGAATACCTCTGTTTTAAAAGCTTTGTAAAAATGGTTTAGAAGGATGTTATTCGAATACCTCTGTTGAAAAACAGCTTTTAACACTTTTAAATGCTTTCAAAAACCATGATTTGAATTTTGGGATATTTAATTTAAAACTATTTTTATCTTTTCATGCAAAATTAATGAGATATCCAGAAAGGCTCCGTACATAAGATCCTAAGTCCTAAAGCTATTCTTGAAAGTCTTGGACTTAGTCTTGCCATCATCTTCATTATGTTTGATATCATCAAAACTATATTTAATGGCAGCTAGCCAATTACATTCTCCCCCTTTTTGATGATGACAAACTAACATTTGAGAAAAGAATTAGTTCATATAAATTGGAATTCACAGAGTTATTTAGAGATACTTACTCCCCCTCTTTTTCATAAGAGGTGATTTATATCAGAGATGTGCACAGCAGCTCCCCCTTACTTTTGGAATCCAATTTCCATTTTTGTCTTACCGAACTTTTACTTTTTTCCCCCTGACTTTTCTCAAACAAATAATTCAAGCTTTTTCTCCCCCTTTTGTCATGATCAAAAAGATGGGGTAAGATAAAGCATAAGGCTAAACAGAATATATTCTAGTCCAACAAGATATGTTCATTCATAGCATACAAGAATAGCAATAGAGTTTAATTTTATAAATTTAGCAATATTCAGCACAATATTCAGCACATGAGCAAAGATATATTCATTCATAGATCAACTAGTTGCATTGTATTATCATCAAAAACAGTCATTACATTTACCAAGAGAATTACTTATATTTGATACCATTTGTCATCAAAAATGTAAAACATTTACCACTTGTTGTTAAAAACTTATAAATCTGCCATATATCAAGAGAATCATAGATATTAAACATTTTACTTGATGAAATATGTTATAGGGATCAGAGCATTGTATGGAACTAGCATTATTTACCCTATATGCAATGACAAAAAAAAATATATCCAATTTGGCACTTTTGTCAATGCTAAGCATACTACTCAAAAAAATATTTAATCATTTAAGATAGTCTTGAGCTTTCTTCCATTGAGTATTCCATTCAATTGTACTTGAAGAAAGTCTCCTCATGTCCTCTTCATTCATTTCCTTCAAGTTGAATAATCTTTTTCATTTAAGAGTTTGCTTGAGGTAGTTATAACCCTACAAAACAATTTAAAGAATTTTCCTTGGTATCCATTAATTTTTGGATCCATAGAGGTTAGCCAAACTCATAAGCAAATAATCATTCAAAATAATAAGGTAAAATAACAAATGAGTTCACAAGGGCAAAAGATATTTCATTGATTAATTTGGCCAATTAACCACTTGTTTGTTACCACTTGTTACTACTTGTTATTACGTTCATACCACTTTGTTCGATACCACTTGTTGCACTTGTTCATATATTTATTAAAACAGTAGCTAATTACATTAAGCATTTACCTTACAAAGAATTTAAATATGCAGCATATTCTAGAGAAAAAGAAGGTGCAAGAGCAAGCTAAGAAATATGCATTTAAGAGCATCATGTAATTTTCATTTAGGCTCAAAAGAAATAAGATATATTTCATCAAAAGCATGTCATCCAGAGAGTCAAATATTTTTACATTGCATTTGCATAAAAAAGAATAGAAACAGAACAGAGATCGTGCTGTAATTTTGGCTTTCAGCCATGTCGTATTCAAATACCTTTTGCTGTATTCGAATACCCATCACAAATTTATAAACTCCAGAAGGAGCAAGTATTCGAATGCCTTGGAAAGTATTCGAATACTCCAGATAGCATGTGACAAGTACTGATAAAGATGTCTCAGGTTATTCGAATACATATTTAGTTATTCGAATACACCAACTTCTAAAACCATAAGAACGTTGTACTGATGTATGGTATTCGAATACCATGGGAAGGTATTCGAATAGACCTATCAAAAAAATATAGATTTTCACGTACAAAGCAATGGTATTCGAATACCAAGGAGAGTTATTCAAATAACTTAAACAAGAAAGAATATATATTATGTCCAGAAATACATATTTGAGACACGAAAATCTTACTCGATGATGAAAACACCTTTAAAAAAATGCAAGTTCAAGCTTAATAGAGACAGGGAGGAGAGCTTGAAATTATTTCCAGTCTTATGCTTGTAGTAGCCATTTTCAAAATACCAAAGTCAGCTCTTGGCTTTCAAGCACACCTACAACACATTTCAATTTGTGGCTTTTGGCACCCAAATTTTCTTGGGTCCTTGATTGTCAGTTTTGGGTATAGTATCCTTGGGAACCCATACCATTTTAGTTCCAATTTTTGTGTTGATATTTTTCCTTGCATTACATGTTGATGTGTTATGTCTTTTCTTTCCACAATAGAAACATTTAATAAAAGGATTACATGACATACTAGAATTAACAAAGAAATTTTTATAAGATTTGTGCTGATTTTTCGGGTTATAACCAATTCCAGCTTTTTCAAAAACAACTCTTTGTTTTCTTAATAAAATATTTAAGTTATCTCTTCCAGAAGTGAATTTAGCAAGAGTGTTATTTAAATCTTCAATTTTTTTTTCAAGCATATGACATGAAGAACAAGATGAAGATGTAGAAGCATGTGAAATGTAGGTTGAGCATGCATCAATTAATCCTAATGTCTCATTTTCAATTTTTAATTCTTTAATTTCTTCATTTAAAATAAGAATTTGATTTTCCAAAGAAGAAATAGTTTTCTTAGATGAAGAAATTATTTTAGTGAGCTTAAGAGATTCCTCATGCAACTCTTCAAAAGCGTCTTGTAATTCATCATAAGAATGAGATAATTCATAATTAGAAATTACCTCAGTGTCGTTTTCTTCTTCTTCTTCTCCTTTGGCCATAAAGCATAGATGGGCTTCCTCATTATCTGAGCTGTCAGATGAGTTCATGTCGTTGTCATCCCAAGCTATGTAGGCTTTTCTTTCTTTTCTTTCCTTGAAGGGCTTCTTTTCAAGTTTCTTTAGGGAAAGAGGTGGTCTTCTTTGACTTCCCTTTTTCTTGAGAAATTTACCAAATTTTCTTCCCAGAAGATTGAGATTTTGTTCATTTAGCTCAATATTATCCACATCATCTCCATCATCTTCATCTTCATTATTGATAGTGGAGGTGGTGGCTTTAAGTGCAATGCCTTTATTTTTCTTATCGTGTTCCTCACTTTGGTCAAGCCTGTTGAGTTCTAATTCGTGCTCTTGAAGTTTGCCAAAAAGGGTAGCTAAGGACATGGTTGTCAAGTCCCTTGATTCTGAAATTGCTGTTACTTTGGGTTGCCAAATCCTGCTAAGACATTTCAACACTTTGTTAATCAAATTTTCGTTAGAAAAACTTTTTCCTAAAGATGCAAGATGATTTACAATGTGGGTAAACCTCTTTTGCATTTCCTGAATGCTTTCAGCATGGTTCATTTTAAATAATTCATATTCATGAGTTAGAGAATTGATTCTCGATCTCTTTACTTCACTAGTACCCTCATGGGTAACTTGCAAAGTGTCCCACATTTCTTTAGCAGTTTTACAATTTAAAATTCTGAAAAATTCATCATGCCCCAAAGCTGCGGTAATGATGTTTTTGGCTACCAAGTTATTTTGGACTTTTCTTTTATCATCTTTAGACCAATCATTTCTAGGTGTCTCGATTTTTACACCATCAACAACTCGTGTAGGTATAAATGCGCCATTTTCGACAGCATCCCACACATCTAGATCAATAGCCTCGATAAAGATTTTCATTCTTTCCTTCCAATATGCATAGCCATCCCCATTGAAAAAGGGTGGTCGATTTATGGAAGTTGCTTCTGAAAAACCATTTGATGAAGCCATGTACTCTTGAAGCGGCTAAGCTCTTTATACAAGAGTCTAGCTCGATACCACTTGTTGTTACCCAAGTGGCTTCAAGACTCAAGAGGGGGTGAATTGAGTATTTAGAAAACTTTTTGCAAAAAGCGCAAACAAATAAATTATGCTGAATTTGAATAATAAAAGGCGTGAATAAGATGAAGATAAGAAGAACAACTAGAAATTAAATTGCAAGATATAATAAATAAAGTGCAGAAAGATAAAAAATTAAGGAAAGAAGAGCAGGCACGATATTTATCCTGGTTCGACCACCAACCACTTGTGGCCTACGTCCAGTCCCCGAAACACAGTTCGAGATTTTTTACTATTCAATACAAGCTTAAAAACAGGTGCTTACAACCTTTACACAATAGAGCACTTTTCACACATAGGGAAACTCTATCCTTGTGCTAAAGCCTCAGCCTGTAGGGATACCTCACCCTTACACAAACCTTAGAGGGATACCTCACCCCCTTTGAAGGATACCTCACCTTCTTTACAACAAGGGATACCTCACCCTCACAATGCAGTATATCAGAGAAATAGATGAAGAAGAGAAACTCTCACTCAGAGCAAATATTACAACTTGAAGCACTATGGAGCTCTCTAAGGATATCTCAAGGTTTTTGGCAAAAAGAGCACAGAAAATATGTAAAATTGAAAGCCACGTTTTAGCACAAGCAAAGAATGATTCAGATCATTGGGCAACATTTAGAAGAGACCCAAGGTCTCTATTTATAGAGCATTTGAGAAAAAGAGCCGTTTGGATCATTGAATGTGTATTAAATTTGAAATATATCCGTTAGTTTCTAAACCAGGAATCCTGTGGTATTCGAATACCATCAGGGGTATTCGAATATCGTATTCGAATACCATCAGAGGTATTCGAATACCTCTGTTTTAAAAGCTTTGTAAAAATGGTTTAGAAGGATGTTATTCGAATACCTCTGTTGAAAAACAGCTTTTAACACTTTTAAATGCTTTCAAAAACCATGATTTGAATTTTGGGATATTTAATTTAAAACTATTTTTATCTTTTCATGCAAAATTAATGAGATATCCAGAAAGGCTCCGTACATAAGATCCTAAGTCCTAAAGCTATTCTTGAAAGTCTTGGACTTGGTCTTGCCATCATCTTCATTATGTTTGTTATCATCAAAACTATATTTAATGGCAGCTAGCCAATTACAATTACAACATCCATGTAATTGATTACCACATGTCCAAAAGCGTTCCTAACGACTATAAATGGCTAGTCTTCATAAAATAAAATAAAAATTATTTCTAAACACTACCAACAACTATTTTATCACTAGGACTCTATAAATAAGAGTATATTTAAGCATTTACATCTTAAGAGACTCTAGAATACTTGGTTTGATCCTTGAATCATCAAAATATGATTTTGAGCTCTTTATTGCTAAATCCTTCTATTCATTTGTTCTTCAAGTTGTATATCTACTCTTGTGAGAGTTTATAATCTTTCTCTTCATCTCAAAATCATTGTAAGAGGGTGAGGTATCCCTCAAGAGAGAAAAGGGTGAGGTATCCCTTGTAATGAGACTCAAACACAAAGGGTGAGTTATCTCAAAGGTGTTATGGGTGCTCTTGAATGTAAAGGTTTTTCAAGCATCTTTGAAGCTTGAAGAGTTAGAGGCTCTAGCACAATGGTGAGATATCCCAATGTGTGAGGAGTGTTATTTCTTGTACAAAGGTTTTCCTAGCACCCGTGAAGTCTAGAAGATAGTAAAGAAAATCTTAAGTTAATCTTGGAAACTGGATGTAGGCCACAAGTGGTTGGTGGCTAAACCAGGATAAATCTTTGTGTTTGCTTTTCTCAACTCTATCTCTTTACATTTGTGCTTTAATTATATATGCTTGAGTTGAATTTGATATCTAACTTATTTACTTAATTTATTCTATATCTGAAGTGGTATTTGAGAAATCTCTGATAGTTGTACCTTTGTTGGACTTATTCCACTGCATGTGTTGATTGAAAATATCAAAATGCATGATTTCTTAAAGTTGTTTTAAAAATTTGTAATCACCCAATTCACCTCCCTCTTGGGTGATGGTTGTCATGGCTAACAATTGATACTGATGTTTCCCAATATTATGGTGCAGTATTTAGTAGGCATGTAAATTATATGTATCTCTGGGCGTCATTTTTCAAGAGGTCCACATGGAATGGGTTAAGTGTCATGCACATGTAATGTGATATTTTTTTTTCTCCATGTGGGAAACGCCAACACGTGTGACACATTTCACGTGGATACGCCAACACGTCTGACATTTTTCACGTAGATACGCCATCATGCATGGTGTTACTATGTGAAAAACACCATGTGTGTTAGCGTCACGTGGGATGCGTCACACATGTTGGTGTATCCTAATTGGCAGCATCATTTCCTATGACGTAATCTATGTGTAACAAAAACATTAAAAAATTTTAACATGACAAAAACGATGGTAATTTAATAAATAGTTTAAAAAGATAACAATTTGATAAATAATCTTACCACTAAAGATAGATTGATCAAAAAGTGAAGTTAGGGTGGGTGGATGGGCGGGGAATTAACAGCTTTTGGAAGCAATTCAAATTTCATTATTTTTTTGATAAAAAAGGCGTTTACAAAATTTATTCTTATAAAAATACATATATAAAACTTTTGTATCATTTATTAAGAAAAAAAGACTTTTAACTAATATATAGAATATTTTATACATAAGAATAAATCTTTTAGTATAAATATTGTAAATAACTTTTTGATACACTTTTTTCAAATACTGTACCATAAAAGGACAAATTTTGAAACCCAAAAACTAGATTCATTCAAATTTTTTGCAGTTGGGTAAGATTCATTAAGACTTCCACAATTTTAAAGCTAAATCACAAATGTGTTGCCATTTAAATTTTTTTTTACAAATAAGAAACTTTTAAACAAATCATTTTTTCATATGGAAATTTAATATTATTACTCCATCCGTCTCTTTATTTATCTTTTCAAATTTTTACACAAAAATTAAAGACAAAATTAAAGAACTCCAAATACAAAAAAATGTTATATAGTATAATTAAACTACCCTTACTTTCAATCTATTACCATTAGTTAACGGTTAGTTGATATTTGGCGTAAATCTAATAAGTGCTGGAGAGAGAGATTTTCAGAAATGGTAAAAGATAATTAAAGACAAAATTAAAGAACTCCAAATATATATAAAAAAATGTTATATACTATAATTAAACTACCCTTACTTTCAATCTATTACCATTAGTTAACGGTTGGTTGATATTTGGCGTAAATCAAATAAGTGCTGGAGAGAGAGATTTTAAGAAATGGTAAAAGATAATTAATTGTGAAATTATTGAATTTAGTTGAGAAGATAATATAGTTGGAAAAAATTAATTAATATTTTTTTAATATTTTTAAATAACAGATAATATAAGATAAATTAATTTTTTTAAAAAAGACAGTTATTAAAAAATAGAGGTAATTTTAAATATGATAGAAAATGTAATCTATTGGTTAAGTCATCTCTCTCGTGCTGAAATGAAACTTGTCATTCGGTGTTTCTAGTTATATTTTAAATTCATAACCATTGGGAAGAAATGTAACAACGCACTCGCAATTTCTAAAAGATCAAAGAAAGGTTAATGTTCCAGTTCCCAGAATGGTACTAGCAAACACAAAAAATAATGTTGCAGCCAATGAGGACTGTTTACCATGCCACCAAGAAGAGGGAAACATATATGTATCCCATCAGCACAAGTAGAAACTGCTGGCTCAGTAATCTGCATCCAGCCAAATTAGGAGCTCTTACAGCAGATTTCCCATTCTTTACCCTAGGACCATCTGGAAAAAAAATGTTGAACTTACCAAATTACAAGAGCAGAGAACACAAGACAAAACTAAAGATCAATTGAGAGCGCATGGCAAAGCATATGTTCACAAAGTGGGTGAAAAGGGAGATAAGAAGTCCTTGTTAAAAAATTTTGGATCTATTAATCTCAATTTTCATGATATATCAAAATATATAGAGTTTTAGAGTTGTCTTGAAAAGGTATCAATGAAGAAGTCATTGTTAAAACCATGAAAAATCAATCTCGACAAGGCAGAGATACTATTTTCATCCATAGTAGTCGTTCACGCGTCAATATCAACGGGACAAATATATGCATTAGAGTGACTAAGAATAAGGGTCTCTTCTTGTATATATAAAATAACTAAAATGAGTTAAACATGTTCATTATGACAAACTCATATACATAACTCATAAACAAAACTCACATATGAGCAATGTTTTAATAACAACAAACTCAATATTAATACTGATCACAATTTGAGCTAAACAAAATGTTTTAATAATTTTGACATTTAATTAATCTGAGATTTTATAAAATTATAATATGATTTATGCTAGTTTATATAAAAAAATTTAAAATTCTCTCATTTGGACGACATAAGTCATATTATATTATTTAAATAAAAAAATAATTTTTCAGATTAATCAAACAATATGTGGTCATAATAAGATGTTAAAATCAAGTTAACACTCTCAATAACTGATCCAAAATGAGATTACAAGCATCTCAACAATGCAGAAAATCATACTCGAAGGAGTAGCGATATCATACATGCAAGATGAGTTCGGTGACCCAACAAAATGTGATATATAGGTAATGGAAAAGCACATCAAAATTGCATGCTAATATGTTATCAAAGTGCATTTTCTAACAAAATAGCCTAAGCATCCGCCCAAGATACATTTTGAGATTTAACAAACATCTCAGCACAACAAAAAAATGAGAGTGGGTCTAAAATGTCTCCACAATATGTCATAATATATGTCACAATGTCCCTCTTGGCACAATGCAACGTGGAGCGGTGAATTCTTGCAAATGAATGTTATAATGAAAAAGAGTCGCCACCAACCGATTTATCCATTAAAAATAGAAAGGTTTGATCAGATACCCAAAAGATGGTATGTATTTTAGAGTTTAGGTTCAGGGGTTGATTACGTGTAAGGAAGGTATTAGCACCCTATGTCATCCGTTCCAAGAATGATTATTTATTTAATCCAGTATTATGCTTTAAATTTAATTAAATTAGTCCTTTATTGTTTATTAAAAAAATTATTTTTATTTTAATTTAACATATTCCACTTTGTCAAGCATATTATCAAAAGTGATGAATGACTTTGACAGAAAATGAGTGGCTAAATAGTCATTGTTCTATGGAACAAATTTAAATCTCATAACATATAATATAAAAGTGGTAAATCAAAATTTTGTATTTTTGAAGAAAAATATTTTGTAAAATAAATGACCAAATAAAATATTATTTCAAGAGTAAAATTTTAGTTCAAGAAAATATTTTTTTTAAAAATAAAATGGCTAAATAAAATCTCATTTAAATTTAAGAAAATATTTGAATATAATGAGATTTTTCGTAGTAATTTTCAAAAAGGTTTTCATAAAACTAAAACTTTATCTCTCTACAATTAAAGAAGTTAGGGATACATGAATTTGCTCATATACATAAATATTAAATATGACAGGAAATATAATTTATTCATTAAGACATCTCTCTTGTGCTGAAATGAAACTCGCCATTCGGTGCTTCTAGTTATATTTTAAATTCATAACCATTGGGAAGAAATGTAACAACGGACTAGCAATTTCTAAAAGATCAAAGATAGGTTAATGTTCTAGTTCCCATCAGCTATTCCCATTCACTTACCAGAGAGCTATTTAGAAAATTTTACAAATGCAGAATTAAAGCTCTTAAGTATATACCCGGGACTTCACCTCAACAGTGAATAGGACACTCTTCTCGGCAACAGGCTCATTGGCCAAAACACTTCCTAGATGATCTAACATTTCCTTTGCCTGGAAGATCCAAAACCAAGGTCTGCATCCCGGTATTGCCAGACCAAAGCATTTTCCTTCTTTTCAATGCCAAAACCATCAATTGCCTCTGCATATAGTTTCATCATAGGCTCAGCAATCTACATCCAGCCAAATTAGGAGCTCTTACAGCAGATTTCCCATTCTTTACTCTGGGATTATCTAAAAAAAATGTCGAACTTGCCAAATTACAAGAGCAGAGAACATAGGACAAAACTAAAGATCAAGAGAGAACGTATGGCAAAGCATATGTTCGCAACGTTGATGAAGAGGGAAATAAGAAGTCCTAACGTCTAGAAAAATTTAGTATTGTCCAGGATGATCACCAAATTACTCTACATCAAGTTTCTATTTTGTAAAGTTTAGAACAGAGCATAGTTTCTGTTTGAAAAACCAAAGACACAGTTTTCAAATTAGATAATATCCTTTACTATCAATTTTGACTTGAAAAGGACTTTGAACTCACCTAATGGGTCTCTCTCACTCAAACTTTTGGAATAAAAGGAAATCACTGTAATTTGAATGAACCAAGATATTATGACAAAATGAAATGACCATTTCCCACTCTACAGCACAAGTTTATTATATGAAGCTCAAATCTATGTTTCATATGATATCCATGTAACAAATTATGTTTCGAGAACAACTAACACTAAGAAAAACAAAGAATAGACATCACTTATTAAGTAATAGGCTAATAGCCAAAGCATATTCCAACCTGAGCTTATGCATCCACAACCATATGTTCACTAATCACTATTTTCTCATAGATGGTATACCAGATTACTTCAAAATTGAGCTTCGTTATAGTCAGCTCTGGTATGTCTCATTAGTCATTCCAGAGTAAGCAATAGTTTTAGGTAACATTAAAAATAAGCCATTTGCTTTTCTCTATTTCCTTTATCATGAGTCGCAAAACAGCCAATGTAGATATCCTATAGAGTAATAGGACACCCTTTCCAGTAGAGTTTAATGGTCTAAGTTTAAACCCTATTCGTGGTAGTTTGAAG
This sequence comes from Ormosia emarginata, assembly GCA_029884605.1. Lineage (NCBI taxonomy): Eukaryota > Viridiplantae > Streptophyta > Magnoliopsida > Fabales > Fabaceae > Ormosia > Ormosia emarginata. Next base: position 5,939,870 of record JAQQTP010000080.1, read on the forward strand.
CATGTTAATGATATATCCTGTCAAAATAGGCATCTAGAATTCCAGCAATTGGAAAATATTCTCTTTACATAGAAGAAAATTGATAAGTCTATATTTTGTAGTCTCAAACCAGATAAATTACGGTGATTTGCTTATGTTTATTGGTGAATTTTGAATGGGTCCTTATTATTGTCTTCGTTTTTGCAGATTAAAGAGGTTTATCACATTTGGAATGAAAGCAGACAAAGATATCATATTTTCAGAGCAAAAGAAAATCATTTTAGTTTAGACAAAATCATGTGTCAACTCAGAAGTGATTAAGGAGTTAAACACGGTCTTGTCTAACTGAAGGAGCATCTTTGACTAAGAGACACGGTCGTGTCTCTGAATCACATGGTTGTGTCTCCCTTATGGTGTTTTTACGTGATTTTAAGCTCACACGACCGTGTCGAGCTTAGACATGGTCGTGTGAGATCTCCTATGCGTAAAAACGACAATTTTTGCTCCTCACTATTATAAATAACAGTGAATCCCTAAACCAAAAGACAACTTTTGTGACAGCAGACTTTGGAGAGATAACTCACAGGAGAAGTTGGCCACGAATCTTTGGAAGACGGCTACGAAGAAATGACGTAATTCTTGAATGCTGGAAGATCACAATTTCCATTAAAGGGGTTTTGGTTTCTCTTCTCTCTAGTTTCTCTCCTTTCTTCAGGTTTTTCTTTCCATGAATTTGTATTATGATTTTGGTTTGTTATTGAACATGAGTAACTAATCTCATAGCTACGGCTATGGAGAATCTTGTTTTTCTAATTAATTGATTTTCAATTCGAACTTGATTAAGGTAATTTCAGTTGGGTTTATTGCATTGTTTGAATTCTTGTCAAGACTTGATCAATTTTGGCATGTTTTAATTCATTGTTTGACCAGTGGCCATTCACAACCAATTAGTGGACTTATATAATAAACCTATGCTTAGATTGGTGAATGATCAAACATCAAATTATTCTACTAATTGAATTGATGATTATGTTAGTTCATCTGTTGAATTGAGACTTAATGCATTCCTAGTTAATTTAATTAAATGACTAAATAGATGATTTAATCAGGAATAAAATATTGTTTATCCATAACTATTGAGATTCAATAGTAATTAAGAGAATTTGGCAAGAGAATTACTTTACATCATAAATGAATGAAAATTTGATTAATTGGATTCAAGTGAACCTTGCACCCTAGTTTTCCTCTAATTGATTTATCTCTACTTTGTTTAAGCTTCCATATTTCTTCTTTATTTGTTATTTGATTTTATTTTGAGTTTCTTTTTATATTTACGATTGTTTAAATAACCAAGGGTTTAACAAATTTAATAATTACCTCTTATTTCTCGTGCGATCGACAACTAAGACTCAAGTCCTATATTACTATATAATATAGTGAACTTGTTCTTAGTGTATTTTACGCGTATCAAAAATAAATTTTGTTTAAAAACCAAATCTATTATTACCTCTATCTAAACAGAAGTCACCCTTACAAGTGCTAGGTCTAAGTGGTTCAACAAAATAATATTTTGAATTATGAATTTTTATGCAAAAGAAAATAGTCCAAGTGAGTAAAGACTAGCTCCTTGATTGTTTTTTTACTAGTGATTGTCCCGTGTGACGCACGAGGTAATTCAAAGAAAGTTATATATGTTAAAGATCCATGTAAAATATAATATTAAGTGACTTAATGAATACAAAAACGAAGATTTGATAATATTAAAAGACTGAAACACATGTTTATAAATTGATAAATATGACAACAAAATTAACACCTGCAAAGTGAAAAAAGTAAATATGAATTAGAGAAATATAATTGGAATGATGAAAATAAATTGAAAATTAACCAATAAGTAACATTAATTCAATAATTGATTTACTTTATTCTTGAATATTTTAGAAAATTTCTTTGTAAACAACATTCTTCATTGTTTGACATAAATTACCATAGTCGTCTGAAATAAGAATTTTCAAACCGCTCCTTTCTTTGACTCTTGAAACTGGTATATACAATTGGTCATGTGTAAAAATAGGCCTTGGTATGAATAATCCAACATGCGAGAGGGTTTGCCCTTGGCTTTTGTTAATAGTTATTGCAAAACAAACAATTAAAGAAAATTATTTTCTTTGAAAATTTATTGACATTTCAAGATCATATGGTATCAAATTCAATCGAGGAACATAAATTTTCTCATCAATTTGCTTCCATGTTACTATTGTTGCTCCAATAACATTCTTTCTCAACCCATCAACAATCAAACTCGTCTCATTACAAAGACCTAATGCTTGATCAATATTTCTAAGGAGCATTACATGAACTCATTTTTTAGAGTAATTTTATGATTTGACATGTCAAAACACTTGATCTTAATAAAAAAAAAAAATCAGTTGTAAATCATTCAGCTTCAATTTCAATATCTTCATCAGCTACTGAAATAGAATCTAAACTAAGATACTCCTTAACATCTGTAGGGATAGTAGAATGAATGAATTCATTAACTTGATCCATAACTTCAAGACTAATTTTGAACTCGTACAACGCACAAGATAATATGTAGAATTTTAATTTAAAGATTTTAAATTTTTAATAAATAATAAATATATATGTAATTAATAATTTATTAAATTGAGAAATATGAATAAGAATAATAGCGATAATTATTAACCATTAAATAAAATATGAAAGCTAATTAAAATAAAAATAGCACTAATTAACTAAAATATTCCTATAAAATCTTCATTGGCATTATGCATTAATAATATAAGAATCTTTTAAGAAAAATATAAGTACTAACAAAAGAGAAAAAAACATAGGATATTAAATGCTTACCATTACAAATGAAGAATTGGAAAAATAGGAAAAAAATGCTAATATACTTAGCAAAATTAATTTTAATAATAAATGGAATTTTGAAAATGAAATGATATATAACAGGGTTATTTAACCACATTTATCTTGATTTCTCTATAATTTTACTCTTTATTTACAACAATATTAATATTAATACCTCTTATTCAAATCATCTAAAAGACTTATTTGTAAACAATATTTTTTGTTGTTTAACAAAGATTACCATCATCATTGTAAATCAAAATTGTCCAACCATGGAGTCCACCTAATATTATAACTTTTGTTATAACAACATAATTCGAATCTCAATCTTTTACCATTTGAAAAACTCTATACAAGACAAAAACATTAGTACAATCTCTAACATTTTGTACCTGGAATACTGAACAAATTTTTCATTTAAAGTAATTGAAGATATAATTTAAAAAATTATTTAATAAAAATATTTAATTACTTAAACTTTATAATAATATATTAAATTTCAATTAATTTTATTATGTATTTATGCAAAGTTTTTACCTTCAAGACATACATTATAATATTTTTTATATAAAGCTTTTACCCAGTGCAATGTAAATATTAAAATACTTAAAATTATAAAATAATAAGCATATTTGAAAAAAAATTAATAATGGATGATTAATAAATTTAATTTTCCAATAACAAATTATAGTTTAATTAATTTTAATATAACTTCTTGTAAAATCTTCACTCCCGTAATTTTATATAAAAATATATTTTTATGTAAAGTTCTAATTTATGCTAATGTAAATATCTTTATATTAAAATATTATATAATACACATAATATCACGAGTTTTTAAATATTATAGAACACAAACATGTGACTTTACGTAAAGTTTTAAATTCCTGAGATATTTTCATGAGTTTTCTTTAATATCACTTAATTTTAAATTTTAATTTTATCTACAAAAATATATGATCTACAATTATTTAAACTAAATATAAATAATAAAATGAATTTATTTTGGTAAAGGATAGCACTAAAAATATCAATTAGAGATAGATTAATAGAGTGTACGTCTCAATATTTTCACTTAAAAAAAAGTATAAACAGGATATAAGAATTAATAGAATCACTACTTCCAACCATAATAATAAATTATATAATAATAAAAAATAGGCACATAACCTATATTCAATAAATTTACACGGCCCATATAAAAAAAAACCTTAATTACATCCACATTTTTTAGGATGTACAATATAAACCCATAATGTCAAAATTGGAAGTCACTGTGATATTCACTCCAATATATGACTAAAAATTAATAGATAGCATCTGTATGTATAATTTAATTAAAAATCTATACTATATTTTATTAAAGTAATAAAATATATGATAAAGTAATTAATTCATAAAAACACTTATATACAAATTTATATTACAAATTCATGAGATAATCCAATTCCTTTCTACCTTTACAAGAATATACTAAAGTAACTTATGAACAAAAATTATACTACACAAATAATCTAATGTAAATATATGTTAAATATTCTTTGATCACTTACAATTCTTGGATTATTGAATTTTAATAATAAGAAATTAACTTATACCCTTTCAAAAAAAATATTTTACAATGTTTCATTTTGACATAATGTTAATCATCAAAGTAAAAGCATCTTTGCCCATTAAGTTCGGCATTGAGGCTTTTCATAATTTTACGAACTTTTGGCCATATGGTCATTTAATAAAAACCAAATAATCATTAAAAAACTTAAGGTTACGTTTAATACGTAGTATAAGAAGAATCTGATAATATAAACTAATGTTATAAGATTTTATCAAGTATTTAGTATACTTATTTTATGATATAATAAAATCAGGTCAAATATTTTTATTTCACAATAACCTAATAATAATATTCCCTCTTCTACTCAATGATAAGACCTGATAAGATATCTCTTCCCACCTTATTTTTAAATTTCATCACTCTCACTCCAAGTCTCTCCTTCTCTATCAAAAACCTAGACCACCACCGTTGGACCTCTGCAGTGTTGCTGTCGCCCTTCACGGCGGCCAGCACCAACATCATGCTGGCCGTCAAACGAGGGTGGTGCTGGCTAGTGATGGAGGCTGCACGCGTGGGTGGTGTGCGGAAGAAGGACCAGCGACACCATTCCTCACCAACCATTCCAGCAATGGTGGATCCATCAGAGCCGACGACATGATTATCCGGCAATTCCTCACCAACCCAGTCAGAGTCAACGAAAATCAAGAAAAACGCAAGCTTTGCAGAAAAAATAAACAAATTTGACTAAGTTTCTGAAGCACAACCCAAGTGCGTTGGCATTGTCAGATTTCTTCTTTAGCGTGGTTTCCAGGTAAGCCATGGCCTTTCCGGCGAGAATCCCCTGCATGTCGCCGCTGTCGTCAATGGCAAGGATGCACACCTTGTCGCGCTGGTTCTTCATAACAACAACGTCGATGGCTGAGATTTGGGTTCCAGAAACTTGCTCTCGAGAATGGAGAAGATATCGTAACTGAGCTTATCAGTTTCACTGCTCAGTTCTTCCATTTCCACATGATTCATAGAATCTATTGCTTTTGAAAATCAACGCATGATTTTTCAAATTTTTTTATGTAAGAAACAAGTTTTTCTTATCTAATGAAATCAGACCCATAAATTTAACAGACCAAGAAATTTAATGATTTCACATTATTAGATGAAAACAAGAAAAAAAGAATCAACCAACAGAATGAGAAATTGGGGTTGTTTTTTGTTATGGGAGTTTCGGTTTGCTTTCTGTGTGATTGGTTTCCAAGGTTATGTTAAGACTTAAGAGTGATGTTTGTACGGAAATCGGTGTCTCAACTTGCAGGGTTGAAGTTTTCGTTTTTAATCAATCTGGGTTTTTTTTTTAATTTTTCTCCCACTTAAGTCAAAAACAATTATTATTGATTCTGGATTCATTATGAAAAAATAATATTATCATAATAAATAATTTTATATCCAATCAATTCTTTTATATAATAACGATTAAACATTTCATAGTATAAGAATTTATCAAATTCTTTATACTATTAACTTTTATCTTATTATTTTATACTATTAAATCTTATACTATCATATATACCAAACGCAACTTAAAAACTTAAGATTAACTTATTTAATGTTTCTTACTGAATAATTTGTGATATATTAGAGAGTTCATATTAACAATGAGATATTTATCAATTTCTAATTTACAAACCATGTAACCAAAACTTCTTACGGAACTTGGCACAATCTCATTATAGCTTATAGACCAACAATAATTACAAAAATTTGATAGTTAAAATACTAAAAAATCTTGTAACTTGCAAGACTCCCAAAAAGCTAAAAGCTTTCCCATCCCATTAGACATATGCATCGTCAACTTTGTTCCCATCTAATGCAACAATTTGATAAAATTCCTTGCGACATCTATTTAAAAGATCCATATGTAACAATAAATTAAAAGAGAAAACTAATAATATAATCATGGCTTCAATTTAAAAAAAAAATGATACAAAATTCAGAGCTCTTAACAATTTAAACTATTTAATCCAACTTTTTTTGTTAAAAAGCCTTGCAGCAAATAGATTGTCCAATAATGATAATAAGCAAAACATGGTCAGATACAAAAACTCATTAACACCTTTAGTAGAAACAAAAGACACTCCGAGAATTTTCATTAAAATAAGAATACTCTTAGCTCTTTTAAGTAAATTTATTTAGAAAATTTAATTCACTCTTGAATGTCAATTGAAATTCAAACTTGAATCCAAGATTACAGGATGAAAAGATAGATCCTTATAGGCAACATTCATTAAATTTGAGAGATTTTTATGTGATAAAAAATAAATTAAACAAAACTAAAAAGGAAGAAGTAATAACTATTAAATAAACATCCAACATTAAAAGCTCTTTTTTAGTCAAAAACAAAAATGGGTTAAAAAATATTTCAACAGAATTAAGTTTGAACTTTCTAACCCTTTGAATATATTCTCTTAAAATAAGAGCTATATTTGTCATTAAGGCATAGCAATCAGAAGAAAATTACCCAATGCATTGACATATAAACTGCCATTGCTTCACCACTGATTCAATTGAAAAAAAAAATTTGATTAAAGAAGACTTGGAATTGGATGCCGATATGCAATACATAAAACTCATGTTCAAGAACACACAAAATAAGTGTAAATACAAAAAAAAAATTACAAAATGAAACAAAACTCACTATGTGCATTGCACTTTTTAAGAGTCAAAATGAGAATCATTGGACCTAAATAATTCGTTGATTAGGGAAGAAAAAAAAAAAGACAGAAGATCAAAAGTAACTTGCTAAACACCACCATCCGAAGTTTTACAATGCAAGAGAAATCATGTTAAGGAATCAATCTTTTCTTTTGTCGTTGTAGTGACATGAAGTTCAAGGAAATTATGTTTAGCTGATTCTTAAATATGATCAATAGAAGCTAACCAAGGTGTTTCTTTTCCTACACAAAGAAGGAAAATCACAAATATGTCAATAGTTAAAATGACAATGTATCAACTCATTCTCACATTCACACAAAAGGTAAGAAGAAGAATGATAAACACCAATAGCAGTACATACAAATCTATATATATCACTGCTTATGCCTTTGTCAAACTAAAGATTCAAACAATTTCTCTACGATTAGGAATAGAAAAACTATAAAGGAGCACGAAGACCATAAAAAAGTTAAAGTTAATTTAAACAAATTAAATTACCTTTTGCATTTTGTTGAATTGAGAAAAAACATACTAAAAGTTTTGAGAGGTATTGGAAGAATCAAATTGAAATAATATATTATAAACTAAATGAGAATTAAATTAGACCTCATTCTCAAATAAACTTATCAATCATGTAACTTCCAACGTCCAAATCTATTCTTGAAAGAATCTCCATCCGATATAATAACCTTAAGATGTTTGATGAAATCAAAATCACACTTACTTCCCCATCAATTTCAGAAATAACAGTAAACTCTATTCAATTTTTCATTAAATAAATACCCTATGTATCTTTAACTTTTGCAAAATTTACACACATACATAACATTAAAGGGTTTTACTTCCCTATATCCAAATAATTCAATCAAAATAACTAAGATCATAACAACAAAAAAGGCAATCACATGACTCACCTCTTCCAAATATGACTTGAAAGGGCTATCCTTGTCGCAGGTTGAATCAAACTTCGTCTCATTATCAAGCATAATACCTTTAGAGTGAATTATGAATCTAAAAAATTCAAAATTTCCAAAAAAAATAAAAATTAAAACAGGACAAAAAACAAACCCAGAATTTAGACTTGCCTATATCTAACAATTTTTTTTCTTTTCCTTTTAAGTATATAATATTAACTATAAAATAATTCTTCATGGTTTAGCAGAAACATCCAGCATACATTTCTGTAATATTTGATCAGCATATTTATATTATATATCACATATAAAAACATTAAGATTTAGGAATTTAAAAAAAATTGTGCAGCAAAAAAAAGAAAAAATTATCAGCAACCAAACAGGAAAATGACGCTTGTAACGGTTGTGATAGGCATGCCTTAATACCAATACCTCTTCAAGTGTAAGGACACAAACCATTTCCACAATCACATGGTAATCTTTGCTGCAATTCCTGATGGCTTTGTTAGCCAAAGCTACAACATGATCTGCAGGTTCCATCATCTAGCAATACAACTCTCTGTTTTGTTTAGACCCCATTATTCAAAGTCATGAGATTAAAACAAAACTATATGAAAAGAATAAATTCTGAAAAATATTAACTAACTCACAAATATTGTCCGTGACTCTTCCTCAGCACTATCTCCAGAATCTTCAGTGGATCCGTTTTTTCTCCTTTAGCTACCACTTTGTTAGACTTGCAACCTGTGATTACATCTTCAACCCATGAGAACACAAACATCAACAAAACAAATTCAGATAAAGCCTAAAATCACATCACATAACTGAAAAAGGGTAAACAAAAGTGACACTCCCTCACCTGCGAACCCTTTGAGGGATCAATGAACCTTGCGAGCACAACCCTCGCAACACATGAACACTTTCAGCACAACCCTCGCGCCACAGCTTGGTCTTTGGATTCTTTGCCATCTTTTGACTCCGATTTTTTCTCTTCAAATTGTTTTTCCGGTTTCTTAGCTTCCTCTTTCCCTTTTTTTCTTCTCCTCTTCTGCCTTCTTCAGTTCCTCTCATTTTTTCTCCACAAATTTCCTATAGATTTCTTCCTACTAGATTTCTTCCTACACAGAAGGAAAAAAAATCAAAAAATTAGAACCCAAAACAATAAAGATGATGAAAAAAAAAATAGATGATAGAGTCATAGAGCAGTGTTATGCAGACCTCACCCATTGGATTCAAGACTTCAAGTTACTCAATGAGACTCTGCGAAGATAAGCTTAGTAGTTGGTAGTGCTGCTAGCAGCTACTTTTAATTTGTTGTGAAAAAGTTTTGCTCCCTTTATTTGTGTAGGGACAGAACTTGACTCCAATTTTTGGAGGAGTTATTTCCCTCCAATCTCTTTAATCTATTGTCATATGTCCATTAACTCAATTAAGTAATATGAGTGAATAATAAAATAAACACATGACAACATATTAATGAAGTTAGAGGGAGATAACTCCTCCCAAGATTTGAGCCAATTTTTTTCCTTTGTGTAGTGTGTGCATATGTGTGTGAGAGAGTTGGAGCCAAGTTTTTTCCTTTGTGTAGTGTGTGTGTGGGAGTTTCAAAGGGTTGGGGAAAACCAACAGTAGTAAAGAAAAAGATATGAAAAGGAACATAAAAGAAAAGGTAAAAATGCAAGAAAAAGAGAGATGCGGGAGTTTCAATGGGTTGGGGAAAGTATAAGTTAGTTAAGGCTATTGATATTTCGTTGGTTTAAAATTTTGAAAACATGATAAGAAGGAGAGAGAGAGAGTATTGAATAACGAAAACATAAGGAAAGCTGAGTGACTAGGTTGAAGTAATAGTTTTAGAAACAGTTGTCACATACGAAAGAAAAAAATTTAAAAAATTATTGCAACATGATTTACAGCTGTATGTCACAATCATTGAAAATTTATTATTTAAAATTATTTTTTCTGATTTGTTTTGTTGAATAAAATTTAAAAATTTACTAAGAATAGAAGGTTTTTTGTTTTATTTGAGTACTTCTATATTCCTTCTCTTTGCAGGCATTTGTTTAAAGATTGTATTAGAATGTGGAACAACTGGTTCAAATAAATGGTCTTCAGCTCGCCAATTACTTTAATTGGGCAATGGAAAGTTATTCTAAATTTCACATCTAAAATAGCCATATCAAAATTGATTCTACTTTATCTTCTTTTTTTCTTCTCATTTTCAAGCCAAAAATAACGAACAGGTTACAGAAACATTGACAACTTGTATTGAAAATAATATCGACAAAATTTAGGTGTTCGAAGGAAAAAGAAGGGAAGTGTGCACAGCTGGCAACATTACAGGCCCTATGACTAAATATGATTAGTTAGACAAAAGAATTCCCATTCCTAGTGATAACTATCCAATCTGCAATGTAATTTCCTAATTTACTTCTTCATATGTGTAGGGAGTGGCAGAACTGAACAAGAATCAAATTATTGAAGAGGCCTCATCATATTAAACCATAATAATCATCATGTATGGCTAAAAGCAGGATAATTACCTCACGGGTGGTATGAGAACGGGATTTATGAAAGGGTCCATATTAGAGAGATTATTTTCTTTCGTCGTCGCTTGCATATTCTCGTTTCCCTCTTCCTCAGTAACCAACCAATTATAGGGAAGCTGGAGTTTCGACCTAGAGATGTTGCTGCTGCTTTCATGCACATCCTCAGTGACGAACCAATTATAAGGACGCTGGATTTTAGGCCCAGAGCTGCTGCTGCTTTCATGTACAGGATCAAAGCTTAAAATATTCCCTCTCAAATCGTTCATATTTTGCATGAATACCATGTCTAACCCCCATTTCTTCATCTTCAAACCTGGGCAGGCTTTAAATGTGATATGGGCTCCTGTTTTCACAAAATGGCAGTGTGGCCGAGAGATATAGATTATCCAGAGATGTTTTGAGCCATCAACCTTGTCCAAGTCTAAACGAAGTGGCATATCGAAGATTTCTTCCGCGTATTCACTTTCAAAAGAAAGATAAAAAGGATGTGGCAGCCGCCTGGAAAACAAATTATGATTGTTTACCTCAAATGCTACACAAAAGGCAAAGCCAGTCCAATTGTCATCCACAACAGAGTCCACTATCCTTATTATTGATCCACCCTTAAATTGATGATTGAACAAATGTGGGATAATTCTCCCAGGAACAACAATGTCAAAGCCACACCGGAAGTGAAAGGGTTGCTGATATACCAGAGGGGAAAAAAAAACAGATATCAGAGAGAGAGAGAGAGAGAGAGAGAGAGAGAGAGAGAGAGAGAGAAGGTATGCAGAGTGCGCACCCGAACTAGTCTTTTTAACCATAAAACTTCCAAGTATTCAGATCCGCTCATATGCAACTTAGGGCAGTCGAATATATATAATCCTGACCTATGATTACGAGATCCGGATGCCGTTTTAAAATAACTTCCCCCTGAAGTACCATTTCCCTCTAAAATACCATAATATAGGGATCCAGGCAACGATTGAAGCTCGCTGCAATGCGCTAAGTTTAAATATGCTAGACGAGAAAGCATCGGGATGGTAGACGCTAGTGAAACAAAGTTATTTCCCTCTAGATTTAGCCTTTCCAAACACCTTAACCGTCCAATGGCATCAGGGACTTCCCTTAGATTGCAGTAGCTGACATCCACACAAATCAAAGATTCCAGACAGTAAGAAGACATTTCCCGTTTTAGGGGCATCAGGGGCAGATTCGTAAGATATAAGCAGCCGCATAAATCTAGAGTCATAAGAGATGTCATAGTATTTATGCTGTTGGGCATACTGACAAGATTTGTGCAGTTTCTCAAACTCAAGAATTTAAGCTTCGCGAGAGTCACAATAGATTTATCAACTATCGATAAACTTGTACATTGTTCAATATCAAGGTACTCAAGATTTGAGAGCCCTGTAAAATCTGGTGTGATTGCAAGTTTTGTGCAGCCAGAAAGGTGTAGAACTCTCAGAGAGCTTAAATTAGATTCACTGCCAAGATCAAGCCTGACCAAACTGCTGCAGCCTTCCAAACTCAAGAAAGCAAGATTTTCAAGGAGTCCAATTGATGGATGGACCTGTACTAAGCTTGAGCATCCTGTGAGATCTAGCCGCTCAAGTCTTGGGATCCGTTCAAAATTCGGCGTCTCGATAAGATATTTAGAGTTACTCAAATCCACCCTTTTCAAAAGGGCGAGAAACTGCGAAGAGAGTATTAGCTACCAACTGAACATGTTGTATTAAAACTTGAATTTCATTCATTCACTTTGGTATGCCATCAAAATTGGAGTGAAAACTTTAAAATAAATCTTTTATATGTAATTTCCATATAAAATTTATTAAATTTTTCACTTATTATGTAAAAGAGAGTACAATAAATAAAAATCAAATAATTGTAATAACAACAAGAGGAAGCTACTATTTTCTCTTTGGGATTGTGTTTATTATTCATACCTCCATTCTATAAAAAAAATCTATACAAAGCTCCCCGTGTTTATAAAAGTATTACAACTAACTAAAAATATGTTGATAAAACTCTTATCTCGTGGATTATTTTTTATTAAATGTTATTTTATTATTATTCATCATAGTATATTGAAAAAATGAGAAGAAAACATTCATTTGCACCAAATAAATGTGTTCTTCTTATTATTTTATAAATACATAAGGCTAAACAATCATATATTGGAATTTGACCTCAAGAATAAAGATAAGGGCTTAGGTAACGAATTTGTAATGTTACACAACTAAAAAAAGATTGATAGAATTCAACCAATTTGTCAAAGATTTAAGCGTAATTGTTGAATGAGTCAAAGGGGTGGGAACCACTCATCCATAGAATGCCAACTCATTCTAGAAAAAATTCTGACAAAAAATTTTAGCTATCTAAAATTTTCCATTTGTCAAGTATAACAATAGTTTAAAGTTAATTTTTAAATCTTTTATAAATAGAAAAGATTTCATGTAATCTCTTGTAAGTGAGGTAGGACAATATAATTAGCCAAATATAAAGAAGGGAAGAGTAATTTACTCTAAAGTCGAAATATAAATTATATTAGAAAATATATTTTTTTTAATATGAAAGATTAGAATATATATTACTGGTTAGGGCACAAGGCAGCGCATAGCCTTATCTAAATTCCTTCAACCATTCGAGCCATCTACATTAACGAAGAAAAATAATATTAAAGGAAAGGAGTTTAATTTTTCATTTAATGTCTCTATAAATTTTTTTATATTATCACTTAATCATGCATTGCTACAACATCAAAATAATATGACTATGTTAACAATTATCTAAAAAGTTAAACTATTTTAATGATTTGTCGATACATGATTAGGCTTTTACGGAGCGGGTAGGAATGGGGTTTTGCTCAACCTGACCCCGCCATAGCCCTGCACCCTTGAGGGTTAAAACCCACACCCACCCAGTAGAAAACATATCAAAACCCACACTCGTCCTACCTCATACTTACGAATATTTTAAAATAATTTATATAATAATTAATTATCATCTTAAAATTAATTTATTATTTCATATAAACTAAAAATTATATTAAGGATAAGTGTTAAACTAACAAAAATAATTAATATAATTAACATTATTAATAACTAAAATTAACATCATATTCAATTAGATGTAGATTGCGAGATGAGTTCACCCCAAATTCTCAACCGCCTCGCTCTGTTGCAGGGCAAGTTTTAAACTTGCATGGGTCGAGGTGGGTACCTATAAGTCGGGGTCAAATTGCCTTCCCCATACATGATTGAGGGGCATTACTCCAATATGCATAATTTTTTCCTAAGTATGGTACATAAGATGAATTGTCAAACATTTCAATTGCCACTAATTATATTTAATAGACTTTTTAACATTTATTGTAAAATCAGTCAATAAATATTTGACAATTCACCTTACATATCCATATACATAAAGGTATCATTACAATTCCAATGATTAAGTGATAGTATAAAAAACTATACACTAAAAATGAATCAAAATTAAATAAAATATATATACAATTTTTTAAATTTCCAAATATTATGATTTACAACAATTTAAAAGTAAGAATACAATTTTTTTGTGTTAAACAAAAAACCCACCACTCATACACATTTCTTATTTTCAAGTAGCTTCTTTTAAATTTTTTGAACATATTACAATTTTTAAGTAAATTTCTATTCAAATATTTAATTTAAAAATTTATTTGGGTAAGATAGAATTTTAAAAAAAACTGTGTTTATATCTGTATAACCCGCGCTACTTCTTTTAAAAAGTAATTGAGAACACAATTTACTTTGAATTAAACCAAAAAAAAATCCACCAATCACACAAATTTTTATTTATAAGGAGCTTCTTATAATTTTTTTCAAACATTATGATTTTAAAGTAAATTTTATTCAAATTTTTAAAATTCTAAAAATTATTGTGAACTATAAATTAAAAAAAAATATTCCATTTGTGGTGCTACTTCTTTTGAAAAATAATAGAGATAACTGTTTTTCTCAAATGTTTCTTTAACCCCAAAAAAAGAAATGAAAAGACCATTAAAATACCTTGCGGCCTTCCCATAGTCGTTGGATGCTGCTATTAGGCATATTCAATTCAACAAGATTGTACGGCTCAAAATTTAACGGCAAAGAAGCGAAAGGGTAACTGTGCCACTCAAGATACCGCAGGCTGTTAGAAAGAAAATTGAGACATCCTGAAATATTCCTCTGATATAATATGAGCAGTCTGAGGCCCGTCATTACTGACAATCCTTCAGCCCTCAACTGAGACCATTTAGGGACATCCACCTTTTGATCGAGAACTATGGCTTCAATATTGTTTGATCCCTAAAAAAATAAGAATAACCATCAGATAAAAAAGAAAAAAATAAAATTACTTGAATTAACTGAACTTCTTTTTGTTAGAAATATAAAACTATCTATATATCTTTATTTAATAATTAAAATGTTAACAGTTTCTAATGGAAATAGGAAAATCATAGAATCTATAATTTTATAAAGATAAATTATTACCGATTCTGTCATCATGACACGTTCGAAATCATCATAAAGCCATAATCTGCTCCAAAATCCTGGATGTTCGGGAAATTGTTCCCGAACAATTTTCCTCCCCAATTCTTGCAACATTTCATGCATATGAATTTCCTGGTTTCGAATGGTTATGAGTGATTTCTCAATAATAACTGGAATTCCAATGTGAGGGTGTAATCTACAACCATCTAAAATTCGCTTTACATAATCCACTTTCTCCCCTTTGAAGAAACAGGCAATGTGTAGAAATATTTCTTTCTCCTTTGGCAGTAGTTCCTCAAAACTTATCTGAAGCACATTCATAATTTTGTTGTCTGGACTATTCCCCAATCTATCCAGGGCATCTCTCCACTGGATAGCATCTCGAGTACACAAGGAAGAACCCATTACTCTAATTGCTAACGGAAGACGCTGAGCATATTTTAGTACCTCATCAGTCAGCTTCACATAGTCGCTGCTGGGATCATCACTTTTGAAAGCTTTTCTACAAAAGAGTTGCCAGGCCTCATTATTATTCAATAGTGGAACCTCGTAAACTTCATTCACTTCATACACACTTAGAATATGCTCATCCCTGGTGGTTATGATCATTCTACTTCCTGCGCAAAGCAATTTAGGATTTATAGCCAATTCCTGCAGTTGCTCTAATTGATCAACATTGTCAAGAACTACAAGGACCTTTACGTTGTGTAGATTACGTACAATCCCGGATATTTCGGAAGGGCTGCATGTCTCTACATGTATTTCCTTTAGAGTTTGAGTTTGACGAAGAATTTGTTTGTGTACAGCAGTAGCACCACCATCTCTATAAATTTTGCTTACGTTCTCTATAAAACAGCAAGCGTCAAACTGATGTGAGATTTTATCATACAAGACAGTAGCATGAGTTGTCTTTCCTATTCCACCCATTCCCCAAATTCCTAAAACTCGAATATCATCATCCTTTGAGCTTAATTTTAGACGGTTTTCTAATTCTTCTACACGAGGTTGTATCCCAATTAGATCATCAGCAGACCCTGAGAATTTATGACCCAATGTTTCTATTACCGCCTGAACAATTTTTTCAATCTCTCCAAACTCTGGCCTGAAAGAGGGAGGAAAAATAAGATCACTAAATTATCACATAAGAAAACAAGTATAAGTTTATGTTCACATAAGAAAACAAGTATAAGTTTATATTCGGATAATATATTAAAAAGGGCAGCCTAATGCTATAAAGCTCCTGCTGTGCGTGAGGTCGAGGGAAGTTTCAGACCCAGGATCTATAGTAGGTAGCCTTATTTGCAATTGCAAGAAGTTGATTCCACGACTCGAACTCATGTCCTCCAAGTCACATAGCGACAACTCTAACCATTGCGGCAAAGCTCTCTTTCTATTAGGATAATATATTAATGGATTATAATTTTCATTGATAAAAATGTTCAGTTTTTTGCTTAATCAAGCTTGATTTGTAGATCAGTCACGAAAAAACTCAATAGAACACCACAGATTCATCATGTTAAGAATGTATAAATAAACAACCAAGACAATAATGGTTTATAATATACTTACTTATCTCTTACATCCCAACCAGCCGAATTGGCCAAACGCGACATAGCTCTCTTCCATTGATCAACCATGTCTGGATCAGATTTGAATTCCTTTGAATGTAAAACAAAGGCATTCTCGTACACTCCATTCTGATGCCGCACATCAGATGGATCCACATCATAGAAAACCGAGAAAACGGTCTGTCCGGCTTTCTTACATTCAGCAATAGCAGCCATTTCATCCAAGCACCATGTGGAGGCAGCATAGTCTTCCGAGAAGACAACGATAGAGATTCGCGAATCTTGAATTGCTTGTAGGAGCTCTGACTCGATGGGTTTTCCTTTGGGGAGCTTTTTGTCATCCTTGAAGACGAAAATACCTTTTCTGATGAGATGATTGTAAAGATGATCGACGAAGTTGTTGCGGGTATCGGCACCTCTGAAACTGAGAAACACATCGTGTTTGCAGATCCTTTCGGTTTCGGTGCTGTTGGAATCCATGTGGGTATTGGAAGCTGTATCTCCCTGGCCCAATGGGCTCGGGTCGGAAGATGGTCGACGACCCAGCAGGGCCCCAAACGGTCGAAAGAGAAACGATAATAACGCATGACCTAGTCCTGGACAAGAAAATTGTCATTGTTTTAGGGGGAAAATTTTGAAAAAAAAAATTGAGGCGACATAAACCAACGCATACCATATTAAAACACTCACCTGAATAATTTGAGTCCATTTTTGTGTCAAATTCTTTAGAGCGTAGTGTAGCCTCACCTCCAAAATTCACGCACAGTACAGCGACTTGAAGAACTGGGATTGTTGAGGGAGTAACAGAAGCTTACTTGGTATGGTATAGAGATGAGAGATGAGATTTGCAGTAATGAGTCATGAGACTTGAATGAATAGGTTGCTGATGGTCCTGATCAACTTAAATAAATGTGAAAAAAATTAATGTAATCTTAGTTATAATTAAGAAAAAATATTATCTTATATTTTTAAAAGAGTATTGATATTGTTAATATTTTTTTAAAAGTGTTAAATTTAATAAAAAAATAATATATAAAAATATATTTAATAAATAATATTAAATAAAATATATATATATATTATTTAATATAAAATTATCAAAATTATATAATTAAACAGAAAATTGTGAGATTAAGAGAGTAAGGGAGTATTTTTTTTTTTTTCACTATTTGTCTCATCGTTTGATGGCTGTCGCTATCTATCAAACTTTTGTCCTTCTCAAAGATTGACCGCACATCTGCTTTTGCTACGGAAATTTCTAGGAAGTTTCAATGGTTGCCGCTGTTTCTACGTTTAATAAAATTAAATATTAAAAAATAGGTTTCATCTGTAATTGAGGTCTTGCAAAATAAATCTATGCAACACGAAATGCACGGCATTTTCATCTGTCTTGTAACTACCGTACAATATTTGTAAACGATCGCAAGACTTTTGCTCCAAGTACGGATTATTGAAAGGTTGCGGACTTCAATGAAGTCCGCTTTGGACTTTAGCATGATGAATTCTCAATAATTGTGTACGACGGAATTGAAATTTGAGTGTTCCAACGCAAATAATATTTCCCTTTTTACTGTGAGTGTCGGCAGCATCTTTCGAGTGTTTAATTTTGGTTTGAATATTTTTTTATTAATAGAATAAAATAAAATAAATAAAAAGAATTAAAAAAATAAATAAAATATTATTATTATTATTTTTTAAGATTAATAATAAAATAGAATAGAATAAATGTTTTTTTATTTTACCTTAATTTTTGAAAAAATAAAAGTTAGATATTTAAAAGAAAGAAAAGAAAAATAATTTTTTATATATTTTATTATTTTTTATGTATTTTAAAAATTTTAAATAAAATGTTATTTTTTATTTTATTTTTTTCATTACTTATCATATAAATATAATGTAGATGTATTATTTGGATAAGTTGAAAAAAGAAAGAAAAAATAATAGAAAGAAGAAAAAATAGAGAAGTTTTTTTATATGTTTGAATGAAAAGGAAATAAGTAAAAAAATTTGAATAAATATTCTTTATTTAATTGAATAAAAAAGTGAGAGGAAAGAAAAAAAATTATATAATAATTCGTATACTCATATATGTAAAAAGAAATTATGAATATATTTTGAACGATGTTTGAAGAGGAGATATAATATGGAATTGTTTACACAAAAGAATATTGAAAGAAAATTTTATTATGTTGTTAGTGATACTTAATGTTAATATAATTATAGTGTTATAATTATGTTAAATTAAATAATGAAAGAATAATTATATTACGCTACTAGAATATGTACCCTCACAAGAGATATTTTATCAAGTGCGATGTAAATATCACTGCACATACACTGAGTTGTTACGTAAATAAATAATATATGCATTGGTTTGAATGAGTCAGTTATGACGATCTTTCCACAAGATAATCCAATGACGATGATGACAATTGGGTTAGTATACTTCTTTTTTACCTTTTATATCAGAGTTGTGAAGGATATCGAAATTAAATAGGTTTGTTCGAATGCATTATTGCAATCTAAATTGTCGCATGACCTGATCTGTAGGGTGTCACTCAAATGTGGCAAAACATATCAGTGTCACCATTGCACAAGCAACTTGAGGGACAACAAGAATATTTAGTCGCATGATTTCCAGGTGTGACATATGATATTTATATAAACTGATAAATATATGTAATCGTTAATTTTTAAATATTAACTAATAATATTGTTCAAAGAATATAAAAATAGTAAAGTAGATTGACCTCGTCAATATGCAAATGATCTAAAATTAATTGTATGATGTCAGCAATAGGATCGAGTATAAAAGTTGTATTCCTGGGTTGACACCACATGTTATACACACATATATAAATTATATATATTATCATAATTAAAGCAAAGAGTAAAACAATAATTATTTCTAACAAAAAAATAATTATTTAATTTACAATTATACCTGCTATCAAAAGGATAGTCAAGTCCAACTTGCACCCCATCATCAAATAATGGTTATAGATGTTGTGCAATGCGATGAATGCTATCACACACCCATGCTTGAAGAAGTAACAAGCATCTTCCAATGTCAAATTATTTATCATTGGTAGTACGGTGCAAGTGTTGGTACAAACAAGCCATAATAACTAATCTCCAACTATAATTTGTAGTTGCAGATAAATCTTTTAATAAAAGAAGATACATCAAATGAGCTCTAGCTCCTAATGTATTTGACATAAGAAATCTTCCAATCATTTGCAAAATATATGCTCTCGCATATTGTTCAATGATAACCTAAACAACATTAGGCAAAAGTTCAATAAACGTTTCTTCCAACCAAGTTAGTTTAATGGTCCTTTGAAATCTTCCGATGGTGGCACCGCTCCTAATAATTGTTTGCAGATAGTTGGTCAGTTTGCTTAGGTAGCACTAGTCACAACTTCTCCATCAATAGGAGATCCAAGCTGGACAACAATATCTTCTAATGTTATTGTGCATTCTCCATATGGCAAATGGAAAGTGTAGGTCTACGACCTCTATCTTTCGACCAATATTGTAATGATATGATTGTGGATGGGGACTTGGACAATATTTAAGACATTGCCACTTGAACATAATGATGCCTGGCTCGTAGCATGCGTTTCTCTCCATTCCAAACTTTAGTGGAAATGTGTTGATTTTGAAGCCTTAATAAAGCTCCATCAATTGGTCCTAGTGTGACATACTCCATTGGTGAGAGTAAAAATTATGAAGAAATAAAATTTGAAGAGATTTGTATATGAAATCACTCAGATTGAAGCCTCGATGGCTTGTGCTGTTGGAGGCTTAGAATTTATATACCAAATTGTAATAAAATAAAAAAAAATCACACAATGGTTGTGAACCACGATTTATGTAATATATATATATATATATATGAAAGTTGTGGATGTGGTGCACAACTTGTACAAAATAACAAAAAAAAAAAAATACAAGTTGTGGTTTTGAGCCACAACTTGCTTAATGCTCATGCACAGGGTGTGTTTCTATGTACCTCGTGAACGACATGCAAAGCAATATGCAGGAGCATCTCCATTGCTTCTCATCTCACCTTGACGAGCAGAGCAGTAAAAGTGCAGGAGAATCCACCGAAAGCAAGTTGCATTCAGCTGCATGTGATGGCTTTTTCTACTCAATGTACTCATTGGGCTAATGACTTCTTCATCTCATGCAATATGTGATGTCATCTTATGCTCATACGTACTCATTGGGTGAATGACTTCTTCATATCCACATGCGAGGGAATCCACTGAAAGCTAACAATAATGGATTATTCATCCAAAGTCATCACATCTGCAATGAAGAAAGGATAATCATGCAGGAGAATCTTGCAATAGCATGATATAAAAGAAATCTTGCATAAGCAGAAAAATCACCAAAGCTGGATTGTAAATGCTTGAAGAAATCTTGAAATAGCAGGAGAAATAGTCACGCGTGAAGAAAGCTGAATGAATGAATCCATCTATCATGTCAATATAGTGATAAAAGAAAGTTGAATGAAGAAAGGTGGATGAAGGAATCCATCTACCTTGTCAAAATAATGTTGCAAAATGTCCAAGTATTTTTTTCTTACTAATTGCTCGACATGTTCTTTTTTTTTAGTATTACAAAACATATTGAGCATTTGATTCTTATAACTAAGCTACTAAACAACATTTCAATACAAAATAATTTTTAATTACATTATTTAGCATATAAAAGCACATAATTTTATTGAAAAATTTGGTCGAAAAAATTGATTTTAAATCAAATTATTTAGCACCAAATTCTTTTCTTGTGATTCCTTAATAATATTTTTAGCCTTTGCATAAGTATATTTAATTGGAAATATATATTTTAAAACTATAAATATGAAAAATAACATTATGTAATTCAACATTTGTTTTAAAAAATTACATAATAAAGTTTTCATAATTAAATGTAAAGATACATATTTAAGATAATAAAGCTAACAATAAGGGGGAAAACTAACACTCTTTCTGCAAACTACAAAGCTTGAATTATACACTACAAAGCCAGAATTATATATTATTCTTCCAATATTAGTCAGCACACTCTTGTGAACTCTGACCAATATTGATTTGTCATTGTGGACAATTACTTCGATTATGCCCTTTAATTCTACAAACTCCATTTTTCTTTATCTGACTGGTCTCCCCTCTATCCATCTCATTGTCGATATAAGAAGTTTATGGCCTTCCTGATGTGTCTCTTCGCATGGCAGGATTAGGAATGAAAACGGGACCCAAATAAGGAGACTAGTATTATTTATTCCCAAGTGGATGGAACTCAACCTCATACACTTTGAAGATGTGATCTAACATATATATAGGTGCAATAAATTGATTACAATCTAAACTAAAATATGCATATACTACAATAGCATGAGAACAGGGCAACTTCAGTACTTGAAATTCTCCACAATCACACCACCATTCATTCAGTTTCACTTTACAAACTATTGCTCATCGGCTAACCTGAGGGTTTGCCATCTCTTGGACCTCAAACACACCTGTCTCATTTGTGAAATTGTGGACTTTGTGAGAGCTAGTTTGTTGTCGATTTTCTTACATCACTGTCATGAGCTCTTTGCAATATAAGTGACTCGCCCTCATCATGTTCATTATTTTTTTCCCATTGTTAACAAACAATGAACTCAACCTATAAAATATGGCTTTTACTAAGGCAATTATAGGAAACCCTCGTGCTCCTTTTAACAATGAATTTATACACTCAACAAGATTGGTGGCCATATGACCATAACGCCTTCCTTCATCATAAGCTTGAGTCCATTTCTCTTTTAGAATCTTATCCAACAACTCTGTACCCCTTTGATTCTCTAATCGTAGTGCCCGAAGCTATACCTCAAATCGTGGCCGTCTTAACTCATATCCTGAAAAAAAAATTAAAATTATTAAATTAATAACTTTTTTTAAAAAAATTACAAAATATTATTATTACCCTATTGATCACTCGTTTCTTGAGTTCAACATTTCCAAATACTTAGTTAAAATTGCTTCCAATTATGCTGAATGCAATAAACTGAATAGGTATTGGGTTCAACCCATCCAACTCGTTCGTTTCACAGTGCTGCTAGAAGACCCTTGCCTCTATATGAGATTATGCATATATCTGATTGTGATGTCACATATCTATTAAGATAATACAAGAACCATGCCCAAGTTTCTTTTGTCTCCCCTTAAATAATGGCAAAGGCAATTGGAATAACAGTTTTGTCACTATTTTGTGCAACAGCAACGAGTAGTGTCCCACGTTATTTACCAGTCAAGAACATCCCATCTACTTGAACAATTGGTTGACAATATTCAAACCCTTAAATGCATGGTTTGAATGACCAAAACACACGATCAAGAACCACACTGCTAGGATCTTCCATACCATCAACATAGTTTGGTGAAATGTGATATCTCACGATTGTACCAGGTACAAAGTACTGGACAGCAGCCATCAATTTGTGTAACTCACCGTATGATTCCTCCCAATCACCAAAAAGTTAGGCAAGTGTCATTTGTTTTGTCTTCCACGCCTTTTTGTACATGACTGTATAGTTGAAACGAATTCGTACATCTACAATCAAGGCCTTTATTAGGATGCCAAGATCTGCATTCATTAATCCAACAACATATGAAGAAATTAGTGACAATTCTAATCTATGGTGATCTTGAGAAATCAATGAAATGTGCAAGTATGTTCCCCTACAATTTTTTTAATCTCTCACTTGTCACGTCTTTTATTGAATGATACCCTAATTATCCATTCACACTCGTCGCCAAATTTCTTACATCTAACAACGTATATGTCAGGTCTAGTCTCTTCAAGTACATAGTCAAATGAGTTATGAATGTGATATTACTTAATTGCATTGATCATTACTTGTTTTTATTCAAATTGTATGCCAACCCACAAATCATTATTCACATTCACGTTGCTTTCTCTCTTAATTCCATAATCATCAGGAAATTCAAGAACATGTATTGCCTACAAATTAATATTAGATAAAAAGGAGGATGAGGTAGCATAAGTTATAGTGGTAGGTTCACCCACGCCTATCTCGCCTACTATGTTGCCCTCATCACTTTCCTCATACTCTTCCTCTTCACTAAAATTACTTACATTATTTATTATAGTTGAAATTACATTGTCTGGATCATATAATGCTGCTGAATGAATATTTACTCCAATAGCAGGGTTAGCGATCATAAGACTTAAAGACTTTTAAGGATCATTATATCCATAAATATCATCAATATCAGCAACAAATGAACTACGAGAAGAGTCATATAATGACATCTATCAATTTAAATAAAAGAAGAAGAAGAAAACTTCATATTAATAAACGTAAAAAAAATTGTAATAATAAAGTATAATTAACATTCTTAATAAATACTTCTAGTAAAGAGAATTAAACGATAATAAGTCGAGTTTGATACAAAGTAGCAACGGTAGAAAGTATTTTAAAAAAATGAAATATAAAGTAGCAACGGAAGGATATTGTGAAATTTATAAACACAAATCCTGGCAAGCCACAACTTATTATTAAATTGAAAACTTTAACGCAAGTTGTGGATGACATTAAAAAAAAGTAAGTTGTAGTTCACAAACACAACTTACATAAATTATTATTTTTTAAATGAAGATTAATCGTGTATGGAAAATACATCTTATGTATGACTTACTTAAAATATAATAAAAAAATGAAAGTAAGTCGTGTTTTCCAGTTATAACCCGTTATATAGTACTGTTACTCTTACACTATTTTAAGAATTAAGTTTTGACTTGTACCTATATATATATATATATATAGGAAGTCGATTTTCAAAATGCACATATATATAGGAAGTTGATTTTCAAAATGCACATTGTGGTAAAAAAATCGTGTGCTGTCCAAATTAGCTGTGATGGAGCTCGGTTCATTACAAGAATGAGCTATGTGTGAAAGGGGGAATTAAGGGCTCTTGGAAGCATTTCAAATTTTATAATTTTTTTTTTATGAAATAACCTATAGAAAATTTGATTTTTACAAAAATATTTATGTAAAAATTTTGTACCATTTAAGAAAAATGAAACTTTCGACATATGGGACTTTTACTTTTTAAAAAAATAAACTATGGTAATAATTCTTTTAGTATAAATATTGTAAATAACTTTTCAATACTCTTAAAGGCAAATTTTGAAACTCGAAAACTAGATTCATTCAAATTATTGATAATTAGATGGGATTCATTATGATTTCCACAATTTTAAACCTAAATCACAAATGTGTTACCGTTTAATGTTTTATAATTATAAAAAGAAAACTTAAAATATATGCCAACATATTTTTATAAATTAAAAACTATTAAGCAACAATTAAGTTTATCTTTTGAAATTCAATATTACTATTAAATATAATAGAAAATATAATCTATTCATTAAGACATCTCTCTCGTGCTGAAATGATCATTTGGTGCTCAATTATTCAAATTCCCAAATCATTGGAAAGAAAGATATGTAACACTGGACTAGCAATTTCTAAAAGATCAAAGAAAGGTCTATATATGTTCCAATTCCCAGAATGGTCGCACTATTGGCGAACTCAAAAATCTACGATGCAGCCAATGAGGGGATTTTTGACCAAACTGATATTTGTGGTAAAAATATTTATTAAAATGTCACTATTTTTAAATTATTTTTCAGAATGCCACCGTTTTAGTCACGGTGGCATTTTTTATTCTTTGTTGGGCCACGTGAGAAATGCCAGAGCGTTTGGCGTATCCACACAGGAAACGCCAGAGCGCTTGGCGTATCCACATAGGAAACGTCATAGCGCTTGGCGTATCCTACATGGATACGCCAAGCGCTCTGGCGTTTCCTGTGTGGATACGCCAAACGCTCTAGCGTTTCCCACGTGGCCTAACAAAATTGACCAAGTCAGAAAAACTCCCCAAATTAACCCAACAAAATGGCTAGACTGGGTTAGGAAAATACCAACCCGAAACTTACATGACCCGAATCGACCGACTCGAAAATGGCCCGACCCCTAATGGGCTAGGACTGGCCCGAATGGACTGAGCTGGGACTGACCCGAATGGACTGAGACGACCCGAATGGGCTGGGACTGGCCCGAATGGGCTGGGACTGGCCCGAATGGACTGAGCTGGGACTGACCCTAATGGGTTGGGACGACTCCAATGGGCTGGGACGACCCAAATGGGCTGGGACTGACCCGAATGGGCTGGGACAACCCGAATGGGCTGGGACTGGTCCGAATGGACTGAGTTGGGACTTACCCTAATGGGCTGGGACGACCTGAATGGACTAGGACGACCAAAATGAGCTGGGACGGCCCGTTTTGACATAGTTTCTCAAGTAAAGCTTCTGACTTTTAGTATGCTAAATCTTAGAAAATTATGAAGTTTTAGAAAATTGAATTTATGAAATTATGAAGTTAAACTTAGCTAAATCTAGCAGTGAGCACCCTTAACGTATTAATCAAGTTTTACACTTTAAATTGATGGGCTAGAATACTAGCCAAGCGAGCATAACAAAATCAATTTACTTTAATAATTTAAACATTCCGATTATATAAAAAATTTGACAAAATTTCTCTTAAAAATCAAACGTTCCTAAAAATATTTCATCTTGTATAATGAAACACATTTATATATATTGAATCCATATCAACAAAACATGTATAAGATGCATAAGCATAACAGAAAAATCTGGTACATATAAATACAGTCATCCTAAATCAAGTAAATGTAATAAAATGTAGTACATATACATCAATGAAAAGGGCCAGGGTCAGAATGTGGGAGTCTATGAGGGGGATCAAAAGAAGGTCCTAACTGTGATAGGTGAGAATATGGTGGGTAACCCGTATATGGTGGATATGAAAATAACAGTGTAAGGGTAAAGGTATAAGGATATGGTGAGTAAGGGTAGGTAGGTGGTGGATATGTTGTAGATGGTGGATAACTTGGATATGGCGGGTACAATGGAGGTGGTGGCTGAGACTGTTGAAGGATAGCCATATTAAATCCCGAATTAGGGTTCCTGGCCGACACATGGACGTTCTCTGCAATATCAGCCTAAGATACAAATATAACACGTCATTATCAATATAAAATACAAAATGTACAAAACAAATAGCAGAACATATTGGTAAAAAGCTTACCACAAACCCAATGGATGCACCAGTTCGGGAAATTCAACGCCTGGTAATCCGTCTGTACCAGCGCATGTACTCAGACTACGCAGTAAGGGGAGCTTCCAAAGGCCAACCAACAACACACCGTTCCCGCCGGGTATCCCAGATGGCTATGTGTGCAAGGTGTGTGGCTCGCCAATCCGCGTCGTGACGTCCGGCCAATGTAATCGAGTGCAACTCGTCAGGTTGGTGTGGTCTCCGTGGTATTGGTTGGTCCAGACCAAACTGACGCATCACCCTGTCTGGCTGGTGCCACTCAACAATGTGGAAAAAGATAAGTGGAACCACTGCCAGAATAATGTCTCTACCAGCGACACAGAATGCTGGCAGTGAAACTACAATCTCATCCGTATATGGCCACCATGTTATCTGCAATCACAATTGTATAAAGAATTAGAAAGCAACACAATTAACTTATTTAAATCACTATAAATAGATACTGACCTCATCACTTTTCATCTGATCAAAGAACCGACGGTAATACGGAAGCACCCCCATTGGGGTTTCAGTCAATACCTTATGTTTATGCCACCTATATATATGTCAAGGTCATATGATGTCAACACAAATAGTATATATAACAAACTAATGTACAAATATGTTGAGAAACTCACCGAAATCCTAGTGGACATAGGGGACCACGAGCAACAACCTAGGCAGCCACAAGGACAGGATCAGTATCATCCATGAATGTAGGGACAAGGGGTGGAAATCTGTGCCATGCCCAGTACTGCAACAGTACGCAAGCACCTCCAATCTGGTACACGCTGTAATCTGTGGCCTTGCACAGCTCTCTGTACAAATAGGCCAAGACCGCAGATCCCCAGTTGTATCTCCCGGCAGCGGTAAAGTCCTCCAACAGAGGAAGGAACATCATGTGTACATATCTACCAGAATGGTCAGGAAATAGCAATCCCCCGATCAACCGAAGTATGTACGCCCGTGCACACTGCATCACGTAATCAGCTCCGTCAGCCTGGGTAAGTCGTGTACGGAATGTGTTCCAGAGCCACGACATATCAATACGTCCACCTAATACGTGTGACTCAGGCGGCTGCGATCCTAACAAGGTTTCATATAGCTGCATCCAATCTGGACAGGATGTATGGCCAATAACTACATCGCCGTCAATGGGAAGTCCCGAGATAATAACTATGTCCTCCAATGTGATGGTGCACTCTCCAGTAGACATATGAAATGTATGTGTCTCGGGGCGCCATCTCTCAACTAATGCTGTAATGAGGGAGTGATCGATGGTGCAATATCCTATATGCGCAACTCCCACGAAACCAGCCAACTCTAAATATGGCAGTATCCGCTCATCTGGGTCCATATGTCTGAATTTATGGGCACGTCTGACACGCAGATGACGATCTACTCTTCCTTGCCATATATGTTGTGAAACATGAAAGTCTTGCAACTCCAATACTGACAGGTCCTCTGGGCCTGGGTGCAAGTGGAATGACATGCCTCACGCTGTAATCAAGCAACAGACAAAAACATTAGGTAAGTCTTCAAATAATAAAACATACTATAGAATCAAATATACATATTAAACATGAGTGTTTCAAACATAAGACATTCATTGGAATCAAGAACTATACTATTTAAATTCAAAGTATAAACATTGTTGCACATCTCTTAATTATATCAATTTAATAACTTAGCATTAAGCCTCAACATCTCATCATCAAAGTACTATCAATTCCATTTCACCTCCATTTACAATGTATATTCATTTCATAACAACTCATTCAGATGTATAAAAATCCCACTTTTCTTCTTCAGTCAATACATCTAATCCTTTTTAAATTGCAATGACATGTAATGACACTTTATGTTGTTTACTGTTTCTTATTATTTTACTGCTAGCTTAAAAAAACACGAACTACATAAAGCAAGGAGCCTCTAGAGCGCCTCACAACAAAGCCTAGGCAAGCACTCAAGTGCGTTTTAACAATAAAGTTATGAAATGGCTCAAAATGTATGTAACTGTGATTTCTAAAACTTCAATTACGCTTATACAACAACTACATAATGACTCCTCCTTTATACCCTTTTTGTTGTAACTTTTGTATCTGTTAAGTATTCTTTAATTTTTTCAAAATCAAGATTTCAAATTACCATGAGTATTAGGAAAAATTTTAGGACTCAACCTAGTCCTTGGATTTATTTTTCCACAGTTCTCCATATACTGCTATTTATCAGTTAAGCTTTATTACTCAGTTCTAAGTTAAATTAAACCGCAGATTAAGTAATTATATTTACTGATACTTATCTGAATAAATATTTTATACCAAAATATTCTTCATATTTTACTTGTCATCTCTATGAAATTTCATAATTTTTTGAGCTACTTAACTGTATCGACTATTTTTCAGCAGTATCCTTAAAAATACCAGATTAACTCAGTTGACTTTCCAAAATTTTGTACAACTCTTATCAATTATTTATAGTTAGGAAATAAAATTTTCATATTTATTTTCATTATATCAACTGATTCAAGAAATACCTTAATTATTTTTTTCAGATTCACCGATATAATTACACTCAAACTAATTGAGAAAATTATCCGAATTAATGATAATTCTTACAGTATTACTAAGCTTCTATAACTTTGATTAAGACTATTAGGGTCGATCCAGAATTTGTCTATTCGGTAAAACTAACCCATTAAGAGTCGAGCCATTTTCGAGTAGCCGATTGATTAAATGTAAGTTTCGGGTTGACGACATTTTTCTAACCCAAATTTCGGTACCATTTTGTTGGGTTAATTTAGAGAGTTTTTCCGACTGGTCAATTTTGTTAAACGCGTGGGAAAAGCGGAGTGTTCAGCGTATCGCGTGAGAAGCGTCGAAAGGCGCAGATATCCCACGTGGATACGCCAAATCTTTGGCTTTTCTACGTGGATACGCGCTGTCATTTAACGTTTGTGGATATGATATACGCAAGCGCTTCAGATTTCATTGCGGCCAACGAAAAGAATAAAAAAATCGTCGCACAAAAAGCGGTGGCGTTGAAAAATAGTTTGAAAATAATGACATTTTGATAAATATTTTTGCCACAAATGACAGTTTGGTCAAAAACCCGCCAATGAGGACTGCTTACCATGCCACCAAGAAGAGGGAAGCAGATATGTATCCCATCAACACAAGTAGGTAGCAGGTTGTGCCATGCTAAAACGCACTGTGCCTCTTTACAGTTGAAATGTTCACCAGTGTTCCATACTAAACACAGTATCTAATTCAACCATCAAGCCTCTTGAAGAAATAAAGATATCCCATGTCCTTGGGAGGATTAATGGATGCCCCAACCTTGTTGTCGTTGAAAATGACCAATCTACCATCTTTTAAGATGTGGGCAACGTAGTGACCACACAGCGTCGAGGCTCCCATGTGGCTAACAATTCCAATAAGTTGATATCCTGTGGAAAGCCAACCAAAACAAAAAGAAAAATCATTAATGCCAAATTGTCAAAACAATAACACTAATATGAACACTTAGTGTGTGTTTGAATTAGAGTCAGTAAATTTAAGTTTGGTTGAAAATATGTTTATAAACATAAGATTAATTAAAAATAAGTTTGCAGTAACATAATTTATATTTGAAAACTTTTATTTCAAAAGTTAGTTGAGATAACAACTTCAATACAAAAATAACATTTTCTTACTTTGGAACCAACGTTCGTTTGGTACAAAATTTAGTTGAAGCAAAGAGTAATGAGAATTACACAATCATAATTTCACATCCTTCAAAGACTCTTAACGTGTGTTTAGATTTGTCAACTGGTATCCAAACATGCACTTAAACTATACTTATGGAATATGATTAAACTATACTTATGGAATATGAACTGAGTTGTAGGGTGACATTAAGCAAGACAAGTATTAGTAATATTGCTTCTTTTTTTTCTTTGGCTGATTGACGATTAAAAATAATCAACAGCAAAGTAAAAGCAACTTACTGCCTCCTCCATCAGGTAAGTCAGCATCCATGCTGGAAACTGATGCATCGGGATTGCTAAATATCCAATCTGTTCCTTTCTCAATGTCACCACCCTATGGAGCAATTATTTCCATTTAGACAATAAAAAACATTTCTGGACAATTTACCCAACCAAATCCCACAGACAAAAGGGAGAAATATGAGAAAATTACCGATGCCTTAAGTGCCTTTCGAACAACATCTTCTTGAAATCCAAATGAAATTAGAATATCAACTTTTTATTGGTCAACACTTTCAGAACCATGCCATTTTGAAATAGGAGTGTCAATATCTAAGAATAAACAAAATATATCAATCATCATCTCCTGTATTAAGAGGTACTTGGCTAAAATGATTTGTTTTGCATAATAAAGAAAACCAATAATAGATACCTGGATCGTCCATGTGAGATTGTAACCAATTCATTGCCTCTTCTACTCCAGCATTTGAGGTATTTATAGCAGCTTTCTGACAATGAATATGGTTAAAGCCCTTGGAATCCAACTGCGAGACAATGTCTTCATTGGCCCAAGGTTTGTCTGAATCCTCCCCAATGGGTACTGTACAACACAGATAATAAATGCCAAGAGATTTGCAAAATTTCAGCTTTACTCCAGCTAAAATAGTAATTAGGTTATTTAGCTGAAAGAGGCACAAGTCCATATGAGACAATAATAGTTGCATACACTGATGAGAAGCGAAATATTTGTTAGTTAACTAAAATACCCTCACAAAAAAAGGATTGTCAACAGGGCTATTTGTTGTATACTATATATTCATTAATATAAGAAATGAACAAGTTCAGTAGAAAAAAGATTAAAGAAGAGATAATGCTAAAAATCTTATTTTGCTGAACTTAAAGTAAATGCGGAATCTTAAGTAATGGAAAATAATATCATCAATGTAAGCCACTAAGTTTATAAACTTGATCTCTTGACATCATACAAATTCCACTTATGAGATGACATGGGGACCTTAAACACAAAAAAAATGTTATATATATGTGGACTCAATAACCCAAAGTAAGTTAGTTTTGATACAACTTTTCTTCTTTCGATTTCTTTGAAACAAATTATCTGTTTTCCTCGATTTGAGTCTCTATTATCTCCTGAACAAAAAAATATCTTACATACCCCTATCTGGTAACAGCTCTTCCCCAGGTTGATGACCTTTGCTGTGCATATGATTAATAACTATGATATCAGGAACATCTATATACACATCTGATAGAAGAGAGGTTCTCAGTAAGAAATAGATATAGGAAAAAGATATTAAAAGAATAGTAGTTAGTAAAGCAAATAGACAACATATTGATACAAAATGTAACAAGCTTTTTGGGTACCCATCCTGCCTCCATAACAAATTTCCGCATGTGTAACACCTGGTGATCAGGGAATGATGTCAGACCAGCTGTCCTACATATTAAATAATGTTTCAGCATCATGATTATCAATGCTCTAATAATAAGAACAACATCATTATATTAGCTTAGCAACGTAACACCTAACCACGCGTGATTGTCATCTACTCACCAAAGACAAAGACATTAATAGGCTAAATTTCTCATGAAAAAAAAGAAAAGCCACGAAATACCCACTGTAACTTCTATACAATATGAACCAACATGCATGCCATTGTAATTTAAGATAATTCGGAAAATTCAGAATGCTTATTTCACTGCTTTTGTCTTTGTTTTCAAGGCAGTGCTGTAAAAATCATGTATATCCTCAGGAGCTGAGAAGTTTGCAAGGCAAGCTTCTAAAGGCACCCTTGGACGTACAATCTCATCGCCAGACCTATCAGAATAAATATGATTAGCAGAGCCTGGATAAGCAAATGAAGGAAATAGTAAGATTCCTAAACATCTGAACTTACACTTCCTTTGCTTCAGAAAGTTTCTGTGCTTTCAGTTTGTGAAACGATTCTAATTCTTCTGAAATTTCTCCAAAAAAATACAATTATTAGATACAAGTCCCCAAGATTTCTCAGTTGAGTCAAGGTTGGTAACTAAAAAACCCACCTTTGTTAGTTGCTTCATGCAATGGGACATTAAGAAAAAGAATGTACTCATGCCTTCTATTATACGCAACTTTTCCAGAAGAACACAAGATTCGATCTTCAATCCCAAACTTGAAACTCCTCGCAGGATCCAGTTCAGTCTTCCCAGCATTAGCTCTTTCAACTTGATCAAGAAAATGAAGGAAAAACTCTCAAGCATCCTAACATGAAGTTGGAATAAAAAAGTTAGAAGATAGCAAAGTAACATGTCTCGCAGTATATAATCCCACCAAAAAAAAATGAAGATATTGCTCGCAGATGAACCTGATCAATTAAAAACTTAAAACATTAATGACGGTATAAGTTGACTAGGAATTTTAGTCACCAAAGGGTTAAAAAGCTTACAGCAGTGGTAGTTGAAGAAACAGCATTTGCATTTTCATCATTCTGGATGAAAGAAGAAGGTAACATAAAAATAATGAAGACTCTAAACAAGTTTTCAAGATAAATGTGTTGATATGGGTACATACCTCAAATGCCGGAATAGAATATTTACCAGACAGTAAACCATATGCCAATTTTGTCCTGAAGTAAAATGGGAACCATTATCATATTTCTCTTTTGAAGGTTTTTCTCCCAAAAAAACAGAATCTGTTTTGAAGTACCTCCTTATTATTTATAAACATTTTCTTTTATGGAGGAAACAGAATGCTCTACTAGAATATGCAACTACTGTTATAGATATGAATTATTTACATTAGTAACCAAATCCACCTTTAACATGCCAAAAGTAGAATAATAGATTATAACAAAAGATCCACACATGCAGTGGTACAGATGCTATAAAAAAATACACCTATTAATAACAAAACATGACTAATAGAAAGGAGATAGCAACAGGATTCTAATAAATTGAAACAATCTAGTTACTTACAACTGCATATTCAGGTCCACAGTTGGATCAGCAGGAGCCGCCTCAAATGCCTTCTTTAAACTTTGCTTTATATAGTACCTAAGATGCAATCATAATAGAAACTCAAGTAACTACAAACAGGGTTCAAACAGTTCGCAAGAAAATTAGAGACATGAACAGACCTTGAAGAGAAGGATCGTGTTGAATACACAAACTTGCATAGTTGCTGCCAAGTAACAACTGAAAGAAAGAAAAATGAGGACGCAAAAAACCATCAAACAAGTACATTATAACATGCAGAAATCAAAAGGGACCAACTCTACCTATTTCCAAGATTGGCCAATCCTGTATATCCAGGTCCAAAAATTGGTTCCATTTCCTGTCCATTTTCATGGATTCGATTCCAATCAAAATTGGTGTTGTGATCAAGTTCTCTTTCAGCAGTCGTCATTTCAGTCTGAATATAAGAATGTGGTAATTTAGAAGAATTATATGACACACAATATCTAATTAATAGTAAGCGTACTCTTACACAAGTATGAGTCACAGAGTAATCTGCGAAAAGTTAAATGCTTAAGCATCCATCAATAACTATCACATTAACCTGTTCCTTAGAAGGGGAAGAAGCAGGCCCAGTAATTGGAATATATTGAATGATGATACATTTCCATTTTAAAGATGATTATCCAAGCAATAAATGATCACCGGTCATCAGCTTAAGTCTAACGTCTCAAACTCAGAAGGAGAGATGTTAGTATTTGGATCACTTTGTTTGAATGTGATACAGCAAAAATCACAATAAGGAAAACTGCAAAGATGAGGACAAAGTCCTTCTCTATTAATCAGTTTCTGGTAAACTTCTTCTGCATGACATTTTGCTCTGTAATTAAAACCACGTTAAACTTCTGAATCAATACGGCTCCTGTAACATTACGGCCTATAGAACTAAGAGACAGGGAAGTTCCCGAGGACACACATTGTTTCGAACTCCCATCTTGCAGGTGCAACATCGGTTAGTTCTAGCACTATAAATGCTACAGACAACTAAAGGAAGACCAAACGTTCTACACAACTGCTGTCACATACATACATCATGTACTTCTATTCCTTTTCATTTGAATGCATTGGCTGTGGACCATATACTGTTCAAAATATTCTGGTAGTTCCTTATGCTGATTGAATTGTCGCTGTTGATTCTGCATTAGACCATTAGTGAGGTTCCAATAATTCTGTTTCAGTGGTGTTAGTTTTCCGTGATTGATTTTCAGATCGTATGACCAAGATTATTCTTTGTTTTGTTTCACTGTTTTTGTATGCTATTCAAATTAGGCATGATGTAGCTCGGTTCATTACAGGAATGAGTTATGGGTGGAGGGAAAATTAACGGCTTTTGTAAGCAATTCAAATTTCATTATTTTTTGATAAAAAAAGACGTTTACAAAATTTATTTTTATAAAAATACATATATACATTTATTAAGAAAAAAAAAGACTTCTGACATATAGAACTTTTTATACATAAGAATAAATCTTTTAGTATAAATATTGTAAATAACTTTTCGATACTCTTTTTTCAATTAGTGTACAATAAAAGGACAAATTTTGAAACCCAAAAACTAGATTCATTCAAAATTTTGACAGTTAGATCAGACTCATTATGACTTCCACAATTTTAAAGCTAAATCACAGATGCGTTGCCATTTAAATTTTTTTTATAAATAAGAAACTATTAAACAACAATTTATTTTTTCGTATGGAAATTTAACATTATTATTTCATCGGTCTTTTTATAATTATCATTTAATTTTTTTATATAAGAATTAATAACAAAATTAAATAGCTCCAAATACAAAGAAATGTTATATACTATAACTAAACTACTCATTCTCTCAATTTATTACCATTAGTTAATGGTTGGTTGATATTAAGCGTAAATCTAATAAGTGTTAGAGAGATATTTTAGAAAATAGTAAAAGATAATTAATTGTGAAATTATTAAATTTAATTGAGATGTTAATAAAGTTAGAAAAAATCAATTAATATTTTTTAATATTTTCAAATAATAGATAATTTAAAACAAACTAAATTTTTTTAAAAAGACAATTATTTAGAAACGGAAATAATATTAAATATGATAGGAAATGTAATCTATTCGTTAAGACATCTCTCGTGCTGAAATGAAACTCGTCATTCGGTGCTTCTAGTTATATTTTAAATTTCAGAAGAGTACCTATGCAACTTAGGGCAGTCGAATATATATAATCCTGACCTATGATTACGAGATCCGGATACCGTCTTAAAATATCTTCCCCCTAATGAACCCACCATCAGATGGGAGTTTAGGCAAAGATCGAAGCTCGCTGCAATGCGCTAAGTTTAAATATGCTAGACTAGAAAGCCTCTGGATGGTAGACGGTAGTGAAACAAAGTTATTTCCCTCTAGATTTAGCCTTTCCAAACACCTTAACTCTCCAATGGCATCAGGGACTTCACTTAGATTGCAGAAGCTGACATCCAGCAAAATCAAAGATTCCAGATAGTAAGACATGAATCCATCATCAAAGACGTAAATATTTTCTTGTCCCATCAGGGGCAGATTCATAAGTTGTAAGCAGCCGCATAAATCTAGAGTCATCAGAGATGTCATAGTATTTATGCTGTTGGGCATACTGACAAGATTTGTGCAGTCTCTCAAACTCAAGAATTTAAGCTCTGCAAGAGTCCCAATAGATTTATCAACCATCGATGAACTTGTACATTGTTCAATATCAAGGTACTCAAGATTTGAGAGTCCTGTAAAATCTGGTGTGATTTCAAGTTTTGTGCAGCCAGAGAGGTGTAGAACTGTCAGAGAACTTAAATTAGATTCACAGCCAAGATCAAGGCTGACCAAACTGCTGCAGCCTTCCAAACTCAAGAAAGCAAGTTTTTCAAGAAGTCCAATTGATGGATGGACCTGTGATAGGCTTGTGCATCCTGTAAGATCTAGCCGCTCAAGTCTTAGAATCCATTCAAAATTTGGCGTCTCGATAAGATATTTGGAGTTACTCAAATCCACCCTTTTCAGAGAGGGGAGATGTTGCCAAGAGAGTATTAGCTACCAACTGTCAACATGTTGTATTAAAACTTAAATTTCATTAATTCATTTTGGTATGTCTTCAAAATTGGAGTGAAAACATTAAAATAAATCTTTTATATGTAATTTTCATATGAAATTTATTAAATTTTTCACTTATTATGTAAAAGAGAGTACAACAAATAAAAATCAAATAATTGTAATAACAATAAGAGGAAATTACTATTTTCTCTTTGGTATTGTGTTTATTATTCATGCCTCCATTCTATTATAAAAATCTATACAAAGCTCTCTGTATATATAAAAAGTATTACAACTAACTAAAAATGTGTTAATAAAACTCTTATCTCATGGATTTTTTTATTAAATGTTATTTTATTATTATTCATCATTGTATGTTGAAAAAATGAGAAGATAACATTCATTTGCACCAAATAAATGTGTTCTTCTTATTATTTTATAAATACATAAGGCTAAACAATCATATATTGGAATTTGACCTCAAAAATAAAGATAAGGACTTAGGTAACGAATTTGTCAAGACTCGAGTAATGTTACACAGCCAAAAAAAGATTGATAGAATTCAACCAGAATTTGTCAAAGATTTAAGGGTGATTGTTGAATGAGTCAAAGGGATGGGAACCACTCATCCATCAAAGAGAATGCTAACTCAATAACAACAACAACAATAACAACAAAGCATTTTTCCCACTAGGTGGGGTCGGCTACATTGATCAAACGACGCTATTGTACCTTATCATAAACCAAGTCTTTAGAAATACCGTTCAAATCTAAATATTTTTTAATCGTTTCATCTATAGACTTTTTTGATCTTCCTCTACCTCTAACTATTGGGCTATTCTCCACATGATTTACTCTTCTTACAAGGGCTTCTAAGGGTCTTCTCCTTACATGTCCAAACCACCTAAGGCAAGATTCTCCCATCTTTTTCACAATAGGTGCTACCCCTACTTTCTCTCTAATGCATTCATTCCTAATCATATCTTGTCTCGTATGACCACATATCCACCACAACATCCTCATCTCCACGACACTGATCTTATGCTTTTGTTGACTTTTTACTGCCCAACATTCAGTACTATACAACATTGCAGACCTTATAGTTGTACGGTAAAATTTACCCTTAAGTTTGAGATGCATTTTTCTACCACAAATAACTCCTGAAGCACTCCTTCATTTCATTCATCCAGCTTGAATCCTATGGTTTATATCTCCCTCTATCTCTCCGTCATTTTGTATGATAGATCTAAGATACCTAAATTATGTGACTTGTGGTATGGTATGATCTCCAATTTTCACCATTAAGCTAGTATTAATACGCTTCTTGATGAACTTACATTCCATATACTCCGTCTTACTCCTGCTTAGACGAAAGTCATGTTCTTCCAAAGCTCGTCTCCATAACTCTAGTTTCCCATTTATTTCCTCTCTCAACTCTCCAACTAAGACTATATCATCTGCAAAAAGCGACGTTGTGTAGATCGCTTTTCTTGGATATGTGCAGTAAGCACATCCAAGACTAAGGTAAAAAGATAAGAACTCAAAGTTGACCCTTAGTGCAATCCTATAGTTATAGAGAAATCTTCTGTGACCCCACCCTGTGTTCTCACACTAGTTTTAGTCTCATCATATATATCTTGGATTGCTCGAATATGGGCGATACGAACTCCTTTCTTCTCCAAAGCCTTCCACAAGACCTCTCTAGGTACTCTATCGTAGGTTTTTTCTAGATCAATAAAAATCATGTGTAAGTCTTTTTGTTTCCTCCGATACCTCTCCAATTTTCGTAGAAGATAGATTGCTTCTATGGTTGACCTCTCAGGCATAAAACCAAATTAATTCTCTGAAATATGAGTCTCTTGTCTTAATCTCTTTTCAATTACTCTTTCCCATAACTTCATGGTATGACTCATGAGTTTAATCCCTCTGTAATTTGCACAATTTGTATATCTCCCTTGTATAAATAGGAATTAAAGTGCTTCACCTCCATTCATTTGTCATTTTCTTAGACTTCATTATCTCGTTAAACATCTTTGTAAGCCAGCTTATACCTTTCTCTCTTAGGCATTTCTATACCTCAATAAGTATATTATCTGCTTTCTCTCCTAGAATGCTAACTCATTCTAGAAAAAATTCTGATCAAAAAATTTTAGCTATCTAATATTTTCCATTTGTCAAGCATAACAATAGTTTAAAGTTAATTTTTGAATCTTTTATAAATAGAAAAAGATTTCATGTAGTCTCTCATAAGTGAGGTAGGACAATATAATAAGCCAAATATAAAGAAGGGAAGAGTAATTTACTCTAAAGTCTAAATATAAATTATAAGTTAGAAAATAGATTTCTTTTTAATATGAACGAATAGAATATATATTACTGGTTAGGGCACAAAGCAGTGCATAACCTTATCTAAATTCCTTCAACCATTTGAGCCAATTGCATTAACAAAGAAAAATAATATTAAAGGAAAGGAGTTTAATTTTTTATTTATTGTCAGTATAAATTTTTTTACATTATCACGTAATCATGTACTGCTACAACAGTAAAAGAATATGACTATGTTAACAATTACCTTAAAAAGTTAAACTCTTTTAATGATTTGTCGATACATGATTAGGCTTTTCAATAGGGCAGGTAGGGGCGGGGTTTTGCTCAACCCGCCCCCGCCCCTGCCTCTGCCCCCGCACTGCACCCTTAAGGGTTAAAACCCACACTTACCCAACAAGAAACATATCAAAACCCACACCTGGCCAGGCTTATGAATATTTTAAAATAATTTATAAAATAATCAATTGCTATCTTAAAATTAATTCATTATCTCATATAAAGTAAAAAATATATTAAGGATAAGCGTGAAACTAATGAAAATAATTAATATAATTAATATTATTAGTAACTAAAATAAACATAATATTCAATTAGATGTAGGGTGCGAGGCGAGTTGACCCTAAACCCACAACCGCGCTCTGCTGCAAGGCGAGTTTTAAACCTGCATGGGACGAGGTGGGTACCTGCAGATTAGGGTCAAATTGCCATCCCTATACATGATTGAGGGGCATTACTCCAATATGCATAATTTTTTTCCTAAGTATGATATATAAGATGAGTTGTCAAATATTTCAATTGCCACTAATTATATTTAATAGACTTTTAAACATTTAGTGTAAAATCAACAATGAATAAATATTTGACAGTTCACCCTACATACCATATACATAAGGGTACCATAACAACTCCCAAGATTAAGTGATAGTATAAAAAACTTTACATTGAAAATGAATCAAAATTAAATAAAAAAAATATACCATTTTTAAAATTTCCAAATATTATGATTTACAACAATTTAAAAGTAAGAACACAATTTTTTTGTGTTAAACAAAAAACCCACCACTCATACACATTTCTTATTTTTAAGGAGCTTCTTTTTAAATTTTTGAACATATTAAAATTTTTAAGTAAATTTCTATTCAAATATTTAATTTTAAAATTTATTTGGATACCGTGAGAATTAAAAAAAAAAAACGTGTTTAAATCAGTATAACCACGCCACTTCTTTTAAAAAGTAATTGAGAACACAATTTATTTTGAATTAAACAAAAAAAAAAATCCACCAATCACACACAATTTTTTATTCTTAAGGAGCTTCTTATAATTTTTTTTAAACATTATATTTTTAAGTAAATTTTATTCAATTTTTAAAATTCTAAAAATTATTGTGCACCATAGAATTAAAATAAAGAAAAAATATTCCATTTGTAGTGCTACTTCTTTTGAAAAATAATAGTGTTATAAAAGAAGAAGAGAAATAGAGGGATCAAGACAAACAAATATGGATTCAAAATTTTATCATTCTCATTCATCCCTTCATAGGGGATCTTATGCCCTTATATAGAAAAATTCATCATTAGCTTCTTCAAGAAGCATCTCATTGGCTTCTTCAAGAAGCTTCTTATTAGCTTCTTCAAGAAGCTATGCTTCTTTAAGAAACATCCTATTAGCTTCTTTAAGAAGCATTTCATTAGCTTCTTCAAGAAGCCTCTTACACCAAATGTTATAACTATCAAATTAAGGTAGTCATCCACCATATGTAAAATGTGCATGTTTTACAATACTTCCCCTTGGATGACTATACACTATGAACATGCCTCGTTAAAACCTTGCTAAGAAAAACCCAATGGGATAAAAATTTAGCGAAGGAAAAAGAGTACAATATTCACATGTATTACAATACTTCCCCTCAAAATATAATTAATTATAAAAGGTCCTTAAGTTGACGCATTCCAATGTTATGCACATGCTTCTTGAAAATTGAAGTTGGTAATGCTTTTGTGAATAGATCAGCTGGGTTGTCACTTGAGCGAATTTTGCAAATATCAACATCACCTTTCTTCAGGAGTTCATGAGTGTAAAGAAATTTTGGTGAAATGTGTTTAGTTCTATCACCTTTTATGTAGCCTCCTTTGATTTGTGCAATACATGTTGCATTATCCTCGTGTAATATTGTTGGCTCATCATTTTCCTTCAATAAGCCACACGCTCCTTTAATGTGTTGGATCATAGTTCTCAACTATATACACTCACGACTTGCTTCATGAATGACCAATATTTCTGAATGGTTTGATGAGGTAGCAGTGATTGTTTGCTTTACAGATCGCCATGAGATAGCAGTATTTCCATATGTGAACATATAACCTGTTTGTGACCGAACTTTATGTGGATCAGAATGATAACCAGCATCAGCATATCCTACCAATTTTGACTTTTCTCTCTTTGGGTAAAACAAACCCATATCAGATGTGTCGCGTAGATAACGAAGAACATGTTTTACTCCATTCCAATGTCTTCGAGTTGGTGCAGAACTAAACCTTGCTAACAAATTAACTACAAAAGCTATATCTGGTCTAGTGCTGTTTGTAAGGTACAAAAGTGCTCCTATTGCACTAAGATATGGTACTTCAGGACCAAGAATTTCTTCATCATCTTCTTGTGGGCGAAAGGGATCCTTTTTTACATCAAGTGAACGAACAACCATTGGAGAGCTTAATGGATAAGATTCATCCATATAAAATTATTTCAAGATTTTTTCTATATAAGATGATTGATGCACAAGAATTCCACTTGCCAAATGTTCAACTTGAAACCCAAGACAAAACTTTGTCTTTCCAAGATCCTTCATTTCAAATTCCTTCTTTAGGTAGTCTACAGTCTCAGAGATCTCTTCTGAGTCCTACTATGTTTAAATCATCAACATAAATTGCG
The DNA here is from genome assembly GCA_029884605.1 of Ormosia emarginata. Lineage (NCBI taxonomy): Eukaryota > Viridiplantae > Streptophyta > Magnoliopsida > Fabales > Fabaceae > Ormosia > Ormosia emarginata. The sequence continues at coordinate 5,981,992 of JAQQTP010000080.1, forward strand.
ACTATAAGCAAATCCAATTCATTTTCTTGATGAAAACACAAGGACAAACAGAATTATTTTCATATCTATTTTTCAATAAATATTCACTTAAACGATTATACCACATGCGTTTAGATTGCTTTAACCCATATAAGGATCTTTGAAGTTTAACAGAGTACATGTGTTGAGATTTTGAATTATATGCTTCAGGCATCTTAAATCCTTTAGGGATTTTCATATATATATCATTATCCAATGATCCATATAAATAAGCTGTCACAACGTCCATTAGACGTATGTCAAGTCCTTCAGAGACTGTCAAACTAATTAAAAATCTGAAAGTAATTGCATCCATAACAGGGGAGTAAGTTTCTTCAAAATCTATACCAGGCCTTTGTGAGAAATCTTGTGCTACAAATCGTGCCTTGTATCTCACAATTTCATTTAGATCATTTCTTTTCCGTACAAAGACCCATTTATACCCAACGGGTTTGACATCTTCAGGTGTCTGGACTATTGGTTCAAATACATTACGTTTGGCTAAAGAATTTAACTCAGCTTGTATTGCTTCTTTCCATTTTGGCCAATCACTTCGATGTCGACATTCGTCTACACTTTGAGGCTCAAGCTCATTATCATTGATAATTTCAGACGCAATTGCATATGCAAAAACATTATCAACAACAACTTCATTTCTTCCCTCATATTTCTAGATTTTAATGAGATCTCATAATTTCTTTGCAACAGAACCACTTCTGGGGTTACTTCCCTAGAAATATGAGGTTGTTGATCTATATTGCTTTTGACCTCTTTAAGAGTGTCAATGACCTCTTCTAGAGTGTCATTTTGAAGATTTTTTATTTCCTTCCTTTTTCGGCGAATCCGGTGTCCTTTCAGACCATGCGTCTATCGCGTTTTTGACGTGTTTTAGATTCATTAGCTGCCATACCCACAGGATGTCCTACAGGGACGATTAATCGTGCAGGAGTATTTGCAGCTGGCACATGTGATTTAGTGACCTTTTGGGTGTCAACAAAAATATCTGGCAATTGATTTGCGACATTCTGCAAATGAATTATTCTTTGAACTTCAAGTTCACATTGATTTGTACGTGTATCAAGATTGGACAATGTTGGTGTGTTCCAACAAATTTCTTGTGCTTTGGACCTTTTACCTTTTTCTTCCCCTAATGACGGGAAAGTTAACTCATCAAATTGACAATCTAAGAATCTTGCTCTAAAAAGGTCTCCGGTTAAAGGTTCAAGATATCTAATGATAGATGGAGAGTCAAAACCAACATAAATACCAAGGCGGCGTTGGGGGCCCATCTTAGTTCGTTGAGGGGGTGCAATAGGCCCATCTAAAAAATTAATGCGATCTTAGTTATAATTAAACAGAAAAAATGTGAGGTTAAGAGTGTGAGGGAGCATTGTTATTATTATTTTTCCACTATTTGTCTCATCGTCTGATGGCTGTCGCTATCTATCAAACTTTTGTCCTTGTCAAACATTGACCGCAGATCTGCTTTTGCTACGGAAGTTTCTAGGAAGTTTCAATGGTTGCCGCTGTTTCTACGTTTAATAAAATTAAATATTAAAATTTAGGTTTCATCTGTAATTCAGGACTCACAAAATAAATCTATGCATTCGATGTCATCCAAAGTACACGAAATCCACGACAATTAAATTAATTATTTATATTATAGTTGAAATTAAGTTAGTAGTGTTGTAACTATCGTCCTCTCGAACAGGCATTTTTTTAGCAGAAAAATTCTTCAAACAGATAATTTTATTTTCAAATCCCGCGGGACACATCACATTGGAACGTCTCAAACTCAAAGTCATTGAGTCATTTTATTTGCTGTACATGATAATTTTTAATTGAAAATGATACTGCCAAAAATATTTTTATTATTATTTAATGTGAGTCACGAGGAAGTTGCTTATTTGCTTCTGTTTGGGAAGGAGTGTAGTATGGAAACGGGCAAAAGTAGTTTACTTTTTGGCTTGCCTGAACGAAGTCAATGTTTAACCTCTTCTTCGCATTAAGATCAGATTTTTTTTTTTATATATAATCGTTAAGATCAGAATTTTGGATGTGTGAATTCATTTGTTCGTTTGTCCGAGTATGAAATTAGAGTTTTAAATTAAAATTAGATTTTTTAATTGTAATTTTTATCTTTAAAATTAAAATTTAATAAATTAATTTTATTGAATTAAAAAATAATTAAATTAAATATTTTTTAATTCTTAATTTATATTTAAAAAATTATCATATAGATTAAAAATTTAATTTTTTTTTAATATTTATTTATGAATAATTATATTTATTGAGAATTTATATTTATATAAATTTTTTTATATTTATATAAAAATTATTTATATATTTACATAAAAATTATTATTATATCTATTTATTTTAAAAAAATCATAAAAAATTTTTATGAAAAAATATTATTATTATATTATAAAAATATTATTATATTAATATTATATTAATTTTAATTTTATAAATATTTTTTAAATATTATAAATCATACATTTAAATAATAAAATTATAATTAAATTTAAAATTATAATTTTTTATCTTGATTTTTTGATAACTTTAAATATAAAATTTAATATTTTAAATTAATTTTAATTTTTAAAAAATTAATATTAAAATTAAAATTTTATATTTCAATTTTAATTTTACTTTTAAACGAATCCTTACATCTAATTCTTAATTTCTTAAGTAATTATTAATTATAAAAACATCTAAATAAAGTCAATGGTTTAATGTCTTCTTCACGTTAAGATCTAGATTTTGGGTGTGTGAATTCATTGAGAAGCAATTCTTAATTCAGGTAATTATTAATTAAAAAAATCTGCATTTAAAAGGATACTTGTTAAAAGATTTTAAAAATAAAAATATTAAACAAAAAGTAAAATATTTAATATTTTAAAAACTTAAATCTTATTTTAAATTTTTTAACAAGTTAACAAAATTCTTAAACAACTTATGTACATAAATTATTTTGGCTCCAAAAATTATGTTTCAGTGATTGTTGATTCTCCATATCGTAGGAGGTCCTGACCAAGATTATTCTTTGTTTTGTTTCACCCTTTTGTGTGTGATGTGGATTTTTTACTTAAATGATGTAGTTTGAAAATAAATTTTTTACATAAGTATAAGTTAAAAGTTAAATTTTGAAATGACGTGAAATAAATAATAATATTTAATAAGTTGTATCTTTTAATTATGATTTATTTGATGATAATTTTTTTATATTTAAGTAAATTGTATTTTTTATTCACAATTTATTTTATAAAAAATATTTTAATTAAATTTTGAATAAGTTATAAGTATAACATTTTAAAAAACAAGAGAATTTGTAACCTATATTAAGATTTATGGTTTAATAATAAGTTATAACTTATTTACAAGTTTTTTTAAGTTAATTAATTAACTTAAAAAATAATTTATAAAAAATAAAACTAAAAATTTATACAATATATTTTATAAATAAATAAATTATTTATTTTTATGTCAAGATTTGCTATTAAAAAATGTTTTATACATTAAAATTATATATATAATATTTATATCGTATATTAATATAAAAATCATGTTAAATTAGATTATATGTAATTATAATTTTTTTATAAAATATAAAATAAATTTATAAATAAATTAAAAAAGTAAGACACATCAGAATTGTTTGATATTATAAGAAAAATAAAACTTGGGAAAGGATTAGAACGATATTTGTAAACGATCGCAAGACTTTTGCTCCAAATATGGGTGCCTCCGAAATTATTTATTGAAAGGTTGCGGACTTCGTTCTCTTTGAAGTCCGCTTTGGACTTTAGTTATGATGGATTCTCAATAATTGTGTACGACGGAATTGAAACAATTTGAGTGTTCAAACGCAAATACTGTTTTTTTCCTTTTTACTGTAGTAAGTTTTCTTTTGAGTGTTGGCAGCATCTTTCAAGTGTTTAATCTTTGTTTAGATTTTTTTATTAATAAAATAAAATAAAAGAAATAAAAAAAAAGAAATAATAAAATATACTTATCATTTTTTTAAAGATTAATAATAAAATATAATAGAATATGTATTCTTTTTATTTCACTTTAATTTAAAAAAAAATAAAAGTTAAACATTTAAAAAAATAAAAAATATTTTTTATATGTTTCATTTTTTTATGTATTTTAAAATTTTAAAATAAAAAAATTATTTTTCTTTCTCTCATTTTTATATAATGTAAATGTATTATCAATGCTCTAATAATAAGAACAACATCATTATATTAACTTAGCAATGTAACACCAAACCACGCGTGATTGTCATCTACTCACCAAAGACAAAGACATTAATAGGCTAAATTTCTCATGAAAACAAAGAAGAGCCACGAAATACCCTCTGTAACTTCTATCCAATATGAACCAACATGCATGCCATTGTAATTTAACATAATTTAGAAAATTCAGAATGCTTACTTCACTGCTTTTGTCTTTGTTTTCAAGGCAGTGCTGTAAAAATCATGTATATCCTCAGGAGCTGAGAAGTTTGCAAGGCAAGCTTCTAAAGGCACCCTTGGACGTACAATCTCATTGCCAGACCTATCAGAATAAATATGATTAGCAGAGCCTGGATAAGCAAATGAAGGAAATAGTAAGATTCCTAAACATCTGAACTTACACTTCCTTTCCTTCAGAAAGTTTCTCTGCTTTCAGTTTGTGAAACGATTCTAACTCTTCTGAAATTTCTAAAAAAAAAATAATACAATTATTAGATACAAGTCCCCAAGATTTCTCAGTTGAGTCAAGGTTGGTAACTAAAAAACCGACCTTTGTTAGTTGCTTCATGCAATGGGATATTAAGAGAAAGAATGTAGTCATGCCTTCTATTATACGCAACTTTTCCAGAAGAACACAAGATTCGATCTTCAATCCCAAACTTGAAACTCCTCGCAGGATCCAGTTCAGTCTTCCCAGCATTAGCTCGTTCAACTTGATCAAGAAAATGAAGGAAAAACTCTAAAGCATCCTATCATTAAGTTGGAATCAAACAGTTAGAAGATAGCAAAGTAACATGTCTCGCAGTATATAATCCCACCAAAAAAAAAATGAAGATATTGCTCGCAGATGAACCTGATCAATTTAAAAACTTAAAACATTAATGACGGTATAAGTTGACTATGAATTTTAGTCACCAAAGGGTTAAAAAGCTTACAGTTGTCGTAGTTGAAGAAACAGCATTTGCATTTTCATTATTCTGGATGAAAGAAGAAAGTAACATAAAAATAATGAAGACTCTAAACAAGTTTTCAAGATAAATGTGTTGATATGGGTACATACCTCAAATGCCGGAATAGAATATTTACCAGACAGTAAACCATATGCCAATTTTGTCCTGAAGTAAAATGGGAACCATTATCATATTTCTCTTTTGAAGGTTTTTCTCCCAAATAAAAAAGAATCTGTTTTGAAGTACCTTCTCATTATTTATAAACATTTTCTTTTATGGAGGAAACAGAATGCTCTACTAGAATATGCAACACTGTTATAGATATGGATTATTTACATTAGTAACCAAATCCATCTTTAACATGCCAAAAGTAGAATAATAGATTATAACAAAAGATCCACACATGCAGTGGCACAGATGTTATAAAAAAAATACACATATTAATAACAAAACATGACTAATAGAAAGGACACACATTGTTTTGAACTCCCATCTTGCAGGTGCAACATCGATTAGTTCTAGCACTATAAATGCTACAGACAACTAAAGGAAGACCAAACGTTCTACACAACTGCTGTCACATACTTACATCATGTAGTTCTATTCCTTTTCATTTGAACGCATTGGCTGTGGACCATATACTGTTCAAAATATTCTGGTAGTTCCTTATGCTGATTGAATTCTCGCTGTTGATTCTGCATTAGACCATTAGTGAGGTTCCAATAATTCTGTTTCAGTGGTGTTAGTTTTCCGTGATTGATTTTCAGATCGTATGACCAAGATTATTCTTTGTTTTGTTTCACTGTTTTTGTATGCTATCCAAATTAGGCATGATGAAGCTCGGTTCATTACAGGAATGAGTTATGGGTGGAGGGGAAATTAACGACTTTTGCAAGCAATTCAAATTTCATTATTTTTTTGATAAAAAAAGGCGTTTACAAAATTTATTTTTATAAAAATACATATATACATTTATTAAGAAAAAAAGATTTTTGACATATAAAACTTTTTATACATAAGAATAAATCTTTTAGTATAAATATTGTAAATAACTTTTCGATACTCTTTTTTCAGTTAGTGTACAATAAAAGGACAAATTTTGAAACCCAAAAACTAGATTCATTCAAATTTTTGACAGTTTGATAATGCTCATTATGACTTCCACAATTTTAAAGCTAAATCACAGATATGTTGCCATTTAATTTTTTTTTTTTAGAAATAAGAAACTATTAAACAACAATTTATTTTTTCGTATGGAAATTTAGCATTATTATTTCATCCGTCTTTTTATAATTATCATTTAAATTTTTTATATAAGAATTAATAACAAAATTAAATAGTTCCAAATACAAAGAAATGTTATATACTATAACTAAACTACTCATTCTCTCAATTTATTACCGTTAGTTAATATTTGGTTGATATCAGGCATAAATTCAATAAGTGTTAAGAGAGAGATTTTAGAAAATAGTAAAAGATAATTAATTGTGAAGTTATTGAGTTTAATTGAGATGATAGTAAAGTTACAAAAAATTAATTAATATTTTCTTAATATTCTTAAATAACAGATAATTTAGGACAAATCAAAATTTTTTAAAATGATGATTATTAAGGAACGGAAATAGTATTAAATATGATAGGAAATCTAATCTATTCGTTAAGACATCTCACTGGTACTTAAATGAAACTCGTCATTCGGTGCTTCTAGTTATATTTTAAATTCATAACCATTGGAAAGAAATGTTACAACAGACTAACGATTTCTAAAAGATCAAAGAAAGGTTAATGTTCTAGTTTCCATCAGCTATTCCCATTCACGTACCAGAGAGCCATTTAGAAAATTTTACAAATGCAGAATTGAAGCTCTTAAGTATATACCCAGGGCTTCACTTCAACAGTGAATAGGCCACTCTTCTCGGCAACAGGCTCATTGACCAAAACACTTTCTACATGATCTAACATTTCCTTTGCCTGGAAGATCCAAAACCAAGGTCTGCATCCCGGTTTTGCAAGACCAAAACACTTTGCTTCTTTTCAATGCCAGAACCATCAATTGCCCCAGCATATAGTTTCATCATAGGCTCAGCAATCTGCATCCAGCCAAATTAGGAGCTCTTACAGCAGATTTCCAATTCTTTACTCTGGGACCATCTGAAAAAAAAATGTTGAAGTTGCCAAATTACAAGAGCAGATAACACAGGACCAAACTAAAGATCAAGAGAGAGCGCATGCCAAAGCATATTTCACAAAGTGGATGAAGAGAGAGATAAGAAGTCCTAACTTCTAGAAAAATTTAGTATTGTCCAGCATGATCACCAAATTACTCTACATAAAGTTTCTATTTTGTAGTGTCAAGTTCAGAACAGAACATAGTTTCTGTTTGAAAAACCAAAGACAGAGTTTTCAAATTAGATAATATCCTATAAAATCAAATTTGACTTGAAAAAAACTTTGACCTCACCTAATGGGTCTCTCTCACTCAAACTTTTGGAATAAAAGGAAATCACTGTAATTTGAATGAGCCAAGATATTATGAAAAAATGAAATGACCATTTCCCACTCTACAGCATAAGTTTATTATATGAAGCTCAAATCTATGTTTCATATGATATCTATGTAACTGTTAAGAAATATTATGTTTATTCTTTAAGGGTAGAATAATATTTTATTACTTACTTTGTTTGACTATATATAGTCTTGTTATGTTTGGCTTCAAACCCTAATTTTTGTATCTTCATCTTTGTATCTCTATCAATAAAACTCTCTTTCTTCTTCTCATATTCAATTTGTTAACATGGTAACATGGTAGCAGAGCAGGTTAGCAATGGAGAGAGTTTAATCCTAACTTTTTGGCGTTCTCCGATTGTCTCTTCGTTGTCGTTTGCATTTCGTCTGGCAAATCACCATTCGTGGTTGGTATTCCTCTATTTCCGCTGCACTTCCTATGTTTTTCCGCTGCACGTTGATATTTCTTTATTTTGGGTGACCGTATGAATGATTTTCTGCTAGTTTTCTATTGTATTCTCTCCGTAACCTGATTTTTCATTGCACGTTGATTGAGCTTTTTCGTTGGCTTCCGTTTTGGCTCTGTAATATGGGCATTTTGCTGCACATCTAGTATTCTGGACTTTTGATTGGCATTTTGTTGGCATTCTGGTTGGCCTTCTGTTGGCTTTTCGCTGCTTGAATATCTGGCATTTCGCTATTTCTTTTCTATTATTCTTCCTCTGTTGTTTAATCATAGCTGGTGACGATTCACTTCAATCTGTGTGTGAGATTGGATGGAAAAAATTACTCGTATTGGAGTTATGTAATGCGAAATTTTCTTAAGGGTAAAAAGATGTGGGGATATGTTAGTGGTATTTCTGTGAAACCTGTACAAACAGCTCAAGATTATCAAAATTTATTGGATGTTTGGGAAGCAAATAATGCAAAGATTATCACATGGGTTAACAATTCTGTTGAGCATTCCATAGGTACACAATTGGCAAAATATGAAACAACAAAAGAGGTTTGGGATCATTTGCAGAGGCTCTTCACACAGTCAAATTTTGCCAAACAGTTCCAGTTGGAGAATGACATACGAGCTCTCCAACAAGGAGATATGAGTGTTCAAGACTTTTATTCTGCCATGTCAGATCTTTGAGATTAGTTAGCTCTTATAGAATCAGCAGAGTCGAAGGCCTTTGCTTCGTATATCGCTCGTAGAGAACAGCAACGATTAGTACAGTTCTTAACCGCACTTCGTAGTGACTTTGAAGGACTCAGAGGTTCTATTTTGCATCGTTCTCCACTTCCATTTGTTGACTCTGTTGTCAGTGAACTCTTGGCTGAAGAGATACGTCTTAAGTCTTACTTTGAGAAGGGAATTGTTGGTCACACTTCGTCTGTTTTAGCAGCACATTCTAAGCCTCACTTTGATAATCAGAATAAGCCCCTCACAAGGGTTGGTTTTGACGAGTGTAGTTTCTGCAAGCAGAAAGGTCATTGGAAGGCTCAGTGTCCTAAGTTGAGACAGAGAAATGGCAACCAACCGCAATCTAATGCTCAAAGATCACCACAGGGTTTCAGACCACCACACGAATTCAGACTACCACAGTCTAACACTGCAGCTGTCGCTTCCCCAGGTCCTTTTGCTGATCCAAGTACTCTGGCTGAGCAATTCCAGAAGTTTCTCTCTTTACAACCGCAAGCTATATCTGCCTCCTCTTTTGTAGGTCAGTTGTCTCATAATTTGTCAGGCATGTCACCTTCTATTTGGGTTTTAGATTCTGGAGCTTCACATCATATGTCTCCAGATTCTTCGTCGTTTGCTTCCCTATGTCCTTCGTCTTCTGTTTCTGACATGACTGTTGATGGCACTCTTATGCCTCTAGCAGGTATTGGTTCTGTTGTAACACCTAATTTGTCTTTATCTAATGTTTATCATATTCCAAAACTTACCTTAAATCTTGCTTCTGTTGGTCAGCTATGTGATTCTGGTAACTTAGTCACATTTTCCTCCTCTTCTTGTTATGTGCAGGATCTACAATCTCAGAAGCTGATTGGGACAGGCCATAGGAAGGGGGGCTTATATATTTTGGATGAGCTAAAAGTGTTAGTTGCTGCAACTAGTAGTGTTGATTTGTCTTCTTTTCGTTTGAGTCCATCTTCTTCTAGTTTTTATTTATGGCATTTTTGTTTGGGACATGTGTCAGCCTCTCATTTGAGGTTTTTGGCTTCCACAGGGGCTTTGGAAAATTTGCAAACTCATGATATGTCTGATTGTAGTGGATGTAAACTAGCAAAATTTTCTGCTTTATCCTTTAATCGAAGTAATTCTGTTTCTTATTCCCCTTTTGATTTGATTCATTTTGATGTATGGGGACCTTCACCTGTTGTTACAAAAGGAGGGTCCCGATATTATGTTTCTTTTGTGGATGATTATACTCATTGCTGGGTTTACTTAATGAAACATCGTTCTAAATTCTTTGAGATTTATAAGGTCTTTCGAGCACTTGTTAAAACTCAACATTCTGCTGTTATTAAGTGCTTTAGGTGTGATTTGGGTGGGGAATATACTTCTCATAGATTTTGTGAGTTACTTGCCTCAGATGGAACTGTTTATCAGACTTCCTGTACTGACACTCCTGAGCAAAATGGTGTTGCAGAGAGAAAACATAGACAAATTGTTGAAACTGCTCGTTCTCTCCTATTGTTTGGTACAGTTCCTAGTGAGTTCTGGGTGAAGTTGTCCTCACTGTTGTGAGTTTGATAAATACTATGCCTTCTTCTCATATCTCAGGTTTGTCACCTTTTGAAAAGTTGTATGATTTTGCTCCTGATTATTCTTTCTTTCGAGTCTTTGGTTGTACTTGTTTAGTTCTTTGTCCTCATGTAGAACGTAACAAGTTATCCTCTCGTTCTGCTATGTGTGTTTTTCTTGGTTATGGGGAAGGCAAGAAAGGGTATCGTTGTTTTGATCCTGTTACACAAAAACTTTATGTGTCTCGCCATGTTGTGTTTCTTGAGCATATACCTTTCTTTTCTATTCCCTCCACTACCCATGCCCTCACTAAAACTAATCTTATTCGTGTGGATCCTTTCTGTGAAGACTCTGATAATTTGTCATCTCATGATACTCGATATATTTGCACTGATAATTCTGCAGCTACTGACACTCTGCTCTCTCACACACATGAAGCTCCTTCTCCTCCTGTGATTTCCCAAGCACCCTCTGAGATTCTGGATCCTCCTCCTCGTCAATCCCTTCGCACATGTAAGTCCACAAAGTTACCAGATTTTGTTTATTCTTGCTATTCTTAGTTTTTTCCATCATTTTTAGCTTCTATTCATTGTCTCTCTGAGCTCTCTTCATATCAAGAGGCAATTCTTAACCCCCTTTGGCAGCAAGTTATGGATGAGGAACTTTCTGCTTTGCATAAGACAGGTACTTGGGATTTGGTTTCTCGACCTCCTGGTAAGAGTGTGATTGGTTGTCGCTGGATGTATAAAATCAAAACAAAGTCTGATGGGTCTGTTGAGCGATACAAAGCTAGGTTGGTTGCACAAGGCTTTTCTCAACAATATGATATGGATTATGAGGAGACTTTTGCTCCTGTAGCAAAAATGACTACTATTCGTACCCTTATTGCAGTAGCTTCAGTTTGTCAGTGGCATGTCTAAATTGGATGTTAAAAATGCCTTCTTAAACGAAGACCTTCAAGAGGAGGTTTATATGAAACCTCCTCCTGGTGTTTCTCATGGTTCTGGGTATGTTTGCAAGCTCAAGAAAACCTTATATGGTCTCAAACAAGTACCTCGTGCTTGGTTTGAGAAGTTTTCTGATGTAATTTGTTCCCTTGGATTTGCTTCTAGTAGTCATGATTCTGCTCTCTTTGTTAAGTGTACTGCTGCAGGTAGTATCATTCTTTCTTTATATGTTGATGATATGATTATTACTGGTGATGATATTGATGGCATTACCGCTTTGAAAACAGAATTAGCCAGACGGTTTGAAATGAAGGACTTGGGTTCCTTACGTTATTTCTTGGGTATTGAGGTGACTCACTCACCTAGAGGTTATCTTCTCTCTCAGTCAAAATATGTAGAAGATATTCTTGAGCGAGCAAGACTTACTGATAATAAGACCGTTGATACTCCAATTGAACTTAATGCAAAGTACTTTTCTTCTGATGGTATCCCTTTATCCGATCCTACCTTGTATTGCACTAGTGTTGGCAGCTTGGTTTATCTCACTATCACTCGTCATATGTTGTTCATATTGTTAGCTAGTTTGTTGCCTCTCCCACTACAATTCATTGGGCAGTCGTTCTTCGTATCTTGAGGTATCTTCGAGGCACAGTCTTTCAGAGTCTCTTATTTTCGTCCACCTCATCCTTGGAGTTGCGTGCCTACTCTAATGCTAATCATGGTAGTGACCCCACCGATCGTAAGTCTATTACTGGTTTTTGTATCTTTTTGGGTGATTCTCACATTTCTTGGAAGAGCAAGAAACAATCTGTTGTTTCTCAATCTTCCACGGAAGCAGAGTATCGTGCTATGACGTCTACTACCAAAGAGATTGTTTGGCTTCGTTGGTTACTTGCAGATATGGGAGTTTCTTTATCCCATCCTACTCCTATGTATTGTGACAACTAGAGTTCTATTCAGATTGTTCACAACTCCGTGTTTCATGAGCGAACGAAGCACATTGAGATTGATTGTCATCTTACTCCTCATCACCTTAAGCACGGCACCATTACATTGCCATTTGTTCCTTATACTTTACATATTGCAGATTTCTTTACTAAGTCGCATTCTATTTCTCGTTTTCGCTTTCTAGTTGGCAAACTCTCGATGCTTGTTGCAGCAACATCATGAGTTTGAAGGAAGATGTTAAGAAATATTATGTTTATTCTTTAAGAGTAGAATAGTCTTTTATTACTTGCTCTGTTTGGCTATATATAGCCTTGTTATGTTTGGCTTCAAACCCTAGTTTTTGTATCTTCATCTTTGTATCTCTATCAAAGAAATCCTCTTTCTTCTTCTCATATTCAATTTGTTAACAGTAACAAGTAATGTTTCGAGAACAACTAACACAAACAAAAACAAAGAATAGACATCATTTATTAAGTAATAGGCTAATAGCCAAAGCATATTCCAACTTGAGCTTATGCATCCACAACCATATGTTCACTATCTTCTCATAGATGGTATATCAGATTACTTCAAAATTGAGCTTCTTTATAGTCAGCTCTGGTATGTCTCATTAGTCATTCCAGAATAAGCAGCAATTTTAGGTAACATTGAAAACAAGCTATTTGCTTTTCTCTATTTCCTTTATCATGAGTTGCAAAACAGCCAATGTAGATATCCAATAGAGTAACAGGACACCCTTTCCAGTAGAGTTTGATGGTCTGAGTTTAAACCCTATTCATGGCAGTTTGAAGCATGTTAATGATATATCCTGTCAAAATAGGTATTCAGAATTCCAGCATTTGGAAAATATTTTCTTTACATAGATGAAAATAACATTTTGTTTAAAAACCAAACCTATTATTACCTCTATCTAAACAGAAGTCACCCTTACAAGTGCTAGGCCCAAGTGGTCCAACAGAATAATATTTTGAATTATGAATTATTTATGCAAAAGAAAATAGTCCAAGAGAGTAAGGACTAGCTCCTTGATTGTTTTTTTATTTGAGTACTTCTATATTCCTTCCCTTTCCAGGCATTTGTTTAAAGATTGTATTAGAATGTGGAACAACTGGCTCACATAAATGGTCTTAAGCTCGCCAATTACTTTAATTGGGCAATGGAAAGTTATTCTAAATTTCACATCTAAAATAGCCATATCAAAATTGATTCTACTTTATCTTCTTTTCTCCTTCTCATTTTCAAGTCAAAAATAACGAACAGGTTACAGAAACATTGACAAAACTAGTATTGAAAATGTTATCGACAAAATTTAGGTGTTCGAAGGAAAGAGAGGGGTTATGTGCACAGCTGGCAACATTACAGGCCCTATGACTAAATATGATTAGTTAGACAAAAGAATTCCCAATCCTTGTGATAATTATCCAATCTGCAACGTAATTTTCTATTTTACTTCTTCATATGTGTGTAGGGAGTGGCAGAACTGAACAAGAATTAAATTATTGAAGAGGCCTCATCATATTAAACCATAATAATTATCGTGCATGGCTAAAAGCAGGATAATTACCTCGGGGTAGATGCTGTGTGCTTTCACAATGGCTGGCCTGTGCCAAGGCCCATATTAGAGAGATTATTTTCTTTCGCCGTCGCTTGCATATTCTTGTTTTCCTCTTCCTCAGTAACCGACCAATTATAGGGAAGCTGGAATTTCGACCTAGAGCTGCTGCTGCTTTCATGCTCATCCTCAGTGACGAACCAATTATAAGGACGCTGGAATTTAGGCCCAGAGCTGCTGCTGCTGCTTTCGTGTACAGAATCAAAGGGAAGATGATCTACTCTATTACCCTCACCAGTTTTCAGTAACTCAATCTGTAGTTCCACTTCCACATCACCTCGATACAATGTCAACCAGGATGACATCCGTTTCAAATCCTCCATATGTTGCTTGAATACCATGTGTAACCCCCATCGCCTCATCTCCAAACCTGGGCAGGCTTTAAATGTGATATGGGCTCCTGTTCTCACAAAATGGCAGTGTGGCCGAGAGATATAGATTATCCAGAGATGTTTTGAGCCATCAACCTTGTCCAAGTCTAAACGAAGTGGCATATCGAAGATTTCTTCCGCGTGTTCACTTTCAAAAGAAAGATAAAATGGATGTGGCAACGGCGAGGAAAACAAATTATGATTGTTTACCTCAAATGCTACACAAAAGGCAAAGCCAATCCAGTTGTCATCCACATCAGAGTCCACTATCCTTATTATTGATCCACCCTTAAATTGATAATTGAACCACTCTGGGATAATACTCCCTGGAACAACAATGTCAAAGCCACACCGGAAGTGAAGGGGTTGCTGATACCAGAGGGAAAAAAAACAGATATATCAGAGAGAGAGAGAGAGAGAGAGAGAGAGAGAGAGAGAGAGAGAGAGAGAGAGAGAGAGAGAGAGAAGGTATGCAGAGTGCGCACCTCAACTAGTCTTACCATCCATGAAAGTTCCAAGTTTTCAGAAGAGTACCTATGCAACTTAGGGCAGTCGAATATATATAATCCTGACCTATGATTACGAGATCCTGATACCGTTTTAAAATATCTTCCCCCTGATGAACCACCATCAGATGGGAGGTTAGGCAAAGATTGAAGCTCGCTGCAATGCGCTAAGTTTAAATATGCTAGACTCGAAAGGCTCCGGATGGTATACGGTAGTGAAACAAAGTTATTTCCCTCTAGATTTAGCCTTTCCAAACACATTAACTCTCCAATGGCATCAGGGACTTCCCTTAGATTGCAGTAGCTGACATCCAGAAAAATCAAAGATTCCAGATAGTAAGACATGAATGCATCATCAAAGACGTGAATATTTTCTTGTCCCATCAGGGGCAGATTCATAAGTTGTAAGCAGCCGCATAAATCTAGAGTCATAAGAGATGTCATAGTATTTATGCTGTTGGGCATACTGACAAGATTTGTGCAGTCTCTCAAACTCAAGAATTTAAGCTCTGCAAGAGTCTCAATAGATTTTTCAACCATCGATAAACTTGTACATTGTTCAATATCAAGGTACTCAAGATTTGATAGCCCTGTAAAATCTGGTGTGATTTCAAGTTTTGTGCAGCCAGAGAGATGTAGAACTGTCAAAGAACTTAAATTAGATTCACAGCCAAGATCAAGGCTGACCAAACTGCTGCAGCCTTCCAAACTCAAGAAAGCAAGTTTTTCAAGAAGTCCAATTGATGGATGCACCTGTGATAGGCTTGTGCATCCTGTAAGATCTAGCCGCTCAAGTCTTAGGATCCATTCAAAATTTGGCGTCTCGATAAGATATTTGGAGTTACTCAAATCCACCCTTTTCAAACAGGGGAGATGCTGCGAAGAAAGTATTAGCTACCAACTGTCAACATGTTGTATTAAAACTTGAGTTTCATTAATTCACTTTGAAATGCCTTTAAAATTGGAGTGAAAACTTTAAAATAAATCTTTTATATGTAGTTTTCATATTAAATTTATTAAATTTTTCACTTACCATGTAAAAGAGAGTACAATAAATAAAAATCAAATAATTGTAATAACAATAAAGAGGAAATTAATATTTTCTCTTTGTTATTGTGTTTATTATTCATAACTCCATTCTATTATAAAAATCTATACAAAGCTCCCTGTATATATAAAAAGTATCACAACTAACTAAAAATGTGTTAATAAAACTCTTATCTCATGGATTTTTTTTAATTAAATCTTATTTTATTATTATTCATCATTGTATGTTGAAAAAATGAGAAGAAAACATTCATTTGCACCAAATAAATGTGTTCTTCTTATTATTTTATAAATAAATAAGGCTAAACAATCATATATTGGAATTTGACCTCAAAAATAAAGATAAGGGCTTAGGTAACGAATTTGTCAAGACTCGAGTAATGCTACAAAGCCAAAAAAATATTGATAGAATTCAGCTAGAATTTGTCAAAGATTTAAGGGTGGTCGCTGAATGAGTCAAAGGGATGGGAACCACTCATCAATCAAAGGGAATGCTAACTCATTCTAGAAAAAATTCTAACCAAAAAATTTTAGCTATCTATTATTTTCCATTTGTCAATCATAACAATAGTTTAAAGTTAATTTTACATTATCACTTAATCATGTTCTGCTACCTCAGTAAAAGAATATGACTATGTTTAACAATTATCTAAAAAAGTTAAACTCTTTTAATGATTTGTTGATACATGATTAGGCTTTTCAATGGGGCAGGTAGGGGCAGGGTTTTGCCCAACCCGCCCCCACCATGCCCCATACTTATGAATATTTTAAAATAATTTATACAATAATCAATTGGTATCTTAAAATTAATTCATTATCTCATATAAACTAAAAAATATATTAAAGATAAACATTAAACTAATGAAAATAATTAATATAATTGATATTATTAGTAACTAAAATAAAGATAATATTCAATTACATGTAGAGTGCAAGGCGAGTTGACACCAAACCCACAACTAGGGGTGCACACGGGTCGGGTTGGGTCGGTTTGGAAGAAAAAAATGTCCAAACCAATTAATTGGGTTCGGATCGGGTTTTGTGGATTTTTTCGTGTAACCCGACCCGAACCAATCCGATGGTAATCGGGTTGGTTCGAGTCAATTGATCGGGTTGGTCGGGTTAAGTGGTCGGGTTAGACCGATCCATGAACATTTTTTAATAAAAATTACTCAAAATGACGTTGTATTTGAGTCATCGGGTCATCGGGTCGGGTTATTGGTTGGTTCACTAAACCCGTCACCCGAACTGATAGTTAGACGGATTTATTGGGTTTAAACCGAACTGACCCGTCTATCCGAACCAACCCGGATATATATGATCGGGTCGGGTCGAGTTTGCAGGTTGGTGGGTCGGGTTGTTCACCCCTACCCACAACTGCCTCGCCCTGCTGCATGGAAGGTTTTAAACCTGCATGGGACGAGGTGGGTCCCAGCAGGTCAAGGTCAAATTGTCATCCCTATACATGATTGAGGGGCATTACTCCAATATGCATATTTTTTTCCTAAATATGGTATATAAAATGAGTTGTCAAACATTTCAATTGCCACTAATTATATTTAATAGACTTTTAAACATTTATTGTAAAATCAACAATGAATAAATATTTGACAACTCACCCTATATATCATATACATAAGGGTACCATAACAACTCCCATGATTAAATGATAGTATTAAAAACTTTACATTGAAAATGAATCAAAATTAAATTAAAAAAATACTATTTTAAAAATTTCCAAATATTATGATTTACAACAATTTAAAAGTAAGAACACAATTTTTTTGTGTTAAACAAAAAACCCACCGCTCATACACATTTCTTATTTTTAATGAGCTTCTTTTTAAATTTTTTAACATACTACAATTTTTAAGTAAATTTCTATTCAAATATTTAATTTAAAAAATTATCTGGGTACCGTAGAATTTAAGAAAAAAATTAAAAACTGTGTTTATATCTGTATAACCAGTGCTACTTCTTTTAAAAAGTAATTGAGAACACAATTTATTTTGAATTAAACAAAAAAAAATCCACCAATCACACACAAATTTTTATTCTTAAAGAGCTTCTTATAAATTTTTTTCAAACATCATGATTTTTAAGTAAATTTTATTCAATTTTTAAAATTCTAAAAATTATTGTGCACTATAGAATTAAAATAAAAAAAATATTCCATTTGTAGTGCTAATTTTTTTGAAAAATAATAGAGATAATTGTTCTTCTCAAATGTTTCTTTAACCCCAAAAAAAGAAATGAAAAGACCATTAAAGTACCTTGCGGCCTTCCCATAGTCGTTGGATGTTGCTATTAGGCATATTCAATTCAACAAGATTGAACGGCTCAAAATTTAATGGCAAAGAAGCGAAAGGGTAACCGTGCCACAGCAGATACTGCAAGCTGTTAGAAAGAAAATTGAGACATCCTGAAAAATTCTTCTGATATAATATGAGCAGTCTAAGGCCCCTCATCACTGACAATCCTTCAGCCCTCAACTGAGACCATTTAGGGACATCCACCTTTTGATCGAGAACTATGGCTTCAATATTGTTTGTTCCCTTAAAAAATAAGAATAACCATAATATAACAAAGAAAAAAATAAAATTACTTGAATTAACTGGACTTCTTTTTGTTAGAAATATAAAACTATCTATATATCTTTATCTAATAATTAAAATGTTAACAGTTTCTAATGGAAATAGGAAAATTATGGAATCTATAATTTTATAAAGATAAATTGTTACCGATTCTGTCATCATGACACAATGGAAATCCTCATAAAGCCATAATCTGCTCCACAATCCTGGATGTTTGGGAAATTGTTCCCGAACAATTTTCTTCCCCAATTCTTGCAACATTTCATGCATATGAATTTCCTGGTTTCTAATCGTTATGAGTGATTTCTCAATAATAACTGGAATTCCAATGTGAGGGTGTAATCCACAACCATCTAGAATTCGCTTAACATAATCCTCTTTCTCCCCTTTAAAGAAACAGGCAATGTGCAGAAACATTTCTTTCTCCTCCAACAGTAGTCCCTCAAAACTTATCTGAAGCACATCCATAATTTTGTTGTCTGGATTATTCCCCAATCTATCCAGGGCATCTCTCCACTGGGTAGCATCTCGGGTACACAAGAAAGAACCCACTACTCTAATTGCTAACGGAAGACGCTGAGCATATTTTAGTACCTCATCAGTCAGCTTCACAGAGCTGCTGCTGGGATCATCACTTTTGAATGCTTTTCTACAAAAGAGTTGACAGGCGTCATTATTATTCAACAGTGGAACCTTGTAAACTACATGCGCTCCATACACTTTTAGAATATGCTCATCCCTGGTGATTATGATCATTCTACTTCCTGCGCATAGCAATTTAGGATTTATAGCCAATTCCTGCAGTTGCTCTAATTGATCAACATTGTCAAGAACTACAAGGACCTTTACATTGTGTAGCTTAATTACAATCCCGGATATTTCGGAAGGACTGTATGTCTCTAGATCTATTTCCTTTAATAGAGTTTGACGAAGAATTTGTTTGTGTACAGCAATAGCACCACCATCTCGATAAATTTTGCTTACGTTCTCTATAAAACAGCAAGCGTCAAACTGATATGAGATTCTATCATACAAGACAGTAACATGAGTTGTCTTTCCTATTCCACCCATTCCCCAAATTCCTAAAACTCGAAAATCATCATCCTCTGAGCTTAATTTTAGAAGGTTTTCTAATGCTTCTACACGAGGTTGTATCCCAATTAGATCATCAGCAAACCCTGAGAATTTATGACCCAATGTTTCTATTACCGCCTGAACAATTTTTTCAATCTCTCCAAACTCTGGCCTGAAAGAGGGAGGAAAAATAAGATCACTAAATTATCACCTAAGAAAACAAGCATAAGTTTCTGTTCGGATAATATATTAAAAAGTGCAGCCTAATGCTATAAAGCTCCCGCTATGCGCGAGGTCCAGGGAAGGTTCAGACCCACGATCTATAGTAGGCAGCCTTACTTTACATTTGCAAGAGGCTGATTCCATTACTCGAACTCATGACCTCCAAATCACATGGCGACAACTTCAATCATTGCGCCAAGACTGATAATATATTAATGGATTATAATTTTCATTGATAAAAATGTTCAGTTTTTTGCTTAATCAAGCTTGATTTGTTGATCAGTCACGAAAAAACTCAATAGAACACCACAGATTCATCATGTTAAGAGTGTATAAATAAACAACTAAGACAAGAATGGTTTATATACTTACTTATCTCTTACATCCCAACCAACCGAATTGGCCAAACCCGACATAGCTCTCTTCCATCGATCAACCTTGTCTGGAACATTTTTTAATTTCTCTGAATGTAAAACAAAGGCATTCTCGTACACTCCATTCTGATTCCGCACATTAGATGGATCCACATCATAGAAAACCGAGAAAACGGTCTGTCCCGATGCTTTCTCACATTCAGCAATAGCAGCCATTTCCTCCAAGCACCATGTGGAGGCAGCATAGTCTTTCGAGAAGACAACGATAGAGATTCGCGAATCTTGAATTGCTTGTTGGAGCTGTGACGATATGGGTTTTCCTTTGCGGAGCTTTTTGTCATCCTTGAAGGCAAAAATACCTTTCCTGATGAGATGATTGTAAAGATGATCAATAAAGTTGTTGCGGGTATCGATACCTCTGAAATTGATAAACACATCGTGTTTGCAGATCCTTTCGGTTTCGGTGCTGTTGGAATCCATGGGGGTATTGGAAGCTGTATCTCCCTGGCCCAATGGGCTCGGGTCGGAAGATGGCTGACGACCCAGCAGGGCCCAAAACGGTCGAAAGAGAAACGATAATAACGCATGACCTAGTCCTAGACAGGAAAATTATCATTGTTTTAGGGGAAAAAAATTGAAAAAAAAAATTGAGGCGACAGAAACCAACGCATACCAAATTAAAACACTCACCTGAATAATTTGAGTCTATTTTTGTGTCAAATTCCTTAAAGCGTACCCTCACCTTCAAAATTCACGCACAGTACAACGACCTGAAGAACTGGGATTGTTGAGGGAGTAACAGAAGCTTACTTGGTATTTGATATAGATGAGAGATGAGATTTGCAGTTATGAGTCATGAGACTTGAATGAATAGGTTGATGAATGATGATGGTCCTGATCAACTTTAAAATAGATGACAGCTTAGCTTATGGGTTTGGGGGCGAGGAGATTGCTTCTGTTTGGGAAGGAGTGAAGAAGTATGGAAACGGGCAAAAGTAGCTGTTTACTTTTAAGCTTGCCTGAATAAAGTCAATGGTTTAACTTTGTTAATGTCTTCTTCACATTCAGATCTCTATTTGGGGTGTGTGAATTCATTCAGAAGCAAAATATTAAATAAAAAGTGAAATATTTAATATTTAAAAACTTAAATCTTATTTAAAATTTTTTAACAAGTTAACAAAATCCTTAAGAAAATTATGTACATAAATTTTTTTGGTTCAAAAAATTATATATCAGTGGTTGTTGATTCTCCGTAACTTATTAGGTCTGACCAAGATTATTGTTTGTTTTGTTTGACTCTTTTGTGTGTTCAGTAGACTTTTTTTACCTAAATTGTATTGTTTGAAAATAAATTTCTCACACAAGTATAAATTAAAAGTTAATTCTTAAAATAGTTGGAAATGAATAGTAATATATAATAAGTTGTACTTTTTAACTAAGACTTATGCTTAAATATTTTTTAATATTTTTTAATAATAAATCGTTATTTAGAAGCATGACATATTCAATGACAAATTTTTTTTTCATATTTAAATATATTATGTCTTCTATTTATGACTTATTTTATACAAATTTTTTAATTAAATATTAGATAAGTCGTAAATGGAAACCATGATTTATATTTTTTTTAAAAAAGTGAAATTGTGGCTAGTATTAGGATATGTAATTTAATAATAAGTCATACAAGTTTTTTTTTAAGCTAATCGATTAACTTAAAAGGAAAAGAAAAGTTAAAAAAATTATACAATATATTTTATAAGGAAAATAAAGAAATTTATTATTCATCACTTTGTTCATTTTTATGTGACGATTCGATACCACAAGGAGGTTTTATTCTTGTGCGTGGTAGTTGAACCCTTTGTTCTTATTCAACTCTGTGTTCGGTCTCTTCTTATTCTTACTATGTCGGCTCTTGCTCTTGATCTTTGTTATAATGATTATTTACACGCTCATACCAAGCTTTTTCTCTTTTCACGGCTCAGTTTTAAGATTTTGCATTATGTACTAAACTCTTCACTTTTCTCTAATAAGTAATGGGTGAGGTCCTCATCATTACCACCATATTCAGTATAATTGCTATTGATATTTTGTGAAGACATAGTAGAACAATAATCTGAAACTTCCCAAGACACAGCAGGATGATAATCTAAAACTATCGGTGTGGCAACGAATGCTGAGAATAGAATACTTACATGGGCAGCAAACATTGATTGTAGTGATTAAAAAAGTTGAGAAGTGGAAGAAACATGGTAGGATGATGATGGATATTGATATGCCTCAAAGCCTTGGAAAATATACACATCTTCATGTGCCTGTGTTTGATATGTCTGTGGTTGTTCATCAATATCTATCCTTTGACATGGTCGCGCACATCTTCTTTGTATTTGAGGCTTCTACTTAGGTATAATAAAATGTTGAGTAGGAGCCACCTCCTCATGTACTATTGAGAAGGCTGACAGATTGGGTCAGTATACTTTCCCTTTTCCTTTTATATCAGTGTTGTGAAAGGCATCTAAATTGAATGCGTCTACTAGAATGCGTTGTTGCAATCCAAATTGTCACATGACCTAATCTGCAGGGTGTCACTTGACAGTGGCAAAACATATTAGTGACACCATTGCACGAGCTACTTGAGGGTCAACAAGAATATTTAGCCGTGTGCCTTACTATTGCTGCAAAGATGAGGACAAAGTCCTTCTCTGTTAATCAGTTTCTGGTAAACTTCTTCTGGATGACAATTTGCAATGGAATTAAAACCACGTTAAATTTCTGAATAAAAAAAGCCACATTAAACTTTAAGTCACATTGTGTTTAATACACAACACTGATTTGTTTCACAGAGGGACAAATTTGTGGATTATGGTCATGAGACGATAATGAAAACGGAGGTTCTCATTCTCAACGGACTTGAATGGCGAATGTGATCTGTAACTGTCTTTTGTTTTCTGAACCACTATTATCCCACCTTCAAAAGAATTCGAGGTTTCAAGCGTCGTTGTTTCAATGAGATCATAGTCCAGTCTCAAGGAGGTAAACTCACATATAGTTAATTCTATCTTTTCGCCAACAATGATGCTTTAGAGAATTTAATCCTTTAGAGGATTTCATTTGTTAATTTTTTCTCATTGTGCAGAGAACTTCTTCATTCAATACACGCCTTCTGACATTGCATTGTCCAATTTTTAAGCTGCAACCCACATTGCATATCCCTTAAAGTTTCCCACAATTGACCACCCGTTATATGGAATAAAAAAAATTGCACCGTTGTTATTCAAGATTGATTAGATTTACAAATTATGCCAAAGCATTTTTATATATTATCCTGGTTCCAGGAGGTGCTCACCCCTTGTTTGTTTGAGCTAGTTGCTACGAGACAGGGAAGTTCCCAAGGACACACATTGTTTCGAATTCCCATCTTGCAGGTGCAACATCGGTTAGTTCTACCACTATATATGCTATAGACAACTAATGGAAGATCAAACATTCTACACAATTAGGGATGTCAAAACGGCCCGATCCGTAAGCTATCGTGGTGAAATTTCAGTGAATTAATTCGAGTCGGCCATTTTTTCGAGTCATTTTTGTATGAACAATAATTGAGATGGTATTTTTGACTTCAATTTCAATTGTTACACCAAATTAATCGTTAATGTATTTAACCTTATGTAGTGTTAAAATAATATATAGGCTTAGAAATAGCCATTGTTTTGTTCGATTTGATGGGTCAACCCATTCGGATCATATAAGTTTGATTTGATAAATTTTTACTAACTCAACCCGTCTATTTTGTTGAATAGTTATTATAAGTTGTACCCATCTAAGACTTATGCTTATTTTTTAATACCCCTATACACAACTGCTGTCACATACATACATCATGTAGTTCTATTCCTTTTCATTTGGTTGCATTGGATATGGACTATATACTGTTCAAAATATTCTGGTAGTTTCTTATGTTGATTGAATTGTTGCTATTGATTCGGCATTAGACCGCAAGTGTGGTTCCAAGAATTCTGTTTCAGTGGTGTTAGTTCTCCATGATTGATTTTCAGACCGTATGATGATTGCCCTAGCCAAGATTATTCTTTGTTTTGTTTCACTCTTTTTGTATGTTATCCAATTTAGGCATGATGTAGCGCGGTTCATTCCAGGAATGAGTTATGGGTGGAAGGAAAATTAACGACTTTTGAAAACAATTTAAATATAAAATATGATTTTTTAATAAATTTAAATCTTATTTTTTTTAAAAAAAATTTAAATACAAAATTTAATTTTAAAATCAAATCAAATCAAATTATTTTATATTTTTATTCATTCTAAACATAATCTTAACCTATTATCATTAGTTGATGGTTGGTTGATATTTGGTTTATACCTAATAAGTGTGGAAAAAGATTTTAAGAAATAGTAAAAAATAATTAATTGTGAAGTATTGAATTTAATTGAGATGATAGTAAAATTAGAAAAAATCAATTAATACTTTCTTAATATTCTCAAATAACAGATAATTTAAGATAAATTAATTTAAAAGAAGACAATTATTAAAGAACGGAAATAGTATTAAATATGGTAGGAAATGTAACATATTCGTTAAGACATTTCTCTCGTGCTGAAATGAAACTCCTCGTTCGACACTTCTAGTTATATTTTAAATTCATAACCATTGGGAAGAAATGTAACAACGGACTCGCAATTTGTAAAAGATCAAAGAAAGGTTAATGTTCAAGTTCCCAGAATGGTTCACTACTGGCGAGCACAAAAAATAATGTTGCAGCCAATGAGGACTGTTTACCATGCCACCAAGAAGAGGGAAGCAGATATGTATCCCATCAGCTATTCCCATTCACTTACCAGAGAGCCATTTAGAAAATTTTACAAATGCAGAATTGAAGCTCTTAAGCATATACCCGGGGCTTCACTTCAACAGTGAATAGGCCACTCTTCTCGGCAACAGGCTCATTGGTCAAAACACTTTCTAGATGATCTAACATTTCCTTTGCCAGGAAGATCCAAAACCAAGGTCTGCATTTAGGTATTGTCAGACCAAATCACTTTCCTTCTTTTCAATGCCAGAACCATTAATTGCCTCTGCATATAGTTTCATCATAGGCTCAGCAATCTGCATCCAGTCAATTTAGGAGCACTTACAGCAGATTTCCCATCTTTACTCTGGGACCATCTGAAAAAAAATGTTGAACTTGCGAAAATTCAAGAGCAGAGAACACAGGACAAAACTAACGATCAAGAGAGAGCGCATGGCAAAGCATACGTTCACAAAGTGGATGAAGAGGGAGAATAGAAGTCCTAACTTCTAGAAAAATTTAGTATTGTCCAGCATGATCACCAAATTACTTTACACCAAGTTTCTGTTTTGTAGTGTTAAGTTCAGAACAGAACATAGTTTCTGTTTGAAAAACCAAAGACAGAGTCTTCAAATTACATACTATCCTATACTATCAAATTTGACTTGAAAAAGACTTTGACCTCACCTAATGGGTCTCTCTCACTCAAACTTCTGGAATAAAAGGAAATCACTGTAATTTGAATGAACCAAGATATTAATACAAAATGAAATGACCATTTCCCACTCTACAGCACAAGTTTATTATATGAAGCTCAAATCTATGTTTCATATGATATCCATGTAACAAGTAATGTTTTCGAGAACAACTAACACTAAGAAAAACAAAGAATAGACATCACTTATTAAGCAATAGGCTAATAGCCAAAGCATATTCCAATGTGCTTATGCATCCACAACCATATGTTCACTATCTTCTCATAGCTGGTATACCAGATTACTTCAAAATTGAGCTTCTTTATAGTCAGCTCTGGTATGTCTCATTAGTCACTCCCGAGTAAGCAGCAGTTTTAGGCAACATTAAAAACAAGCTATTTGCTTTTCTCTATTTCCTTTATCATGAGTCGCAAAACAGCCAATGTAGATATCCTATAAAGTAACAGGACACCCTTTCCAGTAGAGTTTGATGGTCTGAGTTTAAACCCTATTCGTGGCAGTTTGAAGCATGTTAATGATATATCCTGCCAAAATAGGTATCCAGAATTCCAGCATTTGGAAAATATTCTCTTTACATAGATGAAAATAACATTTTGTTTAAAAATCAAACCTATAATTACCCCTATCTAAACAGAAATCACACTTACAAGTGCTAGGCCCAAGTGGTCCAACAGAATAATATTTTGAATTATGATTTTTTTATGCAAAAGAAAATAGTCCAAGAGAGTAAAGACTAGCTCCTTGATTGTTTTTTAATTTGAGTACTTCTATATTCCTTCCCTTTCAAGGCATTTGTTTAAAGATTGTATTAGAATGTGTAACAACCGGCTCACATAAACGGTCTTAAGCTCGCCAATTACTTTAATTGGGCAATGGAAAGTCATTCTAAATTTCACATCTAAAATAGCCATATCAAAATTAATTCTACTTTATCTTCTTTTATTCCTCTCATTTTCAAGTCAAAAATAACGAACAGGTTACAGAAACATTGAAAAAACTTGTATTGAAAATGATATCAACAAAATTTAGGTGTTCGAAGGAAAGAGAGGGGATATGTGCAAAGCTGGCAACATTACAGGCCCTATGACTAAATATGATTAGTTAGACAAAAGAATTCCCAATCCTTGTGATAATTATCCAATCTGCAATGTAATTTCCTATTTTACTTCTTCATATGTGTAGGGAGTTTGGTAGAACTCAACAAGAATTAAATTATTGAAGAGGCCTCATCATATTAAACCATAATCATCATGATGCATAGCTAAAAGCAGGACAATTACCTCGGGGATGATGCTCTGTAATGAGTGGGCCTTCCTATAGGCCCATATTAGAGAGATAATTTTCTTTCGCCGTCGCTTGCATATTCTCGTTTTCCTCTTCCTCAGTAACCGACCAATTATAGGGAAGCTGGAATTTAGGCCCAGAGCTGCTGCTGCTTTCTTGTACAGAATCAAAGGAAAGATGATCTACTTTATTACCCTCATCAGGATCTCGATCCAATGTCCACAAGGGTGAATTCCTTTTCAAATCCTCCATATCTTGCTTGAATACCACGTGTAACCCCCATCGCCTAATCTTCAAACCTGGGCAGGCTTTAAATGTGATATGGGCTCCTGATTTCACAAAATGGCAGTGTGGCCGAGAGATATAGATTATCCAGAGATGTTTTGAGCCATCAACCTTGTCCATGTCTAAACGAAGTGGCATATCGAAGATTTCTTCCGCGTATTCACTTTCAAAAGAAAGATAAAAAGGATGTGGCAGCGGCGAGGAAAACAAATTATGATTGTTTACCTCAAATGCTACACAAAAGGCAAAGCCAATCCAGTTGTCATCCACATCAGATTCTACTATCCTTATTATTGATCCACCCTTAAATTGATAATTGAACCACTCTGGGATAATACTCCCAGGAACAACAATGTCAAAGCCACACCGGAAGTGAATGGGTTGCTGAGTGCGCACCTCAACTAGTCTTACCATCCAAAGAAGTGCAAAGCAATCAGCTCTGAACGGAAGCCACAACTTAGGGCAGTCGAATATATATAATCCTGACCTATGATTACGAGATCCGGATATCGTTTTAAAATATCTTCCCCCTGATGAAGCATCATCAAATAGGAGGAAACGAAGATAATCAAAAGATTGAAGTTCGCTGCAATGCGCTAAGTTTAAATATGCTAGATTAGAAAGGCACCGGATGGTAGACGGTAGTGAAACAAAGTTATTTCCCTCTAGATTTAGCCTTTCCAAATACCTTAACTCTCCAATGGCATCAGGGATTTTACTTAGATTGCAGTAGCTGACATCCAGAAAAATCAAAGATACCAGACGGTAAGAAGACCTTTGTCCCATCAGGGGCAGATTCATAAGTTGTAAGCAGCCGCATAAATCTAGAGTCATAAGAGATTTCATACTACTTATGTTGTCGGGCATACTGACAAGATTTGTGCAGTCTCTCAAACTCAAGAATTTAAGCTCTGCGAGAGTCCCAATAAATTTATCAACCATCGATAAACTTGTACATTGATCAAAATCAAGGTACTCAAGATTTGAGAGCCCTGTAAAATCTGGTGTGATTTCAAGTTGTGTGCAGCCAGAGAGGTGTAGAACTCTCAGAGATCTTAAATTAGATTTACGGCCAATATCAAGGCTGACCAAACTGCTGCAGCCTTCCAAACTCAAGAAAGCAAGTTTTTCAAGAAGTCCAATTGATGGATGGACATGTAATAGGCTTGTGCATCCTGTAAGATCTAGCCGCTCAATTTTTGGGATCTCTTCAAAATTTGGTGTCTCGATAAGATATTTGGAGTTACTCAAATTCACCATTTTCAAACGGGGTAGACACTGCGAAGAGAGTATTAGCTACCAGTACCAACTGTAAACACGCCGTATTAAAACTTGAATTTCATTAATTCACTTTGGTATGCCTTCAAAATTGGAGTGAAAACTTTAAAATAAATCTTTTATATGTAATTTTCATATAAAATTTATTAAATTTTTCACTTAATATGTAAAAGTGAGTACAATAAATAAAAATATATTTGTAATAACAATAAGAGGAAATTACTATTTTCTCTTTGGTATTGTGTTTATTATTCGTACCTCCATTCTATTATAAAAATCTATACAAAGCTTCCGGTAATAAAACTCTTATCTCATGGATTTTTTTTATTAAATGTTATTTTATTATTATTCATCATTTTTTGTTGAAAAAATAGAAGAAAACATTCATTTGCACCAAATAAATGTGTTCTTATTATTTTATAAATACATAAGGCTAAACAATCATATATTGGAATTTGACCTCAAAAATAAAGATAAGGACCTAGGTAAGGAATTTGTCAAGACTCGAGTAATGCTACACAGTAAAAAAAAGATTGATAGAATTCAGTGATAATTTGTCACAGATTTAAGGGTGGTTGTTGAATGAGTGAAAGAATTTGTCAAAGATTCAAGGATAGTTGTTGAATGAGTCAAAGGGATGTGAATCACTCATCCATCAAAAAGAATGCCAACTCAATCTAGAAAAAATTTTGACCAAAAAATTTTAGCAATAACATTTTCCATTTGTCAAGTATAACAATAGTTTAAAGTTTATTTTCGATTGTTTTATAAATAGAAAAAGATTTCATGTAATCTCTCATAAGTGAGGTAGGCCAATATAATTAGCCAAATATAAAGAAGGGAAGAGTAATTTACTCTAAAGTCTAAATATAAATTATAGGTTAGAAATAAATTTTTTTAAAAAATATGAAAGAACAGAATATATATTACTGGTTAGGGCACAAAGCAGTGCATAGCCTTATCTAAATTCCTTCAACCATTTGAGCCGACTGCATTAACTAAGAAAAATAATATTATAGGAAAGGAGTTTAATTTTGAATCTGTTGTTAGTATAA
Source organism: Ormosia emarginata (assembly GCA_029884605.1). Taxonomy (NCBI): domain Eukaryota; kingdom Viridiplantae; phylum Streptophyta; class Magnoliopsida; order Fabales; family Fabaceae; genus Ormosia; species Ormosia emarginata. The sequence continues at coordinate 6,011,564 of JAQQTP010000080.1, forward strand.
ATTTTTTTATATTATCACTTAATCATGCATTACTATAACATAAAAAGAATATAACTATGTTAACAATTATTTAAAAAGTTAAACTCTTTTAATGATTTGTCGATACTTGATTAGGCTTTTCAATAAGGTAGGTAGGGGCAGGGTTTTGCTCAACTTGCCCCGCACCCTTAAAAGGTTAAAACCCGCTCTCACCCAACAAGAAACATATCAAAACTCACACTTACCCTGCCTCATACTTATAAATATTTTAAAATAATTTATACAATATTCAATTATGAAGGGAGATCAATTTACATCAATGTCAGTCTTTTTTTATTTACACTCATTTTTAACCATTAGATCCACTTTCATCTAATGATTGTGATTATTTCATTAAAAATAACCACTAGATGAAAGTGGATCTAATAGCTGAAAATGAATGTAAGTCAAAAAAAATTTACACTGGTGTAAATTGATCCTCCCTCTTCAATTATTATTATAACTAATTCATTATCTCATATAAACCAAAAAATATATTAAAGATAAGCGTTAAATTAAAAAAAATAATTGATATAATTAACATTATTAATAACTAAAGTAAACATAATATTCAATTAAATGTAGGGTGTGAGGCAAGTTGACCCCAAACCCACAACCACCTCATTATGATGCAGAACGGGTTTTAAACTTGCATGGGACGAGGTGGGTACCCGGTCAAATTGACATCCCTATACATGATTGAGGAACATTACTCCAATATGCATAATTTTTTCCTAAGCATAGTATATAAGATGTGTTTTTAAACATTTCAATTGCCAATATTTAATAGACTTTTAAATATTTATTATAAAATCATCAGTCAATAAATATTTGTCAACTCACCATATACATTATATATACAAGGGTACCATAACAGCTCTCGTGATTACGTGATTAAGTAAGAACACAAATTTCTGGTGATAAACAAAAAACCCACCACTCAATACACTTCTTATTTTTCAAGGAGCTTCTTTTAAATTTTTTGAACATATTACAACTTTTAAGTAAATTTATATTAAAATATTTAATTTAAAAATTTATTTGAATACCGTAGAATTAAAAAAAAAACTGTGTTTATATCAGTATAACCAGTGCTACTTCTTTTAAAAAGTAATTGAGAACACAATTTATTTTGAATTAAACAAAAAAAATCCACCAATGACACAATCCTTTATTTTTAAGGAGCTTCTTATAATTTTTTTTCAAACATTATCATTTTTAAGTAAATTTTATTCAATTTTTAAAATTTAAAATTATCGTGCATTATAGAATTTTTTAAAAAAATCTTCCATTTGTAGTGCTACTTCTTATTGTTGTTCTCAAATGTTTCTTTAACTCCAAAAAAAGAAATGAAAAGACCATTAAAGTACCTTGCAGCCTTCCCATAGTCGTTTGATGTTGCTATTCGGCATATTCAATTCAACAAGATAGCGAGGCTCAAAATTTGATGGCAAAAAATCAAAAGGGCAACGGTGCCACAGAAGATACTGCAGGCTGTTAGAAAGAAAATTGAGACGTCCTGAAAAATTCCCACAATATAATATGAGCAGTCTAAGGCCCCTCATTCCTAACAATCCTTCAGCCCTCAAAGAAGACCATTTAGGGACATCCACCTTTTGATCTAGAACTATGGCTTCAATATTGTTTGTTCCCTAAAAAAATAAGAATAACCATAATATAACACAAAAAAATAAAATTGCTTGAATTAACTGGACTTCTTTTTGTTAGAAATATAAAACTATCTCTATATCTATATTTAATAATTAAAATGTTAACAGTTTCTAATGGTAAAAGGAAAATCATGGAATCTATAATTTTATAAAGATAAATTGTTACCGATTCTGTCATCGTGACATGATGGAAATCCTCATAAAGCCATAATCTGCTCCAATGTCCAGGATGTTTGGGAAATTGTTCCCGAACAATTTTCTTCCCCAATTCTTGTAACATTTCATGCATATGAATTTTCTGGTTTCTAATGGTTATGAGTGATTTCTCAATAATAACTGAAATTCCAATGTGAGGGAATAATTCACAACTATCTAGAATTCGCTTTACATAATCCACTTCCTTCCCTTTAAAGAAACAGGCAATGTGCAGAAATATGTCTTTCTCCTCCTGCCGGAGTCCCTCATAACTTATCTGAAGCACATCCATAATGTTGTTGTCTGGATTATTCCCCAATCTATCCAGGGCATCTCTCCACTCGGTAGCATTTCGGCCACACAAGAAAGAACCCACTACTCTAATTGCTAATGGAAGACCCTGAGCATATCTTAGTACCTCATGAGTCAGCTTCACACAGCTGCTACTGGGATCATCACTTTCGAATGCTTTTCTTTTGAATGCTTTTCTATAAAAGAGTTGACGGGCGTCATTATTATTCAATAGTGGAACCTCGTAAACATGCGCTCCATACACTTTTAAAATATGTGCATCCCTGGTGGTTATGATCATTCTACTTCCTGTGCGAAGCAATCTAGGATCTATAGCCAATTCCAGTTGCTTTGAATGATCAACATTGTCAAGAACTACAAGGACCTTTACGTTGTATAGCTTAATTACAATCCCGGATATTTCGGAAGGACTGTATGTCTCTAGATCTATTTCCTTTAATAGAGTTTGACGAAGAATTTGTTTCTGTACAGCAATAGCACCACCATCTCTATAGATTTTGCTTACGTTCTCTATAAAACAGCAAGCATCAAACTGAGGAGAGATTTTATCATACAAGACAGTAGCTAGAGTTGTCTTTCCTATTCCACCCACTCCCCAAATTCCTAAAACTCGAAAATCATCATCCTCTAAGCTTAATTTTAGAAGGTTTTGTAATGCTTCTACACGAGGTTGTATCCCAATTAGATCATCAGCAAACCTTGAGAATTTATGACCCAATGTTTTTATTACCGCCTGAACAATTTTTTCAATCTCTCTAAACTCTGGCCTGAAAGAGAGAGGAAAAATAAGATCACTAAATTATCACCTAAGAAAACAAGTTTAAGTTTATGTAAGGATAATATATTAAAAAGTGTAGCCTAGTAGGCTAGTACTATAAAGCTCTCGCTATGTGCGAGGTCCAGGGAAAGTTCAGTCCCATGATCAGCCTTACTTTTGTCGCGACAGAAATCGCGGCGGGAGCGGCGAAACAAAATAAATAAAGTTAGGAGTCGCCACCAATTTTATTTAATTTAGGAAAAATTGGAAAACCCTTTTAGAAAATGGTTTTGAAGGCAGAGATTGGATTCGGGAGTCGGTTATGCATAGGGAAGGGTGGAGACTTAACCCCACAAAGACCCTAATACATCCGTCCTAAAACAGTTCCCTAAATTAGTTATGCAAAAACTTAATAATCTTATAATATATTTGTTTTACCCTTTTTAAAAAAATAAAAAAAATAAAGAATTTGAGAAAATATAAAATTTGGCTTGACAGAATAAAAATTTCGCTCCTACGTGCCTGCTCAAGTGCTGATGAGGAACTCAAAGTCACGTAGTTCTTTTATAAAATACTTGTGGGTTGGTTGCTTTTATTTAAAGAAAAGATTTATTTATTTTTTATAAAAATTTGAATTAACAAGTCGTCGCGACTGTTAATCAAATTAAAGTTTGAATGAGTAAAGTTTGCATCACGCTAGACGTCACCACGGATTGTTAAATTTATTATTAAAAAAATAAATTTTTAGCCTTTATTAAATAATAATTTATTTAAAATAATTTGAATCATTAGGTTGTCACAACTCAGATGATCCAAAAAAATTATGAGATTAACAAGCTGTCACAACTCGGTTAATCCCACTTATTTATTTATTTATTTTAAAATTATTTCAATTATTTTATTTCCTTCACTTTGCATGGGTTGGTTGATTAAAATTTTTAATTTTTATTTTATAAAAATTTGAATTAACGGGTCGTCGCGACTCTGTTAATCAAATTAAAGTTTGAATGAGTGAAATTTGCGTCATGCTATATGTCACCCACAGATTATTTATTTAAAAGGGATTTATATAAAAAAAATTCAAATTTTAACTATTTATTAAATGGCATTTTATTTTTTTAAAATGATTTGAATCATTAGGTTGTCCAATGCAGATGATCCAAAATAGTTCAAGATTAACAATTTGTCACAACTTCGGTTAATCCTGCTTGAAATAATTATTTTATATTAACCCTTTTTAATTTTGAATCATTAGGTTTGTCGCAACTCGGATGATCAAAAAATAATTATGAGATGTAATTTGTCACACATGGCTAAATTCAATCCCACTTATTTATTTATTTTATTTTTAAAAAAATATTTCAATTATTTTATTTTCTTCACTTTTACCTTTTTATTTTATTTTTCGTTTTTTTTTTACTTTTTAGTTTTTTAGAAATTTTTTATTCCTAGCCCATTTAGGCCCATTAGGCCTATTTCAAAAAAAAAAAAATTAAAAACTACCAGAATTTCTAAAACTAAACAAAAAAACTAAAAAAAGAAATGAAAAGAAAAAAATAAAAAGCAACTTACGAAAACTAACAAGTAAACAGGGGAGGGGGGGTTTCTTCTTTCTCTGTGATATTTGTAGAAAACAGGGGAGACCAGGACGGAGCAACCGACGCAGGGGTGTGTGGGCGGGAGCACGGCGGCGCGATGGTGTCGTCGGTGGGGAGGAACGGAACTGGCCGACGGTGAGGTGCTGGGTCGGAGATGGCGTCGCGTCTTCTGGTGCGGCGTGGAGGTGCGACGGCGAGTCTGGTGGAGACTGATCGGAGCGGCTCGGACTTGGGTTGCGGCGCTGGCGTGGAGTGGAGACAGCGTCGCGTCTTCTGGTGCGATGGAGCTCCGGCGGTTCTGGTTCGGTGGTTCTTTCGGCGGCTCTGGTTCGGGGTATGCCGCTCGCGGCTCGTCTGACGGGGCGATCTGCGATGGAGCTCCGGGGGCGTGGTTGTGTCCGGGTTTGTGGTGGGTGGTGGTGGTTTGGATAAGGTGAAGTTTATTTGGAGATGGTGGTTCTTTGGGAATGGTGGGTCTATGGTGAAGATGAAGTTGAATGGATATGAAATGGTGAATGAAGTTGGTAAGTTGTATTGTTTGGGTGAAGGCTGCGTGAGTGGCAGAGATTAAAGTGAAAGTGTGTTTCTTTTTTTGAAGGAGTTTCGTGAGTCAAAGTCGTATGTTTTAGTCAAAAGGTCTGCCTAGTGTGTGGGTAGGTAATGGGTTTTATAGAAGGAGATTAGGTTAATGAGTTAGAGTTAGAGTGTGATTAGGATTGGTTTGAGATGATGAGTTAAAATTTGTTTAGGATAAGTGTTGGGGTTGGTCTAGGATAGGCGATAGATTTGATTAGGATAAGTTGTTTGTGGTGAGTTTGAGTTGGTTTAGGATATGGGTTGTGGGTAGAATATTGGGTTGGATTCTATTTTTTTTATTTTATTTTTTTATTTTATTTACAAAATGTCCCGGACAAAATTTGGTGTTTACAGTTGCCCCTCTTTACTTGTTTCTTACTAGATAAAAGAGAATAACCGCACTTTTTCATTTTATCATAGTAAGGAACAGTAAAAAAATAAACTCAAATTTTATTCGGGAGAAGCGAAGACAATACGAGAACACAATGCAAGGAGCGATGCGCTCAAAAATTAAAAATGCAAGGAGCCGATGCGCTCATGCAGAGAGCTGATGCGCTCAAGACTTAAAAATGTGATGAGCCGATGCGCTCAAAACTTAAACATGCAATGCAACGAGCCGATACGCTCAAAACTTAAAGTGAAAATGCAATGAGCCGATGCGCTCAAACTTAAAATGCAAGTGTAATGAGCCGATGCGCTCAAACTTAAACGTGCAATGCAACGAGCCGATGCGCTCAAAAAAACTTAAAATGGAAATGCAACGAGCCGATGCGCTCAAAAACTTAAAATGGAAATGCAACGAGCCGATGCGCTCAAAAACTTAAAATGGAAATGCAACGAGCCGATGCGCTCAAAATTTAAAATGCAATACAATGAGCCGATGCGCTCAAAGCTTAAACATGCAATGAGCTGATGCGCTCAAACTTAAAATGCAAGTGCAATGAGCCGATGTGCTCAAACTTAAACGTGCAATGCAACGAGCCGATGCGCTCAAAAAAACTTAAAATGGAAATGCAACGAGCCGATGCGCTCAAAAACTTAAAATGGAAATGCAACGAGCCGATGCGCTCAAAAACTTAAAATGGAAATGCAACGAGCCGATGCGCTCAAAATTTAAAATGCAATACAATGAGCCGATGCGCTCAAAGCTTAAACATGCAATGAGCTGATGCGCTCAAACTTAAAATGCAAGTGCAATGAGCCGATGCGCTCAAACTTAAACGTGCAATGCAACGAGCCGATGCGCTCAAAAACTTAAAATGGAAATGCAACGAGCCGATGCGCTCAAAATTTAAAGTGCAATACAATGAGCCGATGCGTTTAAAGCTTAAACATGCAATGAGCCGATGTGCTCAAACTTAAAATGCAATTGCAATGAGCCGATGCGCTCATGCCAAACACTTAGACCAGTCTAATGGTTTCTTAAAATTTTTCTTCTCTCTCTCTTTTTTTTTTTTTTTCTCTTTTCTTTTAGTCATTCGAACCAGCGACGACTTTAGAAAGCTTTGACCAATCAAACCCTTCATTCACACGTTGTTCTTCCTCAGGCCCCTTTGGTTAGTTCGGAATCCTCCCAACTTACTCTTTTCTTTCTTTGCTTCTTCCTTTTTCAAAACTTAATTCGACCCTTCCTTTTCCTCTTATCAACAAAGGCTTACGCGAGAAGTATTGAAACCACTTCTAGCAAATGTCATATTGCAATCTACACTTTTGTACTACCAAGATCTTTTAATCTGACTCAATCATTGAAGCATTGCTGCAGAATTATCAAAATCAAACTGTTGACCTTAAATTTATGTTATTTGAGACATAACCTAATGAGTTAAACATGCATTCATGAATGGATAGAAATTCGTTGAATGAACAAACTTCCTTTTATTTCTCTGATGATCAAGCAAGACACGCACATAGGAAAGAAAATTACAAGGGAAAGAAAATTTGCCCCAGTATTGGTTTCTTGTTCCTCGTTCAATTGATTCCCTGCAATCGTTTGATAATTCAATATTGTCTCTGTTCTTGCTTTTTTCAAAGCACACCTTTCCCTTAATCTTCCAGCAATTTTGCCCTGGTTTAGCCAATTGAATGCAGAACAAAAATTGCCCCAGTTTGGAGTATCAACCCTTCTGTCTTTGAGATTTCGCCCATTTATTTGCCCTAACTTTTGCTTAGGTCGCCCTTTCGGGTTTTCGACCTAACGGACTTCTTCTTCCCCTTTTTTTTTTATTGCTCTAACTTTTGCTTAGGCCGCCCTTTCGGGTTTTCAACCTAACGAGTCATTCTTCTTTTTTTTTTTTTTTTTTTTTAGGCATAAAATCTCTTAACGATATCGGTGTTTATGGGTCTTGGCAATTCTTCTCCGTCCATGTTTCGCAAAATTAATGCCCTCCTGAAAATGCGTGCTTGACTATGTAAGGGCCTTCATAACTCGGAGCCCACTTTCCTCTGGCATCCTCTTGATTAGGGAGAATTTTCTTCAAAACCAAATCTCCCGGATAAAACTCTCTAGGACGAACTTTCTTGTTAAAGGCTCTGGCCATTCTACTTTGATACAATTGTCCATGACAGATAGCTGCTAGTCTTTTTTCTTCTATCATATTCAACTGCTCATACCGAGTTTTTACCCATTCAGATTCCTCTAACTCAGCCTCCATTAGAACTCTCAAAGCAGGAATCTCAATTTCTATGGGAGAGACAGCTTCCATTCCATACACCAAAGAGAAAGGTGTTGCCCCAGTACTTGATCGTATATTGGTACGATATGCATGCAAAGCATAGGGTAACATTTCATGCCAGTCCTTATAGTTCACGACCATCTTGGCCACAATTTTCTTAACATTCTTATTCGCTGCCTCAACTGCACCATTCATCTGGGGCCTATAAGGAGCCGAATTATGATGCTTGATTTTGAACTTTTCACAAAACTTCTGTATCTCACCACCATTGAGGTTAGCAGCATTATCTGTGATTATCCTCTCTGGAATTCCATATCTGCAGACGATGTCCCTCTTGAGGAATTTCGAAAATACCTTTTGAGTGATTGTGGCATATGAGGCCGCTTCTACCCATTTGGTAAAATAGTCAATTGCTACCAAAATGAAGCGATGACCGTTGGAAGCTTTGGGGTTAATTGGTCCAATGACATCTATTCCCCACATCGAGAAAGGCCACAGAGACACCATGTTGTGCAGGGGGAATGGAGGTGCATTGACTCGATCTGCATATATTTGACATTTGTGGCACTTTCGAACATATTCTATGCAGTCTGTCTCCATGGTAGACCAATAATAACCACTTCTTAGAATTTTTCGTGCCATCATATGACCATTAGCATGAGTCCCACAGATTCCTTCATGGACTTCAGTCATGATTAAACGAGCTTCACAAGCATCCACACATCTGAGCAAGGTACCATCATGACTTCTCTTGTATAAAACCTCCCCGTTCAAGAAAAAGGCCATTGCCAATCGGCGGATAGTCTTCTTATTCACCTCATTTGCCCCAGTTGGGTATTCTCTATGCTGGATGTACTGCTTGATATCATGATACCAAGGTTTACCATCTGACTCACTTTCCACATTGGCACAATATGCGGGCTCACTATGTATCTTTACTTGGATGGGTTGGACCTTATTGTGGATATCCAACTTGGTCATCACGGCCAGAGTGGCCAAGGCATCCGCAAACTGATTCATGTCTCGAGTTAGATGGGAGAAGGTCACCTTTTCAAACTTCTCGGTCAACTTGGTCAAATACTTTTGATAGGGCACTAACTTCGGGTCTTTAGTTTGCCATTCACCGTTCACTTGATAAATGATAAGTGCCGAATCTCCGAATACTTTCAACTGCTTGATCCCCAAATCAATTGCTACTTGTAAGCCACTAGCACAAGCCTCGTATTCTGCAACATTATTTGTGCATTCGAAATCCAACTTGATAGCGACTGGGTATTGTTTTCCGACTGGCGAAACAACAACGGCTCCTATGCCACTACCATACATATTGATTGCCCCATCAAAATACATCTTCCACACGAGACTCTTCTCCTTCTTCTTCTTCTCCTTCGCCATCAATATTTCTCCATCAGGGAACTCGAGACGTTATTAGTTGTCCACCCTCAAGAGGGTTTTCACTAAATGGTCCGCGATTGCACTCCCTTTGATGGATTTTCGAGTCATGTACTTGATATCAAACTCGATAATATCACTTGCCATTTTGAGACTCTTAATGAGACATGAGGGCTTTCAAATATGTATTTCGAGAGGGTCCATTCGGGAGATCGGCCAGTAGTATAATAGAGCATATCTTGTCTTAGCGTTTTGAGGTCCATACTAGGGCACAACATGTTTTCTCCATTGCCATGTATCGGGTTTCACGGTCATTAAATTTCTTGCTCGGATAATAAATTGCTTGCTCCTTCTTTAGGATTCATCATGTTGCCCCAAAGATTGCCCCATTGCGGTTGGCAATACGGTTAGGTACAATATCGAGGACGACCCACCGTAGGGTACCAACACCTGGAGGATTCATTAAATAAGCCTTTATCTTATCAAAAGCTTCTTGACATTCTTCATTCCATTCTCCAGTGATGTTTCTTTAAAAGCTTAAATATGGGCTCGCACGTCTTTGGTGAGGTTGGCAATGAATCTAGCAATGTAATTGAGTCTCCCGAGAAAACTTCTCACCTCACGCTCAGTCTTTGGAGGAGGCATCTCTTGTATTGCTTTCGCCTTATCCGGGTCCACTTTTATTCCTTCTCTACTGACGATGAACCCAAGTAATTTTCCAGTAGATGCTCCAAAGACGCATTTAGAAGGATTGAGTCTCAACTTATACTTTACGAGCCTTTCAAACAACCTCCGCAAGACCTCCACATGACTTTCCCCTTCTTTAGATTTGGCCACCATATCGTCCACATAAACTTCAATTTCTCTCGTGCATCATATCATGAAATAATGCAACCATAGCACGTTGATATGTAGCCCCAAAGCATTTTTCAACCCGAAGGACATTCTTGTGTAACAAAAAGTTCCCGTGGGGTAATAAAAGTCGTTTTTCCTTGTCATTGAAATCCATGGGAATCGATTGTACCCCGAATAACCATCCATGAACGAGAACCTATGATTTCCTTTGTATTATCAACAAGAACATCAATATGAGGGAGCGGAAATCATCTTTTGGGCTTGCCTTATTTAGATCCCTATAATCCACGCACATCCTAACCTTTCCATCCTTCTTGGGTCGGCACAATATTTGCTACCCATTCTGGGTGCCTCGACACCTCTATGAATCCGGCTTCTAATTGTTTAGTCACTTCCTCTTTGATCTTTAGTGACATGTCAGGATGCATCCTTCTCAACTTTTGCCTTTTTGCTTCCGCATTTGGATACAATGGAATTTTATGTGACGCTATCTCAGGATCTAAACCAGGCATATCTCTGTAGGACCATGCAAACACGTCCAGGTATTCCTTAAGTAGCGCCATCATTTCCACACGCTCGGGATTGTCTACTATTTTCAATTCCTTCTTGTCTTCTTTGGTTCCCATGTTAATCACTTCGACTACTTCATTATCCACATCAAATTTTCTTTCTGAGTACTCCAATATCTTTTCAAATTTTTCAACAATCTCATCATCTACATCAGATCCAGGGTTTTCTTCATCAAACGTCGCAAGAGAATCAATCGACGAGTTTTCAAGGTACCTTTCATGAGACGAACCTTCTACAAGACTTAGATCCCTGTAAAGCAATTTGTTGGAGTTGGAAAGGCAAGAAGCGAGAGATTTTTTTTTTTTTTTTTAAACGGGAACGTAAAAAGAAAAGAAAGATAAGCCAAAAGTATGAGAAAGGGAATCTTTGAATAAACATGCAACTTTATTTAGTTAATGTCTCAAATAATATAAATATAAGATCAAAACATAGCTAAACTTAAATATCTGCCTGTTACAGTATGACTAGACAATTACTTGGCAACAATAACATCAATCATTGGTTCAGATTGCCAGTTCTTCAGTGGTTCCTCATCAGCAAAAGGATGGATTGCTTTGAACTCTTCTGGGCTTTCTTCATGCAGTGCATTAATAGTGAGATGGTGTTGGGGACGAAGCACTTCTTCAGGCATGATTACCTCGGCTGGTGCCGGAAACGTTTCCCTCAAATGAGGAATGTGCTTCATTTGGCCCTTATCACTCCTTTTTCCTATAGTCATATTCTCCATTCTCTCATCTAGAGATGCTTCGTACCCCAATCCGAACTTGTCTAGCTTTTCTGGAAATGAGACTGGTGTCCTTGCACCTTGCAGTTGTAAGCCCAAGCCTTTTCCTTTTTGGTACCCGTTGTTAGCCATGATTCGAGCCACCACATGATTCACACTTTGTCTTGGGGATTCATTCCTACCGAGTCCGGTCTCAATTACTTCAAAAGCGTGCCATAAGTTCTCCTCGTCTTTCTCTCGCACTTTCCACATACGGACCGAAAGCTGGTTTTGTCAACATGATTTCTTCTTCTCCGTGTATGGTGATGACCGACCCTTTTTCAATGTATTTGATACTGCGGTGGAGTGTAGAAGGAAGGAAGACACCGGCGGCGTGGATCCATGGTCTCCCGGGAGCATAGTATAACCGGACTCAATGTCCATAACTTGGAACAAGTGCCGAAAATTACTCGGACCGATCTCTAATGGCAATGTTATCTCTCCCAAAATGCCTCTCCTATTTCAGTCAAAGGCTCGAACCACCATTTCTCGATGAGACAACTCATCCTCGCTTATTGACAATGAGGTTAGAGTAGACCTTGGTAGGATATTTAGCGCAGACCCTCCATCGATCAAAACCTTTGCAACTATATGCCCTTTGCATCTAAGGGTTATATGTAAAGCTCGTGGGTTTTTCTCAGACCGAGAGGTGATCTCTTCATCCATAAATACAATCATGTTGACACGCTTCACCGGGTCCACCATGCTGACAACATTCTCCGGGGTAACATCGGGTTTGACATAAGCCTCACTTAGTACTCTTAGCAATGCTTTCCGATGCAATCCGATGTCAAAACAAGTGACAAAAGAGATATCCTTCTTTGGAGTCTTCTTCAATTGTTCCATCACGTCGTATTCACTTTGTTTCATGATCTTCAGAAATTCTTCTTCTTCTTCTTTCCCTCTTTCCTCTTCTTTCGAACTTCCCTCTTTCCTCTTCTCTGTTTCTACTGGGCCATAGCATCGCCCACTCCTTGTGATTATATTTGTCACAGACTCTTCATCCTGGTGGATTTCAGTCACTCGAGCCTTTGACGCCTCCTTAACTCCTTTCATCTCTACTTTTGCTTCATAATTCCACGGCACTGAATGAGTATTATTATAAGTGAATGGTGTTGGCTTCTTGACTGTCACCACTACTTTACCTGGTGTCGGGGCTTGGTTGAGAGGTGGCACCTTGAGTACAAAACGTTCAACCATATTAACCTCTTCAGAGGAAGCTACCCCTTGCCTGGCTTGTATTACTCCCAAAGTGAGTAGACCTTGGACTCGAGCTTTAAAGTCCCAGCAATTTTCAATATCGTGTCCTATTCCCCCACAATGGTAAGCGCAACTTGACTCTTCATCATACATCTCATCTTCTTTCATTGACGAAGGCGGCGCGGTGATAACATAACCTCGCTTTCTTCAATCCTTCAAATATTTGAGTCATCGGTGTACGCAGACTCATGACCCTTCTTATTGGTGGTCCTTCAATCCCCACAGCATTTGCCTCATTCCTTCCACCATGGTTAGGGATTGGGTTGTTAACAATGCTAGGTCCAGCCTCCTCTTGAATATCCAGCTTTCCACAAGCGATAAGTTTCCTTACCGCGGTCTTAAAAGACTCACAGTCTTCGATTGAGTGCCTGCGACATCCATATGATACTTGCAAGAGTTAAATTTGGGTTGTACCATACCTTTGGAAACGGTGGTTGTAGGGGGACGTACGGGACTCCCCGAAATGAGGTGAGCATCAAATAACCTTTGGAATAAATCGTATTTGGAATGGACGAGTTTTGGGAAAGGGGGTAAGTTTTGGGGACGGAAACGGCCTTGATTTTGAAAGTTTGGTCGAGACTGTGGGTAGTTTGAGAAATTTTGCGAAGGGGGAGGTGGGTATTGAGTGTAGGTTGGGCGAGTCGATGTGTATGGTTGAGGTACAGAACATTGTTGACTTGGAATGGTGGGCTTGAGGCGTGTTCATAGGAGGGGTGGTTAGGCCGTGGGCGAGACGGTGTAGATATCTGATAGGAAGGGTAAGTGTTTGGGTTGTATGAGGGTGCTCGGTATATGGGGTAGGACGGCGAATATCGAGGTTGTGAAGGTTGCCGATTTTGCACGTAATTCACTTCGACTCCTTTTTCTTGGGAAAACCCTTTCTTGAAACCACCCCTCACTTGCCCGGTGGGCGGTTTTCCACCTTTACTAGAATCTCAATTCTTTCTCCACCGCAATTAAATCAAAGCAAAGTCTCTGTAGCGGCGCACGCCATTGTCCCAACATAAGGGGTCCCTAAAGTCCCCAAAAGTACGAGCACATTTCCGTCGAGTCAATGGCGGTTGCACTTGTGCACTAGAGCTCTCCATCTCTGGGCATATTGCTTGAATGTCTCTTCATTTTTCTTTTCAGTGTTCCCAACTGCTCTCGAGTTGGGGCCGTATCCAGATTAAAGCGATATTGTCCCATGAACAAATTTGCCCAGTCGTCCCATGAGGAGATCTTGGAAAGGTCTTGTTGAATGCACCATTCTAAAGCTGGTCCAGTTAAACTTTCATGGAAGAAGCTGACAAGAAACTTCCAATCCTTTGACCAGATTGACATCTTGGTAATGTATGTTTTTAGATGGAAGAAAGGATTGGTGCTCCCATCGTACTTGACGAATTCTGGGATTTTGAAATCCTTGGGAATAATGATATTAGCAGTAGGGCATAATTCTTCTATCCCAAGGGGTCCGTAAGTACTTGGACTCTTGATCGCTTTAATCTGTTCTTCCATCCTTTCCATCCACTCTTCTCTTATCTTGTCATTTTGGATGGCCGCATGACCCGTCCCAACAGGGCAATCCGGTTGGCATAGACATATGTGGGGGCTCCCATGCACACTCGTATTACCATGAACTTCATTCCGAGCTCCTTCTAGGGAATGGTATCCTTCTCCAATAGGAAGTACTAGCGATGCAAAGCATTTGATGTTCCTCCCACAACAGTATTGCGTAGTAACCGCAGGTTTGTTCTCATGGAAGTGCTATGTAACCGTGTCCCCGCCCCATCGAGTGAGGCTTTCTCTCATGGCTAACAACATCTCTTCCATTCTTCTTTGAGACTCGTAATCTCATTCACCCTTCCTTTCACTTCTTCTACTTCCATACTTAGGTTCCTTCCTTCGTTTTTGCCATTGCCAAAAGCTTTGTTCGAGCCCTTGTGTTGTGAACTCGGGTTTGATTGGTGTCTTCTTTCCTTGGTCGCGCAATGGTTCTAAATTTCCTGCGAACAATTAAGGAACAATTTATTAGAAACCACCATGATTATTACTTGTTTGTTAGAAGACCATTATTAATTCGTGCTGAATGGACTTGAGTGAGTATCTTTGATCTTTTTTTTTTTGTTGTGTCATGACTACTTCTTAGAACGTCTCGTTCAAAAGCTGTTTGTCACGAACATTTCTTAGAACGTCACGTTCAAAAGAAATGGGTTTCTATGGGATCAGAACAAATATAATGCATACTTTATTTATTTGAAAAAAATCATCAACATCAGAGGAGTACATCATTTTCAATACATCATTGTCTAGTCTAATCCACCATTCTCAACTGAACGGGCCTTGATCATCTGCTTCATCTGTCCAACGAGACCCTTGCAATACTCAATGAAGTCATTAATTTCTGCCGGAATCTTAAGAGGATCGACCATCTTATCTGCCACCTTTAAATAATATGGAATGTCTGCGATTGCCGTGTTGGCTAGGCCTGCTAATTTCACAAAGCGGTCTCTCAGAAGGTGGGCTTCTTCTTTCCATTCATTAATGTCCTTGTCTTGTTGCCTTACAAGATCTATCATTTTCTCGCAAGTCCTCCCGTCCCCGTCGCAATGCCGCTCATACTGCAATTTCCTTGGCGGTGTGCGACCGCTCAATTTTGATCATGTCTTCGTATCTTGAAGACATCATTTTCATTCTTTGCCTTATACCATCCACTTCTTTGAAGAGCATCACTCGCATGGCCTTGGCATTCATGAGTGTTCTTTAAGTTGTTGGTTTTCACCAAAGCCCTATCTCTTTCTTGCCCTCTCGAGTCCCAACTCTTTGTTTGCACTGACTTCCAAGCATCTTCTAGTTCTTGATATCTCGTTCTTGCCCCGTCTTTAGCCTCTTGTTAGCTCCTTCAAGGGCGTGAGCTTTCTCGAGAATTTTCACGCTTTAAGACCGCATATGCTTGGCGAACCTTTTCTAGTTCTACGCTTCTAATTGCCTCTTTTGTTCATTGGCCTCTATTAACTTTTCCTTTACTTCTTCGTCTTCTATTGGAGCTAGAGGCAAGGCTTTACTAGCTGACATTTTGAAGGGTAACTTGACCTCTTGAGCCTGGTCCTTGACCCATTGCACGTAGCTTTCTTTGACCCCACGACTTCGACTCCCGGTTCTGCGCCCTTTCGATGATATTCTTCCAAGCATCTCGCACTCTCCCAAGTGTCTCGGTACACCCAGTCCGCATGTCATAAACAAAAGGAGTAATCTCTAACTCCAGGGTGGTCCCATCATAGGATAGCCAAGTTGTCGTAATGCTAACGCGGGGTTATAGTTAATGCATCCACGAGTACCCATTAGGGGAACATTAGGAAACCCTCACACTGATAAATCACGGTTTGCCCTTCCTCACGCCATGGGTACCATACAATCTTTCCATCTTCAAGCTTGGTCAATTCCTCGGCCCATTCACGACCGTTCTTGGTCTTCAATTGGAGCATCTTGAGACTTGTAATGGGACATGAATCCACGTACCCCTCTTGAACATGTGAGAGGTTAGCCATACAAACAACATCGGTAGACAACATAAGATTCGCTTACCCTTCTTTTCATGACATAAATTCAAAGTGTAGTAAACATCAGCAAGAATGGCCGGGATAGGATTTGCGGCATCATTTCGTCGAGCAAGGAATACATCGATTGCCGCGAAACCTACCAAGTCTTCACTATTTGGGAATAGGATAGTACCATAAATGGTGAGGGCTAGTACATCCATAAAAGTATTCCAGTCTTCAACCTTGGCTAAGTGGCGCATGTGTTCTTCCAAGTATTTGCTCTGGAAACCCTCTATCCCTTTCTGTTTTGCTTTGCCTCTTGTAAATCCCTTACAGGCACCTTCAAGACCTTTGCTATGGTTGGCAATGACGCATAGTGACCTTTATATTGGTATGGTTTTTCCTTTTTCAACGATAAGCCTAAGATCTGTTCGAAATCCTCTAATGTAGGGGCTAACTGAAAATCTTGAAATGTGAAGCAACGTAATGGTGGATCATAATACTGGGCTAGTGCAGTGATGGCTTCTGTTTGTACGTCCACTTCTAACAGATTCAAAATTTTCCCATATCTTGCAGTAAAGGTCAAACGTTGTGTCTTTTTCAGCAATCGGCCCAATCCCACTAGACTCGCAGTATCCGCTATCTTGGCCTTAAGTTGTAGGGTCTTTTTCAAAATTGATTCCTTGTGATCTGATCCCATGTCACTTTCCATTTTTAATCAAAGATACTCACTGCTAGTCCTTAGGCACTGAATTTCAAATGGTTCTCCAACAAACCTGGGGGATGAAGAATTATCAATGCATGGTTTAAAAAAAAATGATTTTACAATTTAATAATGAGTGAGTTGTTGGTCCTTTAAAAGTGATTCGCCCCCATTTTTTTTGGAAAAACTTTTTATTTTTATTATTATTATTTTTTTAATAACAAGAGGGACACCAGTATGGTTCATCACATTAAGGGACTGAACAACTCACAAGGTATACAGATAAGTCAAAAGATAACGAAAGATATGCTCCTTTGTGTCCTAATAGGATTTCCTTAACTCGGGGATTTCTATTCTAAGGATCTACAAGTCTTTTCTAAATCGTGAAAACTTCATTTGGTGGCTTTTCTATTCTGAAGGTCTCTAGAGCCAAGTCCTATTTCAAAATGTTAACCACGAAATAGTGGGTAAACCACTAGGTGTGGGACATTTGTGAAAAAGCGCGACTCTAGATGAGGTTTTATGATAATAGCCAAACAGGATGTACATCCAAAATGGTTCTACTACACAACCTCTACTTAACTTAAGTTTCACTCAGACCCGGGTATAGGGCCCCACTCGAATGTGTGATACATGTGTAAGCGTGGTGGGTGTAGGGAGCATACAAACCTTCATTATCCTAAAGACTACCCGTATCCTGCAAAACAAAAAACAAACAAAAAAATTCCAAGAGAAATTCTCTATCCTAAGGTTTTAATAACAATTAAAAAAAAGAAAGGTAAAATAAAATATACAAAGATTACAAAATTTTACACAACAAAATTATATGGGTTTGACCCTCAAGTATCCCCAGTGGAGTCGCCATCTGTCGCGACCGTAATCGCGGCGAGGGCGAAACAAAATAAATAAAGTTAGGAGTCGCCACCAATTTTATTTAATTTAGGAAAAATTGGAAAACCCTTTTAGAAAATGGTTTTGGAACCAGATTGGATTAGGAGTCGGTTATGCATAGGGAAGGGTGGAGACTTAACCCCACAAGACCCCTAATACATCCGTCCTAAAACGGTTACCCTAAATTAGTTATGCAAAAACTTAATAATCTTATAATATATTTGTTTTACCCTTTTTTAAAAAAATAAAAAAAATAAAGAATTTGAGAAAATATAAAATTTGGCTTGACAGAATAAAAATTTGCTCCTACGCACTCTCAAAGATGAGAACTCAAAGTCGCGTAGTTCTTTATAAAATACTTGTGGGTTGGTTGCTTTTATTTAAAGAAAAGATTTATTTATTTTTTTATAAAAATTTGAATTAACAGGTCGTCGCGACTCTGTTAATCAAATTAAAGTTTGAATGAGTAAAGTTTGCATCACGCTAGACGTCACCCACGGATTGTTAAATTTATTATTAAAAAAATAAATTTTTAGCCTTTATTAAATAATAATTTATTTAAAATAATTTGAATCATTAGGTTGTCACAACTCGGATGATCCAAAAAAAATTATGAGATTAACAATGTTGTCACAACTCCTCGGTTAATCCCACTTATTTATTTATTTATTTTAAAATTATTTCAATTATTTTATTTCCTTCACTTTGCATGGGTTGGTTGATTAAAATTTTTAATTTTTATTTTATAAAAATTTGAATTAACTATTCGTCGCGACTGTTAATCAAATTAAAGTTTGAATGAGTGAAATTTGCGTCATACGCTATATGTCACCACATGATTATTTATTTAAAAGGGATTTATATAAAAAAATTCAAATTTTAACTATTTATTAAATGGCATTTTATTTTTTTTTAAAATGATTTGAATCATTAGGTTGTCAATATGAGATGATCCAAAATAGTTCAAGATTAATGTTGTCACAACTCGGTTAATCGCTTGAAATAATTATTTTATATTAACCCTTTTTAATTTTGAATCATTAGGTTTGTGTAACTCGGATGATCCAAAAAATAATTATGAGATTAACAATTTGTCACAACTCGGTCAATCCCACTTATTTATTTATTTTATTTTTAAAAAATATTTCAATTATTTTATTTTCTTCACTTTTACCTTTTTATTTTATTTTTCGCTTTTTTTTTACGTGATTAGCCTCCACCTTCACTATTCATCATCTTCTTTAAACCACCATCTCCAAGACTTTCACTTTGACCTTCAACACACACTTTTAACTCTTGACCTACTGATTTGACCTCCACCAAAATACCTCTCCATCACCTCTCCTATCTGAAATGACACCCACAACCGCTCCTAACCGTGTTGCAAGTCATCAAATCACCGCGCTTACCCATCGCGAAGCTTGCAGAATGACCTCACATTGCTTGCGTCTGCGCACAATTTGCAATGAGACCTGACCCAATTGCCGACGCTTCACCAACCCGAACCAGCCTAACCACCGTTGCCGTTGGTCTTCATCTTCCTTGCTCCTCTGTTTCATTTTTTTCGTTTTTGTGAGTTTTTGTTTTTTTTGTTTTTTCCTTCTTTTGTTTGTTTTAGAATTCTGGTAGCTTTTTTTTTTTTTGAAATAGGCCTAAATGGGCTAAAATAAAAAAAAACTAAAAAGATAAAAAGGGGATAACAAACAAAATATAATAAAAGTAAAATAATTTTTTAAAACAAGATTAACCGAGTTGTGACAACTTGTTAATCTTGTAACTATTTTGGATCATTCGAGTTGTACAACTTAATGATTCAAATTATTTTAAATAAATTATTATTTAATAAAGGCTAAAAATTTCATTATCATTCATCACCTAATAATAATAAATTTAACAATCCGTGGGTGACGTCTAGCGTGACGCAAACTTCACTCATTCAAACTTTAATTTGATTAACAGTCGCGACGACTGTTAATTCAAATTTTTATAAAAATAAAAAAATAAATCTTTTCTTTAAATAAAAGCAACTAATCAGTGGGTGACGTCTAGCGTGGCCGCAAGCTTATTTCATTCAAACTTTAATTTGATTAAGAGTCAGCGACGGACGCTTGTTAATTCAAATTTTATAAAATAAAAAAAATTAAATCTTTTCTTTAAATAAAATCAACCATTACACACTTATTTTTAAAACTACGTGACTTTGAGTTCTCATTGCATGACGAGGATACGTAGGAGCGAGAATCTTTATTCTGTCAATCAGCCAAATTTTATATTTTCTCAAATTCTTTGTTTTTTTTTTTTTTAAAAGGGTAAAACAAATGTATTATAAGATTATTAAATTTTTGCATAACTAATTTAAAGTAGCGTTTAGGGACGGATGTATTAGGGAAGTCTTTGTGGGGTTAAGTCTTTAGCCTATGCATGCATAATCGACTCGAATCAATCTGGTTCCAAAGACGATTTTCAAAAAGGGTTTTCAATTTTCCTAATTTAAATAAAATTGGTGGCGACTCTCTAACTTATTTATTTTGTTTCGCAAAAAGCTCCGCGATTACGGTCGCGACAGATACATCTGTCGCGACCCGTAATCATGATGAAATGCTAAACAAAATAAATAAAGTTAGTAAGTCGCCACCAATTTTATTTAATTTAGGAAAAATTGAAAACCTTTTAGAAAATAGTCTTTGGAACCAGATTAGATTCGTGGAGTCGATTATGCATAGGAAGTGGTGGAGACTTAACCCCACAAAGACTCTAATACATCCGTTAAAAAACGGTTACCCTAAATTAGTTATGCAAAAATTTAATAATCTTATAATATATTTGTTTTACCCATTTTTTAAAAATATTAAAAAAAACAAAAAATTTGAGAAAATATAAAATTTGGCATTGACGAATAAAAATTTCGCCTCTACTACTACCTCAGAATGCGATGAAATTCAAAGTCGCGTATTATAGAAAAATAAGTGTAGGTTTATTGATTTTATTTAAAGAAAAGATTTAATTTTTATTTTTATAAAGATTTGAATTAACAGTCGTCGCGACTC
The DNA here is from genome assembly GCA_029884605.1 of Ormosia emarginata. NCBI lineage: Eukaryota > Viridiplantae > Streptophyta > Magnoliopsida > Fabales > Fabaceae > Ormosia > Ormosia emarginata. The sequence goes on from JAQQTP010000080.1 coordinate 6,032,361, forward strand.
TGATAATCACATTAAAGTTTGAATGAGTGAAAAGCTCACGTCGTATGGCGCTAGACGTCACCATGATTGTTAAATTTATTATTATTAGATAAAAATGAATTTGAACTTTTATTAAATAATAATTTATTTAAAATAATTTGAATCATTAGGTTGTCCAACGAGATGATCCAAAATGGATTCTGAATTAACAATTTGTCATCATTTCGGTTAATAATCGCTTGAAATAATTATTTTATATTAACCCTTTTTAATTTTGAATCATTAGGTTGTCGCAACTCAGATGATCCAAAAAATAATTATGAGATTAACAAGCTGTCACAACTCGGTCAATCCCACTTATTTATTTATTTTATTTTTAAAAAAATATTTCAATTATTTTATTTTCTTCACTTTTACCTTTTTATTTTATTTTTCGTTTTTTTTTTACTTTTTAGTTTTTTAGAAATTTTTTATTCCTAGCCCATTTAGGCCCATTAGGCCTATTTCAAAAAAAAAAAAAATTAAAAACTACCAGAATTTCTAAAACTAAACAAAAAAACTAAAAAAAGAAATGAAAAGAAAAAAATAAAAAGCAACTTACGAAAACTAACAAGTAAACAGGGGAGGGGGGGTTTCTTCTTTCTCTGTGATATTTGTAGAAAACGGGGGAGACCGGGGACGGAGCAACCGACGCAGGGGGTGTGTGGGCGGGAGCACGGCGGCGCGATGGTGTCGTCGGTGGGGAGGAACGAAGCGGCCGACGGTGAGGTCTTTGGGTCGGAGATGGCGTCGCGTCTTCGGTGCGGCGTGGAGGTGCGACGGCGAGTCGGTGGTGGAGACCGGTCGGAGCGGCTCGGACTTGGGTTGCGGCGGCCGGCGTGGAGTGGAGACGGCGTCGCGTCTTTCGGTGCGATGGAGCTCGGCGGTTCGGTTCGGTGGTTCTTTCGGCGGCTCCGGTTCGGGGTATGCCGCTCGCGGCTCGTCGACGGGGCGTCGCGATGGAGCTCCGGGGCGTGGTTGTGTCCGGGTTTGTGGGTGGGTGGTGGTGGTTTGGATAAGGTGAAGTTTATTTGGAGATGGTGGTTCTTTGGGAATGGTGGGTCTATGGTGAAGATGAAGTTGAATGGATATGAAATGGTGAATGAAGTTGGTAAGTTGTATTGTTTGGGTGAAGGCTGCGTGAGTGGCAGAGATTAAAGTGAAAGTGTGTTTCTTTTGCTGAAGGAGTTTCGTGAGTCAAAGCTGTATGTTTTAGTCAAAAGGTCTGCCTAGTGTGTGGGTAGGTAATGGGTTTTATAGAAGGAGATTAGGTTAATGAGTTAGAGTTAGAGTGTGATTAGGATTGGTTTGAGATGATGAGTTAAAATTTGTTTAGGATAAGTGTTGGGGTTGGTCAGGATAGGCGATAGATTTGATTAGGATAAGTTGTTTGTGGTGAGTTTGAGTTGGTTTAGGATATGGGTTGTGGGTAGAATATTGGGTTGGATTCTATTTTTTTATTTTATTTTTTATTTTATTTACAAAATGTCGGACAAAATTTGGTGTTCTAACTTTGCATTTGCAAGAGGTTGATTCTGCAACTCGAACTCATGACCTCCAAGTCACATGACAACAACTCTAATCATTGCGCCAAAGCTTCCTTTTCATTAGGATAATATATTAATGGATTATAATTTTCATTGATAAAAATGTTCAGTTTTTCACTTAATCAAGCTTGATTTGTTGATCAGTCACGAAAAAACTCAATAGAACACCACAGATTCATCATGTTAGGAATGTATAAACAAACAACTGAAGACAAGAATGGTTTATATACTTACTTATCTCTTACATCCCAACCAACCGACTTGGCCAAACCCGACATAGCTCTCTTCCATCGATCAACCTTGTCTGGATCATTTTTGAATTCTTCTGAATGTAAAACAAAGGCATTCTCGTAATCTCCATTCTGATTCCGCACATTAGACGGATCCACGTCATAGAAAACTGAGAAAACGGTCTGTCCCGATGCTTTCTCACATTCAGCAATAGCAGCCATTTCCTCCAAGCACCATTTGGAGGCAGCATAGTCTCTCGAGAAGACAACGATAGAGATTCGCGAATCTTGAATTGCTTGTAGGAGCTGTGACAAGATGGGTTTTCCTTCGCGGAGCTTTGTGTCATCCTTGAAGGCGAAAATACCTTTTCTGATGAGATGATTGTAAAGATGATCGGTGAACTTGTTGCGGGTATCGGTACCGCTGAAACTGAGAAACACATCGTATTTGCAGATCCTTCCGGTTTCGATGCTGTTGGAATCCATGGGGGTATTGGAAGCTGTATCTCCCTGGTCCAATGGGCTCGGGTCGGAAGATGGCCGACAACCTAGTCCTAGACAAGAAAATTATCATTGTTTTAGGGGGAAAAATTTTGAAAAAAAAAATTGAGGCGACAGAAACCATCGCATACCATATTAAAACACTCACCTGAATAATTTGAGTCCATTTTTGTGTCAAATTCCTTAGAGCGTACCCTCAGCTCCAAAATTCACGCACAGTACAGCGACTTGAAGAACGGGTATCACAGTTCTGAGAGAACGAACTGGGGATTGTTGAGGGAGTAACAGAAGCTTACTTGGTACTTGGTATAGACGAGAGATGAGATTTGCAGTTATGAGTCATCATGAGACTTGAATGAAAAGGTTGATGATGGGAAACGGATCCTCTCCTGGACCTGTAACTCCAGGAGTGGTCCTGTTATTTGTAAGGTATAAAAATTGTTGATATCGTATGCGGTAAGAAAAAAATTATATATATCACATATGATATATAAATTTTAACGTATATTTTTATCAGAATCTTCTCTTATTTTTTAAGAACAGGATCCTGATCCGTTGATGATGGTCCTGATCAACTTAAATATATGTGAAAAAAATTAATGCGATCTTAGTTATAATTAAACAGAAAAAATGTTAGGTTAAGAGTGTGAGGGAGCATTGTTATTATTTTTTTTCCACTATTTGTCTCATCGTCTGATGGCTGTCGCTATCTATCAAACTTTTGTCCTTGTCAAACATTGACCGCACATCCGCTTTTGCTACGGAAATTTCTAGGAAGTTTCAATGGTTGCCGCTGTTTCTACGTTTAATAAAATTAAATATTAAAAATTAGGTTTCATCTATAATTGAGGTCTTACAAAATAAATCTATGCATTCGATGTCATCCAAAGTACACGAAATGCACGACAATTAAACTAATTATTTATATTATAGTTGAAATTAAGTTAGGAGTGTTTGTAACTATCGTCCTCTCGAACAGGCATTTTTTTAGCAGAAAAATTCTTCAAACAGATAATTTTATTTTCAAATCCCGCGGGACACATCACATTGGAACGTCTCAAACTCAAAGTCATTGAGTCATTTTATTTGCTGTACATGATAATTTTTAATTGAAAATGATGCTGCCAAAAATATTTAAATTATTATTTAATGTGAGTCACGAGGAAGTTGCTTATTTGCTTCTGTTTGGGAAGGAGTCTAGTATGGAAACGGGCAAAAGTAGTTTACTTTTTGGCTTGCCTGAACGAAGTCAATGTTTAACCTCTTTTTCGCATTAAGATCAGAATTTTTTTTTTTTTATAATCGTTAAGATCAGAATTTTGGATGTGTGAATTCATTTGTTCATTTGTCCGAGTATGAAATTAGAGTTTTAAATTAAAATTAGATTTTTTAATTGTAATTTTTATCTTTAAAATTAAAATTAAAATTTTATAAATTAATTTTATTGAATTAAAAAATAATTAAATTAAATATTTTTTAATTCTTAATTTATATTTTAAAAATTATCATATAGATTAAAAATTTAATTTATTTTTAATATTTATTTATGAATAATTATATTTATTGAGAATTTATATTTATGTAAATTTTTTATATTTATATAAAAAATTATTTATATATTTATATAAAAATTATTATTATACCTATTTATTTTTAAAAAAAATCATAAAAAAATTTTTATGAAAAAATATTATTATTATATTATAAAAATATTATTATATTAATATTATATTAATTTTAATTTTATAAATATTTTTTAAATATTATAAATCATACATTTAAATAATAAAATTATAATTAAATTTAAAATTATAATTTTTTATCTTAATTTTTTGATAACTTTAAATATAAAATTTAATATTCTAAATTAATTTTAATTTTTAAAAAATTAATATTAAAATTAAAATTTTATATTTCAATTCTAATTTTACTTTTAAACGAATCCTTACATCTAATTCTTAATTTCTTAAGTAATTATTAATTATAAAAACATTTAAATAAAGTCAATGGTTTAATGTCTTCTTCACGTTAAGATCTAGATTTTGGGTGTGTGAATTCATTGAGAAGCAATTCCTAATTCAGGTAATTATTAATTAAAAAAATCTGCATTTAAAAGGATACTTGTTAAAAGATTTTAAAAATAAAAATATTAAACAAAAAGTAAAATATTTAATATTTTAAAAACTTAAATCTTATTTTAAATTTTTTAACAAGTTAACAAAATTCTTAAACAACTTATGTACATAAATTATTTTGGCTCCAAAAATTATGTTTCAGTGATTGTTAATTCTCCATATCTTAGGAGGTCCTGACCAAGATTATTCTTTGTTTTGTTTCACCCTTTTGTGTGTGATGTGGATTTTTTACTTAAAAGAGGTAGTTTGAAAATAAATTTTTTACATAAGTATAAGTTAAAAGTTAAATTTTGAAATGACGTGAAATAAATAATAATATATAATAAGTTGTATCTTTTAATTATGATTTATCTGATGATAATTTTTTTATATTTAAGTAAATTGCATTTTTCATTCACAATTTATTTTATAAAAAATATTTTAATTAAATTTTGAATAAGTTATAAGTAAAAATTATAACTTATTTTAAAAAAACAAGAGAATTTGTAACCTATATTAAGATTTATGGTTTAATAATAAGTTATAACTTATTTACAAGTTTTTTAAGTTAATTAATTAACTTAAAAAATAATTTATAAAAAATAAAACTAAAAATTTATACAAGATATTTTATAAATAAATAAATTATTTATTTTTATGTCAAGATTTGCTATTGAAAAATGTTTTATACATTAAAATTATATATATAATATTTATATCGTATATTAATATAAAAATTATGTTAAATTATATTATACGTAATTATAATTTTTTTATAAAATATAAAATAAATTTATAAATAAATTAAAAAAGTTAGACACATCAGAATTGTTTGATATTATTATAAGAAAAATAAAGCTTTGGGAAAGGATTAGAACATTATTTGTAAACGATCGCAAGACTTTTGCTCCAAATATGGTTGCGGACTTCATTCTCTTTGAAGTCCGCTTTGGACTTTAGCTATGATGAATTCTTAATAATTGTGTACGACGGAATTGAAACAATTTGAGTGTTCCAAAGCAAATAGTATTTTTTTCCTTTTTACTGTAGTAAGTTTTCTTTTGAGTGTCGGCACCATCTTTCAGGTGTTTAATCTTTGTTTAGATTTTTTTATTAATAAAATAATAATAAAAAAAAGAAATAATAAAATATACTTATCATTTTTTTTAAAGATTAATAATAAAATATAATAAAATATGTATTTTTTTATTTCACTTTAATTTTAAAAAATAAAAGTTAGACATTTAAAAAAAATAAAAAATATTTTTTTATATGTTTCATTTTTTTATGTATTTTAAAATTTTAAAATAAAAAAATTATTTTTCTTTCTCTCATTTTTATATAATGTAAATGTATTATCAATGCTCTAATAATAAGAACAACATCATTATATTAACTTAGCAATGTAACACCTAACCACGCGTGATTGTCATCTACTCACCAAAGACAAAGACATTAATAGGCTAAATTTCTCATGAAAACAAAGAAGAGCCACGAAATACCCTCTGTAACTTTTATCCAATATGAACCAACATGCATGCCATTGTAATTTAACATAATTTAGAAAATTCAGAATGCTTACTTCACTGCTTTTGTCTTTGTTTTCAAGGCAGTGCTGTAAAAATCATGTATATCCTCAGGAGCTGAGAAGTTTGCAAGGCAAGCTTCTAAAGGCACCCTTGGACGTACAATCTCATGGCCAGACCTATCAGAATAAATATGATTAGCAGAGCCTGGATAAGCAAATGAAGAAAATAGTAAGATTCCTAAACATCTGAACTTACACTTCCTTTCCTTCAGAAAGTTTCTGTGCTTTCAGTTTGTGAAACGATTCTAATTCTTCTGAAATTTCTCCAAAAAAATACAATTATTAGATGCAAGTCCCCAAGATTTCTCAGTTGAGTCAAGGTTGGTAACTAAAAAACCCACCTTTGTTAGTTGCTTCATGCAATGGGATATCAAGAGAAAGAATGTAGTCATGCCTTCTATTATACGCAACTTTTCCAGAAGAACACAAGATTCGATCTTCAATCCCAAACTTGAAACTCCTCGCAGGATCCAGTTCAGTCTTCCCAGCTTTAGCTCATTCAACTTGATCAAGAAAATGAAGGAAAAACTCTAAAGCATCCTAACATTAAGTTGGAATCAAACAGTTAGAAGATAGCAAAGTAACATGTCTCGCAGTCTATAATCCCACCAAAAAAAATGAAGATATTGCTCGCAGATGAACCTGATCAATTTAAAAACTTAAAACATTAATGACGGTATAAGTTGACTATGAATTTTAGTCACCAAAGGGTTAAAAAGCTTACAGTTGTCGTAGTTGAATTGCATTTTCATCATTCTGGATGAAAGAAGAAGGTAACATAAAAATAATGAAGACTCTAAACAAGTTTTCAAGATAAATGTGTTGATATGGGTACATACCTCAAATGCCGGAATAGAATATTTACCAGACAGTAAACCATATGCCAATTTTGTCCTGAAGTAAAATGGGAACCATTATCTTATTTCTCTTTTGAAGGTTTTTCTCCCAAATAAAAAAGAATCTGTTTTGAAGTACCTCCTTATTATTTATAAACATTTTCTTTTATGGAGGAAACAGAATGCTCTACTAGAATATGCAACTACTGTTATAGATATGGATTATTTACATTAGTAACCAAATCCCTCTTTAACATGCCAAAAGTAGAATAATAGATTATAACAAAAGATCCACACATGCAGTGGTACAGATGCTATAAAAAAATACACATATTAATAACAAAACATGACTAATAGAAAGGAGATAGCAACAGGATTCTAATAAATTGAAACAATCTAGTTACTTACAACTGCATATTCAGGTCCACAGTTGGATCAGCAGGAGCCGCCTCAAATGCCTTCTTTAAACTTTGCTTTATATAGTACCTAAGATGCAATCATAATAGAAACTCAAGTAACTACAAACAGGGTTCAAACAGTTGGCAAGAAAATTAGAGACATGAACAGACCTTGAAGAGAAGGATTCAACACAAACTTGCATAGTTGCTGCCAAGTAACAACTGAAAGAAAGAAAAATGAGGACGCAAAAAACCATCAAACAAATACATTATAACAAGCAGAAATCAAAAGGGACCAACTCTACCTGTTTCCAAGATTGGCCAATCCTGTATATCCAGGTCCAAAAATTGGTTCCATTTCCTGTCCATATTCATGGATTCGATTCCAATCAAAATTGGTGTTGTGATCAAGTTCTCTTTCAGCAGTCGTCATTTCAGTCTGAATATAAGAATGTGGTAATTTAGAAGAATTATATGACACACAATATCTAATTAATAGTAAGCGTGCTCTTACACAAGTATGAGTCACAGAGTAATCTGCCAAAAGTTAAATGCTTAAGCATCCATCAATAACTATCACATTAACCTGTTCCTTAGAAGGGGAAGAAGCAGGCCCAGTAATTGGAATATATTGAATGATGATACATTACCATTTTAAAGATGATTATCCAAGCAATAAATGATCACCGGTCATCAGCTTAAGTCTAACGTCTCAAACTCAGAAGGAGAGATGTTAGTATTTGGATCACTTTGTTTGAATACAGCAAAAATCACAATAAGGAAAACTGCAAAGATGAGGACAAAGTCCTTCTCCATTAATCAGTTTCTGGTAAACTTCTTCTGCATGACATTTTGCTCTGTAATTAAAACCACGTTAAATTTCTGAATCAATACGGCTCCTGTAACATTACGGCCTATAGAACTAAGAGACAGGGAAGTTCCTGAGGACACACATTGTTTCGAACTCCCATCTTGCAGGTGCAACATCGGTTAGTTCTAGCACTATAAATGCTACAGACAACTAAAGGAAGACCAAACGTTCTACACAACTGTTGTCACATACATACATCATGTAGTTCTATTCCTTTTCATTTGAATGCATTGGCTGTGGACCATATACTGTTCAAAATATTCTGTTAGTTCCTTATGCAGATTGAATTGTCGCTGTTGATTCTGCATTAGACCATTAGTGAGGTTTCAATAATTCTGTTTCAGTGGTGTTAGTTTTCCGTGATTGATTTTCAGATGGTATGACCAAGATTATTCTTTGTTTTGTTTCACTGTTTTTGTATGCTATCCAAATTAGGCATGATGAAGCTCGGTTCATTACAGGAATGAGTTATGGGTGGAGGGGAAATTAACAGCTTTTGCAAGCAATTCAAATTTCATTATTTTTTGATAAAAAAAGGCATTTACAAAATTTATTTTTATAAAAGTACATATATACATTTATTAAGAAAAAAAAGACTTTTGACATATAGAACTTTTTATACATAAGAATAATTTTTTTAGTATAAATATTGTAAATAACTTTTCGATACTCTTTTTTCAATTAGTGTACAATAAAAGGCCAAATTTTGAAACCCAAAAACTAGATTCATTCAATTTTTTGACAGTTAGATAAGGCTCATTATGACTTCCACAATTTTAAAGCTAAATCACAGATGTGTTGCCATTTAATTTTTTTTTATAAATAAGAAACTATTAAACAACAATTTTTTTTTCGTATGGAAATTTAGCATTATTATTTCATCGGTCTTTTATAATTATCATTTAAATTTTTTATATAAAAATTAATAACAAAATTAAATAGCTCCAAATACAAAGAAATGTAATACTATAACTAAACTACTCATTCTCTCAATTTATTACCATTAATTAATGGTTGGTTGATATTAAGCGTATATCTAATAAGTGTATTTTAGATAATAGAAAAAAAAATTAATTGCGAAATTATTAAATTTAATTGAGATGTTAGTAAGGTTAGAAAAAATCAATTAATATTTTTTAATATTTTCAAATAATAGATAATTTAAAACAAACTAAATTTTTTTAAAAAGACAATTATTTAGAAACGGAAATAGTATTAAATATGATAGAAAATGTAATCTATGCGTTAAGACATCTCTCGTGCTGAAATGAAACTCGTCATTTGGTGCTTCTAGTTATATGTTAAATTCATAACCATTGGGAAGAAAAGTAACAACGGACTAGCGATTTCTAACTAAAAGATCAAAGAAAGGTTAATGTTCTAGTTCCCATCAGCTATTCCCATTCACTTACCAGAGAGCCATTTAGAAAATTTTACAAATGCAGAATTGAAGCTCTTAAGTATATACCCGGTGCTTCACTTCAACAGTGAATAGGCCACTCTTCTCGGCACCAGGCTCATTGGCCAAAACACTTCGTAGATGATCTAACATTTCCTTTGCCTGGAAGATCCAAAACCAAAGCACTTTCCTTCTTTTCAATGCCAGAACCATCAATTGCCCCTGCATATAGTTTCATCATAGGCTCAGCAATCTGCATCCAGCCAAATTAGGAGCTCTTACAGCAGATTTCCAATTCTTTACTCTGGGACCATCTGAAAAAAAAATGTTGAAGTTGCCAAATTACAAGAGCAGAGAACACAGGACCAAACTAAAGATCAAGAGAGAGCGCATGCCAAAGCATATGTTCACAAAGTGGATGAAGAGAGAGATAAGAAGTCCTAACTTCTAGAAAAATTTAGTATTGTCCAGCATGATCACCAAATTACTCTACATAATATTTTGTAGTGTCAAGTTCAGAACAGAACATAGTTTCTGTTTGAAAAACCAAAGAAGAGTTTTCAAATTAGATAATATCCTATAAAATCAAATTTGACTTGAAAAAGACTTTGACCTCACCTAATGGGTCTCTCTCACTCAAACTTTTGGAATAAAAGGAAATCACTGTAATTTGAATGAACCAAGATATTATGAAAAAATGAAATGACCATTTCCTACTCTACAGCACAAGTTTATTATATGAAGCTCAAATCCATGTTTCATATGATATCCATGTAACAAAGTAATGTTTCGAGAACAACTAACACTAACAAAAACAAAGAATAGACATCATTTATTAAGTAATAGGCTAATAGCCAAAGCATATTCCAACTTGAGCTTATGCATCCACAACCATATGTTCACTATCTTCTCATAGATGGTATACCAGATTACTTCAAAATTGAGCTTCTTTATAGTCAGCTCTGGTATGTCTCATTAGTCATTCCAAAGTAAGCAGCTGTTTTAGGTAACATTAAAAACAAGCTATTTGCTTTTCTCTATTTCCTTTATCATGAGTCGCAAAACAGCCAATGTAGATATCCAATAGAGTAACAGGACACCCTTGCCAGTGGAGTTTGATGGTCTGAGTTTAAACCCTATTCGTGGCAGTTTGAAGCATATTAATGATATATCCTGTCAAAATAGGTATTCAGAATTCCAGCATTTGGAAAATATTTTCTTTACATAGATGAAAATAACATTTTGTTTAAAAACCAAACCTATTATTACCTCTATCTAAACAGAAGTCACCCTTACAAGTGCTAGCTCCTTGTAAGGGCCCAACAGAATAATATTTTGAATTATGAATTTTTTATGCAAAAGAAAATAGTCCAAGAGAGTAAGGACTAGCTCCTTGATTGTTTTTTTATTTGAGTACTTCTATATTCCTTCCCTTTCCAGGCATTTGTTTAAAGATTGTATTAGAATGTGGAACAACTGGCTCACATAAATGGTCTTAAGCTCGCCAATTACTTTAATTGGGCAATGGAAAGTTATTCTAAATTTCACATCTAAAATAGCCATATCAAAATTGATTCTACTTTATCTTCTTTTCTCCTTCTCATTTTCAAGTCAAAAATAACGAACAGGTTACAGAAACATTGACAAAACTAGTATTGAAAATGTTATCGACAAAATTTAGGTGTTCGAAGGAAAGAGAGGGGTTATGTGCACAGCTGGCAACATTACAGGCCCTATGACTAAATATGATTAGTTAGACAAAAGAATTCCCAATCCTTGTGATAATTATCCAATCTGCAATGTAATTTTCTATTTTACTTCTTCATATGTGTAGGGAGTGGCAGAACTGAACAAGAATTAAATTATTGAAGAGGCCTCATCATATTAAACCATAATAATCATCATGCATGGCTAAAAGTAGGATAATTACCTCGGGGTAGATGCTGTGTGCTTTCACAATGGCAGGCCTGTGCCAAGGCCCATATTAGAGAGATTATTTTCTTTCGCCGTCGCTTGCATATTCTCGTTTTCCTCTTCCTCAGTAACCGACCAATTATAGGGAAGCTGGAATTTCGACCTAGAGCTGCTGCTGCTTTCATGCTCATCCTCAGTGACGAACCAATTATAAGGACGCTGGAATTTAGGCCTAGAGCTGCTGCTGCTGCTTTCGTGTACAGAATCAAAGGGAAGATGATCTACTCTATTACCCTCACCAGTTTTCAGTAACTCAATCTGTAGTTCCACTTCCACATCACCTCGATACAATGTCAACCAGGATGTCATCCGTTTCAAATCCTCCATATGTTGCTTGAATACCATGTGTAACCCCCATCGCCTCATCTCCAAACCTGGGCAGGCTTTAAATGTGATATGGGCTCCTGTTCTCACAAAATGGCAGTGTGGCCGAGAGATATAGATTATCCAGAGATGTTTTGAGCCATCAACCTTGTCCAAGTCTAAACGAAGTGGCATATCGAAGATTTCTTCCGCGTGTTCACTTTCAAAAGAAAGATAAAAAGGATGTGGCAGCGGCGAGGAAAACAAATTATGATTGTTTACCTCAAATGCTACACAAAAGGCAAAGCCAATCCAGTTGTCATCCACATCAGAGTCCACTATCCTTATTATTGATCCACCCTTAAATTGATAATTGAACCACTCTGGGATAATACTCCCAGGAACAACAATGTCAAAGCCACACCGGAAGTGAAGGGGTTGCTGATACCAGAGGGAAAAAAAAATAGATATATCAGAGAGAGAGAGAGAGAGAGAGAGAGAGAGAGAGAGAGAGAGAGAAGGTATGCAGAGTGCGCACCTCAACTAGTCTTACTATCCATGAAAGTTCCAAGTTTCCAGAAGAGTACCTATGCAACTTAGGGCAGTCGAATATATATAATCCTGACCTATGATTACGAGATCCTGATACCGTTTTAAAATATCTTCCCCCTGATGAAGCACCATCAGATGGGAGGTTAGGCAAAGATTGAAGCTCGCTGCAATGCGCTAAGTTTAAATATGCTAGACTCGAAAGGCTCCGGATGGTAGACGGTAGTGAAACAAAGTTATTTCCCTCTAGATTTAGCCTTTCCAAACACATTAACTCTCCAATGGCATCAGGGACTTCCCTTAGATTGCAGTAGCTGACATCCAGAAAAATCAAAGATTCCAGATAGTAAGACATGAATGCATCATCAAAGACGTAAATATTTTCTTGTCCCATCAGGGGCAGATTCATAAGTTGTAAGCAGCCGCATAAATCTAGAGTCATAAGAGATGTCATAGTATTTATGCTGTTGGGCATACTGACAAGATTTGTGCAGTCTCTCAAACTCAAGAATTTAAGCTCTGCAAGAGTCCCAATAGATTTATCAACCATCGATAAACTTGTACATTGTTCAATATCAAGGTACTCAAGATTTGATAGCCCTGTAAAATCTGGTGTGATTTCAAGTTTTGCGCAGCCAGAGAGATGTAGAACTGTCAAAGAACTTAAATTAGATTCACTGCCAAGATCAAGGCTGACCAAACTGCTGCAGCCTTCCAAACTCAAGAAAGCAAGTTTTTCAAGAAGTCCAATTGATGGATGGACCTGTGATAGGCTTGTGCATCCTGTAAGATCTAGCCGCTCAAGTCTTAGGATCCATTCAAAATTTGGCGTCTCGATAAGATATTTGGAGTTACTCAAATCCACCCTTTTCAAACAGGGGAGATGCTGCGAAGAAAGTATTAGCTACCAACTGTCAACATGTTGTATTAAAACTTGAGTTTCATTAATTCACTTTGAAATGCCTTTAAAATTGGAGTGAAAACTTTAAAATAAATCTTTTATATGTAGTTTTCATATTAAATTTATTAAATTTTTCACTTACCATGTAAAAGAGAGTACAATAAATAAAAATCAAATAATTGTAATAACAATAAAGAGGAAATTAATATTTTCTCTTTGTTATTGTGTTTATTATTCATAACTCCATTCTATTATAAAAATCTATACAAAGCTCCCTGTATATATAAAAAGTATCACAACTAACTAAAAATGTGTTAATAAAACTCTTATCTCATGGATTTTTTTTAATTAAATCTTATTTTATTATTATTCATCATTGTATGTTGAAAAAATGAGAAGAAAACATTCATTTGCATCAAATAAATGTGTTCTTCTTATTATTTATAAATAAATAAGGCTAAACAATCATATATTGGAATTTGACCTCAAAAATAAATATAAGGGCTTAGGTAACGAATTTGTCAAGACTCGAGTAATGCAACAAAGCCAAAAAAATATTGATAGAATTCAGCTAGAATTTGTCAAAGATTTAAGGGTGGTCGTTGAATGAGTCAAAGGGATGGGAACCACTCATCAATCAAAGGGAATGCTAACTCATTCTAGAAAAAATTCTAACCAAAAAACTTTAGCTATCTATTATTTTCCATTTGTCAATCATAACAATAGTTTAAAGTTAATTTTCAAATCTTTTATAAATAGAAAAAGATTTCATGTAATCTCTCATAAGTGAGGTAGGACAATATAATTAACAATTATATAAAAAAGTTAAACTAATTTAATGATTTGTAAATCATAAATTAAATTTTAAGTTAGAGCAGGGTTTAGCTTCTTTTTTTTTACTTATGAATAGAAAAATAATATATATACTGGTTGGGGCACAATTGTTATCTTAAAATCTAAATTCCTTCATCTCATTTGAGCCAACTGCATTAATAAGAAAAATAATATTAAACTAATGAAAGATAATTAATATAATTGATATTATTAGTAACTAAAATAAAGATAATATTCAATTATCATGTAAGTCAATGCATGATTAGTTGACACCAAACCCAGTAAAAGAATATGCACTATGTTTAACAATTAAAAAGTTAAACCAATTAATTGGATTTGTCGATCGGGTTTTTGGATTTTTCAATGAAATGGGCAGAACCAATCCGATGGTAATCGGGCAGAAAGTCAATTGATCGGGTTGGTCGGGTTAACTTGGTCGGGTTAGGCGATCACATACTTATGACATTTTTTAAAAAAATTATCAATAATGAATTGTATTTAAAATCGGGTCATTCATTATTGGTTATAAACTAAAAAATATATTAAAGATTTAAACATTAAACTAATGAAAATAATTAATATAATTGATATATATGATAGTAACTAAAATAAAAAGATAATATTCAATTACATGGGTCGAGGTGCGAGTTGTTGACCCCAAACCCACAACTGCCTCGCCCTGCTTCATGGAAGGTTTTAAACCTGCATGGGACGAGGTGGGTACCCGCAGGTCAAATTGCCATCCCTATACATGATCGAGGGGCATTACTCCAATATGCATATTTTTTTCCTAAATATGGTATATAAAATGAGTTGTCAAACATTTCAATTGCCACTAATTATATTTAATAGACTTTTAAACATTTATTGTAAAATCAACAATGAATAAATATTTGACAACTCACCTTATGTATCATATACATAAGGGTACCATAACAACTCCATGATTAAATGATAGTATAAAAAACTTTACATTGAAAATGAATCAAAATTAAATTAAAAAAATACTATTTTAAAATTTCCAAATATTATGATTTACAACAATTTAAAAGTAAGAACACAATTTTTTGTGTTAAACAAAAAACCCACCGCTCATACACATTTCTTTTTTTAATGAGCTTCTTTTTAAATTTTTTAACATACTACAATTTTTAAGTAAATTTCTATTCAAATATTTAATTTAAAAAATTATTTGGGTACCATAGAATTTAAGAAAAAAATTAAAAACTCTGTTTATATCTGTATAACCAGTGCTACTTCTTTTAAAAAGTAATTGAGAACACAATTTATTTTGAATTAAACAAAAAAAAAATCCACCAATCACACACAAATTTTTATTCTTAAAGAGCTTCTTATAATTTTTTTCAAACATTATGATTTTTAAGTAAATTTTATTCAATTTTTAAAATTCTAAAAATTATTGTGCACTATAGAATTAAAAAAAAAAAAAAATATTCCATTTGTAGTGCTACTTTTTTGAAAAATAATAGAGATAATTGTTCTTCTCAAATGTTTCTTTAACCCCAAAAAAGAAATGAAAAGACCATTAAAGTACCTTGCGGCCTTCCCATAGTCGTTGGATGCTGCTATTAGGCATATTCAATTCAACAAGATTGAACGGCTCAAAATTTAATGGCAAAGAAGCGAAAGGGTAACCGTGCCACAGAAGATACTGCAAGCTGTTAGAAAGAAAATTGAGACATCCTGAAAAATTCTTCTGATATAATATGAGCAGTCTAAGGCCCCTCATTACTGACAATCCTTCAGCCCTCAACTGAGACCATTTAGGGACATCCACCTTTTGATCGAGAACTATGGCTTCAATATTGTTTGTTCCCTTAAAAAATAAGAATAACCATAATATAACAAAGAAAAAAATAAAATTACTTAAATTAACTGGACTTCTTTTTGTTAGAAATATAAAACTATCTATATATCTTTATCTAATAATTAAAATGTTAACAGTTTCTAATGGAAATAGGAAAATTATGGAATCTATAATTTTATAAAGATAAATTGTTACCGATTCTGTCATCATGACACAATGGAAATCCTCATAAAGCCATAATCTGCTCCACAATCCTGGATGTTTGGGAAATTGTTCCCGAACAATTTTCTTCCCCAATTCTTGCAACATTTCATGCATATGAATTTCCTGGTTTCTAATGGTTATGAGTGATTTCTCAATAATAACTGGAATTCCAATGTGAGGGTGTAATCCACAACCATCTAGAATTCGCTTTACATAATCCTCTTTCTCCCCTTTAAAGAAACAGGCAATGTGTAGAAACATTTCTTTCTCCTCCAGCAGTAGTCCCTCAAAACTTATCTGAAGCACATCCATAATTTTGTTGTCCGGATTATTCCCCAATCTATCCAGGGCATCTCTCCACTGGGTAGCATCTCGGGTACACAAGAAAGAACCCACTACTCTAATTGCTAACGGAAGACGCTGAGCATATTTTAGTACCTCATGAGTCAGCTTCATAGAGCTGCTGCTGGGATCATCACTTTTGAATGCTTTTCTACAAAAGAGTTGACAGGCGTCATTATTATTCAACAGTGGAACCTTGTACACTACATGCGCTCCATACACATTTAAAATATGCTCATCCCTGGTGGTTATGATCATTCTACTTCCTGCGCATAGCAATTCAGGATTTATAGCCAATTCCTGCAGTTGCTCTAATTGATCAACATTGTCAAGAACTACAAGGACCTTTACATTGTGTAGCTTAATTACAATCCTGGATATTTCGGAAGGACTGTATGTCTCTAGATGTATTTCCTCTAGAGTTTGACGAAGAATATATTTGTGTACAGCAATAGCACCACCATCTCGATAAATTTTGCTTACGTTCTCTATAAAACAGCAAGCATCAAACTGATAAGAGATTCTATCATACAAGACAGTAGCATGAGTTGTCTTTCCTATTCCACCCATTCCCCAAATTCCTAAAACTCGAAAACCATCATCCTCTGAGCTTAATTTTAGAAGGTTTTCTAATGCTTCTACACGAGGTTGTATCCCAATTAGATCATCAGCAAACCCTGAGAATTTATGACCCAATGTTTCTATTACCGCCTGAACAATTTTTTCAATCTCTCCAAACTCTGGCCTGAAAGAGAGAGGAAAAATAAGATCACTAAATTATCACCTAAGAAAACAAGCATAAGTTTTTGTTCGGATAATATATTAAAAAGTGCAGCCTTTTGCTATAAAGCTCCTGCTATGCGCGAGGACCAGGGAAGGTTCAGACCCACGATCTATAGTAGGCAGACTAGTTTACATTTGGAAGAGGCTGATTCAATTATTCGAACTCATGACCTCCAAATCACATGGCGACAACTTCAACCATTATGCCAAGCCTCCCTTTCCATTAGGATAATATATTAATGGATTATAATTTTCATTGATAAAAATGTTCAGTTTTTTGCTTAATCAAGCTTGATTTGTTGATCAGCCACGAAAAAACTCAATAGAACACCACAGATTCATCATGTTAAGAGTGTATAAATAAACAACTAAGACAATAATGGTTTGTAATAAACTTACTTATCTCTTACATCCCAACCAGCCGAATTGGCCAAACGCCACATAGCTCTCTTCCATTGATCAACCTTGTTTGGAACATTTTTGAATTTCTTTGAATGTAAAACAAAGGCATTCTCGTACACTCCACTATGATTCCGCACATTAGATGGATCCACATCATAGAAAACCGAGAAAACGGTCTGTCCCGATGTTTTCTCACATTCAGCAATAGCAGCCATTTCCTCCAAGCACCATGTGGAGGCAGCATAGTCTTTCGAGAAGACAACGATAGAGATTCGCGAATCTTGAATTGCTTGTAGGAGCTGTGACGAGATGGGTTTTCCTTTGCGGAGCTTTTTGTCATCCTTGAAGGCGAAAATACCTTTCCTGATGAGATGATTGTAAAGATGATCGATGAAGGTGTTGCGGGTATCGGTACCTCTGAAACTGAGAAACACATCGTGTTTGCAGATCCTTTCCGTTTCGGTGCTGTTGGAATCCATGGGGGTATTGGAAGCTGTATCTCCCTGGCCCAATGGGCTCCGGTCGGAAGATGGCAGACGACCCAGCAGGGCCCAAAACGGTCGAAAGAGAAACGATAATAACGCATGACCTAGTCCTAGACAAGAAAATTATCATTGTTTTAGGGGGAAAAAATTGAGGCGACAGAAACCAATGCATACCATATTAAAACACTCACCTGAATAATTTGAGTCCATTTTTTGTGTCAAATTCCTTTCAGCGTACCCTCACCTCCAAAATTCACGCACAGTACAGCGACTTGAAGAACTGGGGATTGTTGAGGGAGTAACAGAAGCTTACTTGGTATTTGGTATAGATGAGAGATGATATTTGCAGTTATGAGTCATGAGACTTGAATTAATTGCTTGATGATCGTCCTGATCAACTTTAAAACAGATGACAGCTTAGCTTATGGGTTTGGAGACGAGGGGATTGCTTCTTTTTGGGAAGGAGTGAAGTATGGAAACGGGCAGAAGTAGTTGTTTACTTTTTGGCTTGCCTGAATGAAGTCAATGGTTTAACTTCGTTAATGTCTTCTTCACATTAAGATCTGGATTTTGGGTGTGTGAATTCATTCAGAAGCAATTCTTAATTCCTTAGTCAATTACTAATTATAAAAAAAAATCTGTCTAACCAGTATTCAAAGGGCACGTTAAAAAAATTTAAAAATAAAAATATTAAACAAAAAGTAAAATATTTAATATTTAAAAATTTAAAGGTGATTGCTTTGGTGCAATCAAAATTCGAAAGTGCCACTGGTGGCATTTTAGCATTTTTAATTTCTTAAGTCAAATTTAATAAATTGGATCTCTTATAAATTGTTAATTACGTACATAGAAATTTTTTAAATAAGTTTCCAAAAATTTATTTAAACCTCAGTGGTTGTTTGATTCTCGGGGACAGGTGGATACCGCGGATCGATGGGTCCTGACCAAGATGCAGGTTTGTTTGTTTTGTTTCATTCAAATAATGGTTAGGTGCGGGCTGGAGCGGTTGTGTGGTGTGGATTTTTTTTAGCACGAATTAAATTTAAATTTACGATGGTCCGAGTTGAGTAATTTGAGTGGACTCGCAATGGGAAATGGTTTCGATGCGAAGCCGATGATATTTGCTGAGCGGGATCAGTGGTTCGAATTGAGGGTGTGACACTGTCCGGGACAGGTGGAGGCGTGGATCGAGTTGGGCGGCTTAATGTGACGTCACGGTGGTGCAGGTTTGCCTGTTTGAAGGATGTAGTAGACTCGCGCGATGGGGACGGGTTTCGTTGCGACGCTAGTTAGGTGCAGCGGATCGGTGCGGGTTGGAGCGGTGAGGCTGAACAAAAAATGTTTGAATAATGCATTCGCAATGGTGGATGAACCAGATGATGATGGGTTCTTGAAGAAAATGTTTTCTTTGGGTATTGAAATAAAGTTTCAAAATAAAATTATTTTTATAATTAAATTGTATATGTCACATTATTATTTGGGTCATTCAATAAATTTAATAACTCACATTTTTTCAATTAAAAAATAATTAAAGGAGAAGTCACCAAATTTAAATCTTATTTTTAATTTCTTAACAAGTTAATAAAATCCTTAAAAAATAGTTCCAAAAATTATGTTTCAATGATTGTTGATTCTCCATACCTTATGATGTCTTGACCAAGATTATTGTTTGTTTTGTTTCAACATGTTGTGTGGTGTGGATTTTTTTTACCTAAATAGTGTAGTTTAAAAATGAATTTCTCACATAAGTGTAAGTCAAAAATTAATTTTTGAAATGATGTTAAATGAATAATAATATATAACAAGTTGTATTTTCAAAAAAATATTTATTATTATTTTTCAATAATAAGTCATTGTTCAAAGGCATGACATACATAGCGATATTTTTTTTATTATATTTAGATTAGTCGTACTTTTCATTCACGACTTATTTTTTAAAAAAAAAATTAATGAAATTTTAAGTAAGTCGTGGATGAAAATCATGACATATCTTTTTTAAAAAATAAACAAGTGAATTTGTGATCCATATTAGGATTTGTAATTTAATAATAAGTCATGACTTACTTATAAGTTTTTTTAAACAAATTGATTAACTTAAAAGGAAAATAATTTATAAGAAAAATAAAATTAAAAAATTTATACAAGATATTTTATAAGGAAAATAAACAAATTTATTATTTATCACTTGATTCATTTCTATGCAGTGATTCGGTATCACAAGGAGGTTTTTTTCTTGTGGGTGGTGGTTGAACCATTCATTCTTGTTCAACTCTATGTTCAGCCTCCTTTTATTCTTACTCTACTGCCACTTACTCTTGGTCTTTTTTGTAATGGTGTAGGGTCCTCATCATTACCACCATGTTTAGTGTCCTCGCTATTGATATTTTGTGAAGGCATAGTAGGACGATAATATGAAACTTCTCAACGCATAGTAGGATGATAATCTGAAACTATCGGTGTGGCTGCGAATGCAAAGAATAGAGTGCTAATATGGGAAACAAACATTGATAGTGGTGATTGAAAAAGTTGAGAAGTGGAAGGAACATGGTAAGGAAGATGATGGATGTTGATATGCCTCAAAGCCTTAGGAAAAATACACATTTTCATGTGCCTGTGTTTGATATGTTTGTGGTTGTCCATCAATATCTACCCTTTGACATGGTCGCGCACGTCGTCTTTGTCTTTGAGACTCCTACTCAGGTACAGTAAAATGTTAAGTAGAAAAGGCTTCCCCATGTATTATTAAGAAGGCTAGTGGATGGATCTGTTGCAAGACATTCAACATATCATTGCAGACCCAACTAATGGTGTGTATGGTTTGCAAGGGATTTTGGGTGGTGTTTGAAAAAGAGATATAGCCCTGAATTGCTTACACAAAAGAATACTGAAAGAAAATCTCATTATGTTGTTAGTGATATTTGATGTTAACATAACAATGTTATAATCACGTTAAATTAAATAATGAAAGAATGATCATATCGAGCTACCAGAATATGCACCCTAATGAGAGATATACCATGGGGTGCGACGTAAGTACCATTGCATATACTTTGAGTTGTCATGTAAATAACTAGTATATGCATTGGCTTGAAAGAGTAGGTTATGATGGTCCTCCCACAAGTCAATCCACTGGTGAAGACGATTGGGTCAGTATACTTCCCCTTTACCTCTTATATCAATGTTGTGAAGGGTATCAAAATTGAATGGGTCTGTTAGAATGCATTGTTCCAATCCAAATTTTTGCATTACCCGATCTGTAGGGTGCTACTCAATAGTGGCAAAACATATCAGTGGCACCATTACACGAGTAACTTGAGAGACAACAAGAATATTTAGCTGCATGATTTTCAGGTGTGGCATATGGTGTCCAAATAAACTGGTAAATATGGGTAATTGTTAATTTTCAAATATTAACTAATAATATGGTTCAAAGAATATAGAAATAGTAAAGTATATTGACCTCATCAATATGCAAATGGTCTAAAATTAACCGTATGATATTAGCAATAAGGCCAGGAATAAAAGTTGTGTTCCTGGGTCGACACCACCTGTTACACACATATAGATTTTTCACACACACACACACACACACAGATATAATATATATATATATATATATATATATATATATATATATATATATATATATATATATAAAATCATAGTTAAAGCATAGAGTAAAACAATAATTATTTCTAACAAAAAAATAATTATTTAATTTATGATTATACCTGTTGACAAGAGGATAACTAAGTCGGACTTGTATCTCATCATTAGATAATGGTTGTAGACATTGTGCAATATCAGGAATGCAATCCCACGCCTATGCTTGAAGAAGTAACAATCATCCTCCAATGTCAAACTATTTATCATTGGTAGCATGGTGCAAGTGTTGGTACAAAGAAGTCAGAATAGTTGATCCCCAACTATAATTCATAGTTATAGATAAATCTTCCAATAGAGGAAGATACATCAAGTGAACTCGAGCTTCTGATATATCTAGCATAAGAAATCCTTCAATCATTCGCAAAATATATGCTCTCGCATGTTGTTCAATGACAACCTGAGCAGCATTAGGTGGAAGTTTAATAAATGTTTCTTCCAACCAAGTTAGTTTTATGGCTTGTCCTTTGAAATCCTCTGGTGGTGGCACCGTTCCTAATAATTGTTCACAGATAGTTGGACAATTTGCTTGGGTAGCACCAGTCACAACTTCCCCATCAATTGGAAGTTCAAGCTAGACAACAACATCTTCTAATGTCACTGTGCATTCTCCATATGACAAATGGAATGTGTGTGTCTATGGCCTCCATCTTTCGACCAATGTTGTAATGAGATGATTATGGATGAGGACTTGGACAATATTTAAGACATTGCCAAAATCAACTTCATTTATTAACTCCTGCACAGATTCATGAGGCAAATCTCTCCGAACATAACGATGTCTGGCTCATGGCATGCATTCCTCTCCATTCCAAACTTTAGTGGAAATATATTGATCTTGAAGCCTTAATAAAGCTCCATCAATTGATCCTAGTCCAACATACTCCATTGATGAGAGTAAAAATTATTAAGGAATGGAATTGAAGAAGGAAAAAGTGAGCTTGGTGAATAAATGAAATTTGAAGAGATGTGTATACGAAATCACTCAAATTGAAGCCTTAATGGCTTATGCTATTGGAGGCTTGGTATTTATATACCAAATTGTAAAAAAAAAAAAAAAATCACACAATGGTTGTGAACCACGATTTACGTCAAAATTTAAAAAAAACAAAGAAATATGAAATTTGTGGCTGTAGAGCAACACTTGTACAAAATAACAAAAAAAAAACATACAAGTCGTGGCTTTGAGCCACGACTTACTTATTGCTCATGCACGGGGTGTGTTTCTGTGTACCTCATGAACAACGTGCAGAGCAGCATGCAGGAGAATCTCCATTGCTTCTTGTTTTGCCTCGACGCACAAAGCAACAGAAGCGCAGTAGAATCCACTGAAAGCAAGTTGCATTCAACTGCATGTGATGACTTTTTCTGCTCAACGTACTCATTGATTAAATGGTTCTTCGTCTCATGCAGTATGTGATACCATTTTTTGCTCTTACATACTCATCGGTTGAATGGCTTCTTCATATTCACGTGTGAGGGAATCCTCTGAAAGCTAACAATAATGGATCATTCATCCAAAGTCATCACATTTGCAATGAAGGAAGGAGAATCATGCAGGAGAATCTTGCAATAGCATGATATAAAAGAAATATTATAGAAGCCGGATTGTAGATGTGTGAAGACATCTTGCAAAAGTAGGAGAAGGAGTCACGCATGAAGAAAGATGAATGAAGGAATCCTTCTATCATGTCAAAATAATGATGAAAAAAAGTAGAATGAAGAAAGTTGAATAAAGGAATCCATCTACCATGTTAAAATAATGTTCCAAAATGTTCAGGTATATTCTGTAACTAATTGCTCTACATGTTCTTTCTTTTTTTTTTAGCATTACAAAATATATTCAGCATTTGATTCTTATAACTAAGTGACCAAGCAATCTTTCAATACAAAATGATTTTTAATTACATTATTTAACATAGAAGAGCATAGAAAATTTTTGAAAAAATTAGTTGAAAAAATATTTTTAATTAAATTATTTAGCACCAAATTCTTTTCTTGTGATTTTTTAATAATATTTTTAGCTTTTGTATGAGTATATTTAATTGGAAACATATATTTTAAAACTATAAATATGAAAAATAAAAGCGTGTAATTCAATAGTTGCTTAAAAAAATTAAATAATAAAGTTTTCATAATCAAATGTGAAGATATATATTTAAGATAATAAAGCTAACAATAAGGGAAGAAATTAACACTCTTTCTGCAAACTACAAAGCTTGAATTATATACTACAGAGCTAGAATTATACATTATTCATCCAATATTAGTCAGCACACTGTTGTGATTTCTGACCAATATTAATTTCTCGTTGTGGGCAATTATTTTGATTACGCCTTTCAGTTCTATAAACTTCACATTTCTTTATATGACTGGTCTCCCTTCTATCCATCTCATTATCGATATGAGAAGTTTGTAACCTTCCTAATGTATCTCTCCACATGGCAGGATTAGGAATGAAAATAGGACCCCAAATAAGAAGGTTGATATTCTTCATTCCCAAGTGGATGAGACTCAACCTTATACACTTTGAAGATGTGATCTAACCTATATATAAGTGCAATAAACTAATTACAATCTAAACTCAAACATGCATATGTTGCAATAGGATGAGAATATGGCAACATCAACAGTTAAAATTCACCATAATCACACCACTATTCATTCAGTTTTACTGTACAAACCATTGTTCATCGACCAACCTAAGGGTTTGCCATCTATTGGACCTCAAATACACTTATCTCCCTTGTGAAATTACAAACGCAGTGAAAGTTAGCTTGATGCCAATTTTCTTGCATCACTATCATGAGCTCTTTGCAATATAAGTGACCTGTCCTCATCATGTTCATTACTTTTTTCCCATTGTCAACAAACAATGAATTCAACCTATAAAAATGTTGTTTTTACTAAGGTAGTTATAAGCAATCCTTGTGCTCCCTTTAACACTAAATTTATGCACTCGGCAAGATTAGTGGTCATATGGCTGTAACGCCTTCCTTCATCATAAGTTTGAGTATGTTTCTCCTCTAGGATCTTATCCAACCACTATGCAGCCTTTCGATTCTCTAATTGCAAGGCCCGAAGCTTTGCCTCAAATCGTGGTCGCCTTAACTCATATCTTTTAAAAAAAATTAAATTATTAAATTAATTATTTTTTAAAAATATTTTTTTTAAAAAAATATTATTATTACTCATATTGATCACTCGTTTCTTGAGTTCAACATTTCTAAATACTTGAGTAAAATTGTTTCCAATGTGCTGAATGCAGTACACTAAATGGGCATTGGGTTCAACTAATCCAACTCGTTCGCTTAGCAGTGCTACTAGAAGACCCTTGCCTCTATCTGAGATTATGCATATATTTGATTGTGGTGTCACAAATCTGCGAAGATAATACAGGAACCATGCTCAAGCTTCTTTTGTCTCCCCATAAACTATGGCAAAGGAAATTGAAATGACAGTTCTATCACTATCTTGTGCAACAACAACTAGCAGTATCCCACGATATTTACTGGTCAAGAACATCTCATCTACTTGAACAATTGGTTTACAATATGCATACCCTTGAATGCATGACTTGAATGACCAAAACACACGATCAAGAACCACATTGCTAGGATCTTCCGTACCATCAACATAATTTGGTGAAGTATGATATCTCACAATTGTACCAGGTACAAAGTGTTGGACAACAGTCATCCATTTGGGTAACTCACTGTATGATTCCTCCTAATCACCAAAAAGTTAGGAAAATGCCATTTGTTTTGCCTTCCACGCCGTTTTGTATGTGACTGTATAGTTGAAACGGGTTCGCACATCTGCAATCAAGGCCTTTTTTAAGATGCCATGATCTACATTCATTAATCCAACAACACATGAAGAAATTAGTGACAAGTCTAATCTATGGTGATCTTGAGAAATCAATGAAAATGTGCAAGTTTGTTCCCTTACAATTTTTTTGATCTTCCACTTGTCATGTCTTTTGTTGAATGATGCCCTAATTCTCCATTCACACCCGTCACCAAATTTCTTACACCTAGCGACGTATCTGTCAAGTTTGGTCTCTTTCATCACATAGTCAAATGGGTTATTAATGTGGTACTACTTAATTGCATGGATTGTTGCTTATTTTGATTCAAATTGCATGTCAACCAACAAATCATTATTCACATTCACACTGTTTCCTCTCCTAATTCCATAATCATAAGGAGATTCAGGAACATGTGTTGCCTACAAATTAATATTAGATAAAAAGGAGGATGTGGTAACATAAGTTATAGTGGTAGGTTCACCAACACCTATCTCACCTACTCCGTTGCCCTCATCACCTTCCTCATACTCCTCATCTTCATTAAAATCATTTACATTATCTCTTATAACTGGAATTATATTATTTGGATCATATAATTTTGTCGAATGAATATTTACCTCAATAGCATGGTTGATGATCATAAGACTTAAAGGCCTATAAGATCATTATATTCATAAATATTATTAACATCAACAACAAATGAACTACAAGTAGCGTCATATGATGACATCTCTCAATTTAAGTTTAAAAAAAGAGAAAAATTTCATATCAATAAACGTAAAAAAGTTGTAATAATAAAAAATTATAACTAACATTCTTAGTAAATACCTTTAGTTAAGAGAATTAAATGATAATGAGTCAAGTTTGATACAAAGTAACAATAGCGGAAATAACTTAAAAAATATTGAAATATGAAGCAACAACAAAAGAAGATAGTATAATGCAAACCTTGACAAGTCATCACTTATTATTAAATTGAAAACTTTGATGCAAGTGGTAGATGATATTAAAAAAAAAAAGATAAGTCGTAACTCACAAACATGATTTATTTAAATTAAAATTTTACAAAAATAAGTCGTGTATAAAAAATACAACTTATTTATAATTTACCAAAAATATAATAATAAAAAAAGTGACACAAATAAATCGTGTTTCTCAATTATGACTCGTTATACAATACTGTTACTTTGGCACCGTTTTGACATTTGAGTTTTGCTTATACCTATATAAGAAATCAATTTCAAAATGTATTATTGTGATAAAAAAAATCGTGTAGCGTCCAAATTAGCCGTGATGAAGTTCGGCTCATTACAACAATTGAGCTACGCGTGAAGGGGGAATTAAGGGCTCTTGGAAGCAAATCAAATTTTATAATTTTTTTATGAAATAACCAATAAAAAATTGATTTTTATAAAAATATGTATGTAAACATTTTTTATCATTTAAGAAAAACGAAACTTTTAACATATCGGACTTCAAAAAAAAAAAACTATGGGAATAATTCTTTTAGTATAAATATTGCAAATAACTTTTCAATACCCTCGAGACAAATTTTTAAACCCAAAAATTAGATTCATTCAAATTACTGAAAATTAGATAGGATTCATTATGACTTCCATAATTTTAAACCTAAATCACAAATGTGTTGCCGTTTAATGTTTTATGATTATAAAAAAAAAATTAAAATATATACCAACATACTTTTATAAATTAAAAACTACTAAGCAACATATTCATTAAGACCTCTCTCTCAGCTGAAATGAAACTTGTCATTTGGTGCTCAGTTATTCAAATTCCCAAACCATTGGAAAAAAGATGTAACACTGGACTAGCAATTTCTAAAAGATCAAAGAAAGGTCTATATATGTTCCGATTCCCAGAATGGTGTGCACTACTGGCGAACCCAAAAAACAACGATGCAGCCAATGAGACTGTTTACCATGCCACCAAGAAGAGGGAAGCAGATATGTATCCCATCAACACAAGTAGGTAGCAGGTTGTGCCATTCTAAAACGCACTGTGCCTCTTTACAGTTGAAATGTTCACCAGTGTTCCATACTAAACACAGTATCTAATTCAACCATCAAGCCTCTCGAAGAAATAAAGATATCCCATGTCCTTGGGAGGATTAATGGATACCCGAACCTTGTTGTCGTTGAAAATGACCCATCTACCATCTTTTAAGATGTGGGCAACGTAGTGACCACACAGCGTCGAGGCTCCCATGTGGCTAACAATTCCAATAAGTCGATATCCTGTGGAAAGCCAACCAAAACAAAGAGAAAAATCATTAATACCAAATTGTCAAAATAATAACATGAATATGAACACTTAATCTATACTTATGGAATATGAACTGAGTTGTAGGATGACATTCAGCAAGACAAGTAATAGTAATATTGCTTCGTTTTTTTCTTTGGCTGATTAACGATAAAAAATAATCAACAGCAAAGTAAAAGCAACTTACTTCCTCCTCCATCAGGTAAGTCAGCATCCATGCTGGAAACTGATGCATCGGGATTGCTAAATATCCAATCCGTTGCTTTCTCAATGTCACCACCCTATAGAGCAATTATTTCCATTGATACAATCAAAAACATCTCTGGACAATTTACCCAACCAAATCCCAGACACAAGGGAGAGGGGGAAAATATGAGAAAATTACCGATGCCTTAAGTGCCTTTCGAGCAATATCTTCTTGAAATCCAAATGAAATTAGAGTATCAATTTTTGATTGGTCAACACTTTCAGAACCATGCCATTTTGAAATAGGAGTCTCAATATCTAAGAATAAACAAAATATATCCATCATCATCTCATGTATTAAGAGGTACTTGGCTAAAATGATTTGTTTTGCATAATAAAGAAAACCAATAATAGATACCTGGATCGTCCATGTGAGACAGTAACCAATTCATTGCCTCTTCTACTCCAACATTTGAGGTATTCATAGCAGCTTTCTGACAATGAATATGGTTAAAGCCCATGGAAACCAGCTGTGAGACAATGTCTTCATTGGCCCAAGGTTTGTCTGAATCCTCCTCAATGGGTACTGTACAACACAGATAACAAATGCCAAGAGATTTGCACAATTTCAGCTTTACTCCAGCTAAAATAGTAATTAGGTTATTTAGCTGAAAGAGGCACAAGTCCATCTGAGACAATAATAGTTGCGAACACTGACGAGAAGCGAAATTTGTTAGTTAACTAAAATACCTCACAAAAAATGGATTGTCGACAGTGCTCTTTGTTGTATACTATATATTCATTAATATAAGAAATGAACAAGTTCAGTATAAAAAAGATTAAAGAAGAGATAATGCTAAAAATCTTATTTTGCTGAACTTAAAGTATATGCGGAATCATAAGTAATGGAAAATAATATTATCAATGTAAGCCACTAAGTTTATAAACTTGATCTCTTGACATCATACAAATTCCACTTATGAGATGGCAGGGAGACCTTAAACACAAAAAAATGTTGTATATATGTGGACTCAATAACCCAAAGTTAGTTTTGATACAACTTTTCTTCTTTCGATTTCTTTGAATCAAATTATATGTTTTCCTCTATTTGAGTCTCTATTATCTAATAAACAAAAAAATATCTTACATACCCCCATCTGGTAACAGCTCCTCCCCAGGTTGATGACCTTTGCTGCGCATATGATTAATATCTATGATATCAGGAACATCTATATACACATCTGATAGATGAGAAGCTCTCAGTAAGAAATAGATATAGGAAAAAGATATTAAAAGAATAGTAGTTAGTAATGTAAATAGACGACACAATGGTACAAAATGTACCAAGCTTTTTAGGTACCCATCCTGCCTCCATAACAAATTTCCGCATGTGTAACACCAGGTAATCAGGGAATGATGTCAGACCAGCTGTCCTGCAGATTAAATAATGTTTCAGCATCAAGATGATTATCAATGCTCCAATAATAAGAACAACATCATTATATTAGCCTAGCAAAGTAACACCTAAGCACGCGTGATTGTCATCTACTCACCAAAGTCAAAGACATTAATAGGCTAAATTTCTCATGAAACCAAAGAAGAGCCACGAAATACCCTCTGTAACTTTATCCAATATGAACCAAGATGCATGCCATTGTAATTTAACATAATTCAGAAAATTCAGAATGCTTACTTCACTGCTTTTGTCTTTGTTTTCAAGGCAGTGCTGTAAAAATCATGTATATCCTCAGGAGCTGAGAAGTTTGTAAGGCAAGCTTCTAAAGGCACCCTTGGACGTACAATCTCATCGCCAGACCTATCAGAATAAATATGATTAGCAGAGCCTGGATAAGCAAATGAAGGAAATAGTAAGATTCCTAAACATCTGAACTTACACTTCCTTTCCTTCAGAAAGTTTCTCTGCTTTCAGCTTGTGAAATGATTCTAATTCTTCTGAAATTTCTCAAAAAAATACAATTATTAGATACAAGTCCCCAAGATTTCTCAGTTGAGTCAAGGTTGGTAACTAAAAAACCCACCTTTGTTAGTTGCTTCATGCAATGGGATATTAAGAGAAAGAATGTAGTCATGCCTTCTATTATACGCAACTTTTCCAGATGAACACAAGATTCGATCTTCAATACCAAACTTGAAACTCCTCGCAGGATCCAGTTCAGTCTTCCCAGTATTAGCTTGTTCAACTTGACCAAGAAAATGAAGGAAAAACTCTAAAGCATCCTAACATTAAGTTGGAATCAAACAGTCAGAAGATAGCAAAGTAACATGTCTCTAAATAGAACAATAACTATAGTAAAGTATGGATGGAAACAACTTTTATTGAATCAAAACATCAAAATTATCTACTTTAGGGCTTATTAGAATCCAAAAATAAATACAAGAAGGCCTAAATTTTATGAAAACAATTATAAGTAATAAACCAAACAGAAATCAAGGGCTGACATGATTCCAGCTTCAATTGATATTTTCTCTGCATCTTCTTCTGCCTTATGCGGTGAGGTGGCTACAAACTAAGGTTCAAGTAAACATAGATATATTTTCATATATGCTTAAGCTTAAAGTTACATTTCCAAGTGAATTCATAAATAACTAAGGACAAATCAAATGAAATAATATCAAACACTTTTTTTTGTATTAATATCAAACTCTTCTTACACCATCAATTCATGTTCAGAATATAAAAAGTTACTAAACATACCTGTTGCCGCATAGATGAAAATTCAGGATGGCTGGCAGCAATTACAGCTTTGAACATACGTGGGGGTATCCCTTCCTGTTTCTAATGTTTGAAGACAGTGGGACAAGGGCAAACAGAAAAAATGAACAAAGAAAACTCATCAAAATAAGAAACAATATAACGAAACAGAGAATATATTAGAAGTTGAGAACATTCAATAACATGAATCTTTTATTTTTTAAATTGATACTTCAACCAAAACCCATAATAACATGATCAACCCTTTCAGATAAAAGCTCATTTAAAAAATCATTTCATTTCCGAAACTATAACAGTATATAATCCCACCAAAAAAAAACATGAAGATATTGCTCGCACTGATCAATTTAAAAACTTAAACATTAATGACGGTATAAGTTGACTAGGAATTTTAGTCACCAAAGGGTTAGAAAGCTTACAGCAGTCGTAGTTGAAGAAACATCATTTGCATTTTCATCATTCTGGATGAAAGAAGGTGGTAACATAAAAATAATGAAGACTCTACACAAGTTTTCAAGATAAATGTGCTGATACGAGTACATACCTCAAATGCCGGAGTAGAATATTTACCAGACAGTAAACCATGTGCCAATTTTGTCCTGAAGTAAAATGAGAACCATTATCATATTTCTCTTTTGAAGGTTTTTATCCCCCCTCCCCCCAAAAAAATAAAATAAAATAAAAATCTGTTTTGAAGTACCTCCCTATTATTTATAAACATTTTCTTTTATGGAGGAAACAGAATGCTCTACTAGAATATGCAACTACTGTTATAGATATGGATTATTTACATTAGTAACCAAATCCATCTTTAACATGCTAAAAGTAGAATAGTAGATTATAACAAAGATCCACACATGCAGTGGCACAGATGCTATAAAAAAATACACATATTAATAACAAAACATGACCAATAGAAAAGAGATAGCAGCAGGATTCTAATAAATTGAAACAATCTAGTTACTTACAACTGCATATTCAGGTCCACAGTTGGATCAGCAGGAGCTGCCTCAAATGCCTTCTTTAAACTTTGCTTTATATAGTACCTAAGATGCAATCATAATAGAAACTTAAGTAAGTGCAAACAGGGTTCAAACAGTTCGCAAGAAAATTAGAGACATGAGCAGACCTTGAAGAGAAGGATTGTGTTGAAAACACAACTTGCATAGTTGCTGCCAAGTAACAACTGGAAGAAAGAAAAATGAGGACGGAAAAAACCATCAAACAAGTACATTATAACAAGCAGAAATCAAAAGGGATCAACTCTACCTGTTTCCAAGATTGACCAATCCTGTATATCCAGGTCCAAAAATTGGTTCCATTTCCTGTCCATTTTCTTGGATTCGATTCCAATCAAAATTGGTATTTTGATCAAGTTCTCTTTCAGCAGTCGTCATTTCAGTCTGAATATATAAGAATGTGGTAATTTAGAAGAATTATATGACACAATATCTTATTATTGGTAAGCATACTCTTACACAAGTATGAGTCACAGAGTAATCTGCCAAAAGTTAAAAGCTTAACCATCCATCAATAACTATCACATTAACCTGTTCCATAGAAGGGGAAGAAGCAGGCCCAGTAATTGGAATATATTGAATGATGAGACATTTCCATTTTAAAGATGATCATCCAAGCAATAAATGATCACCGGTCATCAGCTTAAGTCTAACATCTTAAACTCAGGAGAGATGTTAGTATTTGGATCTCGTTGGTTGAATATGATATAGCAAAATTCACAATAAGGAAAACTGCAAACACCAAATACCCATACACCCCCCCCCCCCTTTTCAAATTCATAGGTATCCTTCAACTAAACAAATGCTTTCCCCATTCCAAAGAGCAAGCCCTAGATCCTTGAGATAAGCAACTTTTCCAATCTCACATTATCAAAAGAAGTGATTCGCAAAAAGGAAATAAAGCATGTAATCCTGCACAAGTACAAGGGGTCCAATGCAGGACTTTATTCCACAAGTTGCCTTTATGGACATTATGGCCACCGCGTAAAACATTCATATATTAGAAGGGAAAAAGTGCAATACATGTCTTTTCAAATGCACCATCAAGCTCTGAATTATTCCAAAAAAATGTATTTCCATTTCAAAAGTAATGCTTCCTATATTGTGAAGGCAGACAATATGATAAATGATAGTGCTATTGTTAACAGCCATAAAGTCAACAGGTCAGGTCAGAGACACGAGGAGTAATCGAGTACCATCTGAAAAATATCAATTCAAGATAAAGAGTTAACCTTTTGAAGTGATGAGAAGTCAATGCCAAAAAATGCCAGATGCTGTGCTAAAAGTGGGTCCAAGACACTGTCATCCTCTGGATAGGAGAAAACATCTGAGCTGCCACAATACATTATCCATAATTAGCACACAATGCAAAAAATAAATAAATAAAATAAATTCAGCATCTGCTTCACAGTATATATTGTAAACTACACGGTTTAAAATGATTTATTCAAACTAAAAATAATCAGTGCCACAACTGGATCTAAATAACAGACTTTAAAGCTTGATTGACATAATGATTAGCAACTTTGCTCCTTCAACATGATATCATTGCAAAATTTGCAAGTTGGCATCTAGCATTCAAAGTAAACACTTCTATCTTTAAGAAAATTGTGCTACATGAAAATCACATCCTTGTATTTGGGACAAGCAAACACATTTTACAAATAAAAAAAAAATTGGTTCTTTAAAATAGTTAAAAATTACATACAGAATATATAGAGTTTTCCAAGGGTTCCAAGCTTAAAATTACTACAAAACGATTCCATTATCTTTTAGGCAAACTAGCTAACTTTTAACCCCCCCTCCCAAAAAAAAACAAGAGACTCAACTCAGGCTAGGTTTATGTTCCCTAATACTTTCTAATTGCATCCTATATTTCATAAGGAAATACTCTGCTATTAGCATTACGATATTCAAGTTGAAATTTAAAGTATTGTTTATTACTATTTGAAGCCCATTACCACAGTAGGCAAAAAACAGTTTAGCATAAACTGCATAATCAATTGAAAAGACCAGTATAAAAATAAAAATAAAAAACAAACAAACAAACTTATCACCCAGAAATAATCACATAGGCATAATAGTAACCCTTCATGATTGCAAATTGAATCATGCTATACTATACAAGTAGACCATCGAAACTAATAGGTGCATAAGAATTCCAAAACACGAATATACTGCAAGGGGCATCACCTGCTACTTCCAGATCAGCAGTGATAGTCCCGAGCTTTACAGCAAGAGGGTAGCCAGTCTTTTTATAATGTTCAATAGCATGGTCGTTTCCACCACTTCCATCCCAATTTCTCCTCCCACAAAGGATCACTCCATCAGTCAGATTTAGCCAAAGATTGTCCGTCTTGTCACACTCGGAACATTTCCACCCAGATGGAGGAATAACAACACCATTGTCAATCTGCTGTAAATTCACCGCGTAGGTACTAACTTGTTTCTTATCAGCAGTCCAAGCTGCAACTTGCTCCTTTCGTTCAGCACCCTCAGCTAGTAAGATAGCATCAGCAGCCAACCTTACCTGAAGTATTTTAAACATATAAGATAAATAAATTAAACTCATCTTTAGCATAAAACTTCTCTTTGCATCAAAAATGGGGTGAAAAAGTACCTTCTCTGGCAATTCCACTGAAGGGAATGGAAGAGATACATAGTCAGGAAATATAACTATACTATGAGTTTCTTCATATTCAGGTTCATTGTTATCAAACCCCCCATCAACACCTACAAATTAATAAGATGGATAAAAATGTGTTATCCAGAAAAGAAATGCCAATTGCTAAACAGCCAAACTTATGATTCCACAACCCAAAACCTAGAATATCAGAGCCAGAGCAATATCTCAGTATGACCAAAAAGAAATATACATAACAAACACACTCAGAAGTTAAGTAACAACTGAAGCAAGACATACCCAGAACCCTAAAGAAAAAAAAGGTTTAATCATGTGAGATATATGATCATGACATGAACAACCATGACCCAATTCACATATGACATACCTATAGCCAAGAGAGTGGGTTTCTTAGAAGGCCTGTCTTCTGGGACTAGCTTCTTAGACTGCTTAACATGCAAATAAACAGGATTACCAGTCTTCTCAAAATTCCAACCCACACAGTCCTTCCCAAAAGCAAGGAAAGTGAACATGTCGATGAACAATCCACCTTCTGACTTCTGAAATTCATCAAAAAAATAACCCACCAACACCATGCATCAATTTAATGTATAGCGAGCAATTTACAATGAAAAATAATACTAATTTGATTTTCCAATTAGAATAAGGGAAAATAGTGGGAATCCAAAACCCATTTGCATCAATATCTATCTTAAGCCAAAAAAACATGTGTAAACCACAACAAGGTTGCTTTTTGAAGTGAAAATAAAAAAAGGGGGAAAACGGAGGAGAAGAATTACGGGGGTGTCGAAAGACAAGCAGCATTCGTGCTTGTAGATGCGATTGGTGGGTTCGGGGATCCGAACCCGGGAAAGGTTTGATCGGAGTAAATCCATAGGGTCCAGTTCCATCATTGTCGAATCCCTAAGCAAGCAGAAACCAAAAACCCTTTCGGTTTGAAAGAAGAAGAAGAAGAAGAAGAAGAAGAAGAAGGGTTTTGGTTTAGAAGAGAAAAGAATCAGTGGTTTGCCCTAAGCCAATGGCAAGTTAAGTATCTTTGTACCCCACAAACACAAACAGCTGCTACTACTAAAAAGGAGAATAAAATAGCAATCGAGCTATATATCTAACAAATATACATTCAACTTGTATCTGTCGTATCTTCTGTACGAATATTTGTCTCTTTTCATTTTTTCTACCTGTTCGTATTTTGTTGCGAAAACAAGCTTTTCATTCGCTCCCTCCCTTTCTTCTTTTCTTCCCTCTATTTCTCATTTCTTTCTTTCTTTTTTTTATCTCTGTTACATCTCCTTTTTCTCTAATACTATCTCACTCACTAGGGCACCCACCTACAACATTTTAATTCTTGTTCTCTTGTCCTCATTCTCGTTCCCTCATTTTCAGTCATCACTCACTCTCTTCCCTCACTCTGACTTTCACACGCACACGTGGAGTTCGAGTTTTGTGGATTTTCTACAATTTAGATAAGTATCCTCCACTTTTCCCCATAATATTTCGTGTTTCCTAAGATGAGCACTTGCAATTTCTGTGAAACGTTGAGTATTTTGGGTGATTTCTGCGTATTATGCTCTCTGTTTAGTGAGTTACATTTTTTGTTGGGTACAAATCCATGAAATCTATTTTTGTTGGCTGTGTGTTGATTAGATGGGTAAATAGGAGAATGCTTGTTGGTTCATTCGTTAGTTTATTTGGTATATTTTGTTTCTGTTAGGAGGATTTAAAATGATTCATATAGCAGGAAGGGTTGGTCCATTGATATGGTTTGTGGTAAATCAAATATTAACTGGTTAATATGTTTAGAATAAGTGGTTAATCTTTACATGTTTCTAGTGAATCCAAAATGAGTTCCCAACAGTAGAGGTAATTACTTACAAATGAACTACTAGTGGAGTGGAGTTGGGATGGGTTATGGGCTGGTTCATATAGCAGAAAGAGTTGGTCCATTGACATAGTTTGTTGTGAATCTCATTACTTGGTGAATCTAAAATTAGCTGGTTAATATGTTTGGAATAAGTGGTTAATCTTCACATGTTTTTGGTGAATCTAACAATCAGTTTCCAATAGTGGAAGTAATTACTTACAAATGAACTACTAGTAGAGTGGAGTTGGGATGGGTTTTGGGCTGGTTCATATAGCAGAAAGAGTTGGTCCATTGACATGGTTTGTGGTGAATCTCATTACTTGGTGAATCTAAAATTAACTGGTTAATATGTTTGGAATAAGTGGTTAATCTTCACATGTTTCTGGTGAATCCAACAATGAGTTTCCAACAGTGAGGGTAATTACTTACAAATGAACTACTAGTGGAGTGGAGTTGGGATGGGTTTTGGGCTGGTTCATATAGCAGAAAGAGTTGGTCCATTGAGCATCCTTAATTTCTTACCTAAGCGTTGCTATAGAGGTAAAACATATCCTGTTTTAGAAGAGAAAGAGTAATGGCATGTTTTGAATTCTATTTCTATACACTTTAAAATTGCCACTTAGTCATTTGAGACTTATTTGAGCACACGTGAAAGAAGATTAACATGACTACCATTGTACGCGATTTTGTTAACTAGATGGTTCCAAGCTATCTTTTTAAGCTTTATTTCATCTCAAAAGTGATTAATTGTGGCCTTTATAGAATAGACCCATTCGAATGGGTCTCTATCCTCATTATCTATTGTCATTTGTATGTTTACTTTTCACTGTCATTTCTTAACTTTCATAATAAAATCTAGATGTTGGTGAAATACAAAATATGCTTGTAACATGACAGTAGATACTTGATAACTTACAGGTGTGTGTAGCAACCCAAAACTGAAGTTGATGGAGGGTTCAAATAATCTCAATACATCCGAGGCTGTTGATAATGTGGAAGAAGCATGTGAAAATGACTTCATTATGAGTGATGCCTTGGATGGCGAGTTTGAAAGTTATGAGCAAAAACAAGGGATGTTGTTTGCATCAGAGGATGATGTTAAGGAATTTTATAGGAAATATGCTTACCAAAAGGGATTTAGTATTGTAAATAGAACTTCAAAAAAAGGAGATGATGGTAAGGTAAATTACATTATGCTAGCTTGTTCAAGACAAGGAAAACATGTGTCAACAATACCAAACACTTTGAAGACACTTCCAACTAGACGGACAAATTGTGAAGCAAAAATTACAATCAAGAACATGGGAGATGGACAATGGTTCATTAAGACAGTTATACTTGAACACTCTCATGAACTTAGCCCAACGGAGACGAGAATGTTGAGAGTTAACAAGAATCTTAGCATGCACGTGAAGAGAACAATCCAAGTGAATGATGATGTAGGGGTGAGAATACATAAGACAGTCCGGTCTCTTGCTTATGAGGTGGGAGGTTACGAGAACTTATCATTTAATTAGCAAGATGCTAGAAATTATGTCAACAAGGAAAGACGTACAATTGGTAAGGAAGGTGATGGGAAGGCTTTGAAGAATTATTTTGTTAGAATGCAAGAGGATAATAGTAATTTTTTTTACGATATAGACGTTGATGATGATTTTCATGTGCAAAATGTATTTTGGGCTGATGCTAGAAGTAGAGCCACCTATGAGACATTTGGAGATGTTGTGACTTTTGACACAATATATTTGACAAATAAATATGACATGCCATTTGCTGCTTTTGTCGATGTGAATCATCACGGCCAATCAGTTTTGCTTGGATGTGGTCTAATTTCAGCTGAAGACATGGAGTCATTTGTGTGGCTATTTGAATCATAGCTTCGTTGCATGTCAGGTAAGGCACCTGTTGGTATTGTCACAGACCAATGCAGGGCCATACAAAATGCTATTGAGATAGTCTTTCCAACTACTCGACATATGTGGTGCCTATGGCATATAATGAAAAAAATCCCTGAGAAACTGAAAGGTTGCATTGAATATAATAATATCAAGAATGCAATGAAAGTAGCTATTTACGATACCCTAACAGTAGAAGATTTTGAAGAAAAGTGGTCTGCCTTCATCAAAGAATTTGAACTAGAAGATAACAATTGGTTGAGTGGTTTGTACATGGAGAGACATAGATGGGTGCCAATTTTCTTAAAGAAGTATTTTTAGGCAGGGATGTCACCAACACAACGCAGTGAGAGCATACATGCTTTCTTTGATGGATATATCAACTCAAAGACAAGCCTACAACAATTTGTGAAGCAGTATGATAATGCTCTAAGAAGCAAGGCAGAAAAGGAATTTCAGGTAGATTTCAAGTCAATGGACTCCACAATTCAATGTGGATCAAACTCACTCATTGAAAGGCAGTTTCAATTCGAGTACACCCATGCAAAGTTCGTTGAGGTCCAAGCTGAATTCAGAGGAAGAATGGATTGTTTTGCATCCATTAAGTGTGTGGAGGGAATGCTTTGTACTTACCATGTGAGAGCGGATATGGTAGTTGGAGGGATAGCAAAGAATGCTATTTTTGAAGTGGTATTTAATCGTGACAATCACGATGTTAGTTGCAATTGCTTGTTGTTTGAGTTTAGAGGAATTATGTGTAGACATTCACTTTGTATCCTTGGTAATGAGATGGTTCAAGAAGTACCGTCAAAATATATTTTACGTAAATGAAGCAAAAACATTAGATGGAGACATGCTTACATAAAAAACAGTTACGATGTGACTTTGTTGAAGCCACAAATGCAAAGGTTTAATAAATTATGCAAGCATTTCTATGAAGTGCCTGAAGTTACTGCAGAGTTTGAGGATCTCACAGACGATCTCCACCGGGGCCTATATGAATATAAAAGCAAGATGCATTCGATGGCTGCATCTAAGCAAGCTGGTAAAACAACATGCAAGGGTGATGACCGTCAAAGGAACTAGACTGCGGGCATTGAAACTGCTGACACTAGCATTCGTAGTCCATTGCATGTACCGCGTAAAGTACGACCACTAAGTAATAGAAAAATATCTAAAGTTGATCGAGTAGGCTCCAAATTGAGAAAGAGGAAGCACCAGCGTTGTCAAACTTTGACAATTGATGTATGTATACATGAATTTGCTAATTATCATTGTATAGGATGTTTTGGTTATGTATATGTTTTATCTAGGCTGATTAGCATCCCCTTTTATTAGTATATTAAGTTATTTTATTGTGAACATGTAGGAGTGCATTGATGGAAGCTCGAGTCAGATGGATGGAAAGAAGTTACGCATAGAGTCATCTATAGAAGTGAACAGCTGTAGAGAATGTCGTGATGATTGTACTATGGTGTGTGTATACACCAAAATTGTTTATCATTTGTAATTATTGTTGAAATGGTTGTTAAGCTTTAAACTACTTACACTTAAATTATCATTTGTGATTTGTTTTAATGAATGAATGTTTGGTATATTATTGCTTAATAGTCCACAACTATTGAGCTGAGTGCAAATGTTGATGCACCAATGTGTGACGGTAGCTATTGGGTTTCACAACTATTACACAACTCATCAGTTGATTTTTTATCATTATTAGAAGGAATTGATCATGATGTCAGTCAAAGGCCATAGACATGTCCAGCATATGCTCAATAAGTTCATTGTAGTTATTGAAATTGACATGCTTATATGTTTTTATCCAGGGTTGTCATAGTCAAATGTCATACACCAATTTGTTGGTTAGTGGTAATGCAGGACAATTTGAAGATACTCAAGCTGGGAATCAGTGACATAGTACAAATCTAACATTGTATAAATTATATAGGGTAGGTTCATGTACATTCTTCAAATTAGCACTAATCTAAACTACTATTGTTTTGCAGGTTGATTTCTTTTTTTTTGGTATATAGGATAATTTACA
Source organism: Ormosia emarginata (assembly GCA_029884605.1). Lineage (NCBI taxonomy): Eukaryota > Viridiplantae > Streptophyta > Magnoliopsida > Fabales > Fabaceae > Ormosia > Ormosia emarginata. The sequence continues at coordinate 6,072,605 of JAQQTP010000080.1, forward strand.
TGGGTGTGCTGACAAAGACCTAAGTGCAAATTGGTGAAAGTGCGCTTACACTGTGATTTGGTCTAAACATTCTTTGCCCTAAACCATGAAAATAGATCTTAATGGATCATTAGGAACCCCTTTAAGTAGTTGCTTTGTCCTTTTAAGTGGATTGTTTCTGTGCTGTAGTTATTTATGCTTCATATGTAATGTGTATATAATACATGTAATTACACGTAGAGGGGGAAGATGTATATAATTTTTGAGGGTGAATGGTAGGAATGTATCATTGCAATGACACAATATTAGTGATGTATATGGATATATATTGTGGTACATAAGCGATAAATAGCTCTTTTGTAATCCAAGTGTATTTTTGTGTATTTTTACCTGCAGCCTCAAGAATAATTGAAGTTGAAAGAAATATCAAATACAGGCCCCCCATTAGGAACTAATTTTTTGGATTATCCATTGACTGATATAGATTAACCACTTATTTGCAATGTATTGAGCAGTTACTCATGAATTCACCAATTAATGAGATTCACCACAAAACCATGGACATTCACGGGTGATCTTGTCTCTAAAGTGGTGTATCTCATTATTTGGTCAGTTACAAAATAAGTGGTTAATACGTTAGAAATAAGTGGTTAATCAGTTCACGTTTCTGGTGAATCCACAAAAAGTTCCAGAAACATTTTCAAGTAATGGGGAGAAACTAGTTAGAAATGAATCACTAGTGGAGTGGAGATGTGCAATGTTATTTTTAACAAGTTGGGAGTAAATTGGCAGAAAACCATGGAAAAAGGAGGTGAATCTCATGGTTTTGGTGAGTTCAAAATTAAGTAGTTAATACACTATGAATAAGTGGTTAATATGAACAAGTTTCTGGTTAATACAAAAAATTTCCAAACAGTAGAGGGAAACTAATTAAAAACGAATTATTAGTGGAATAGACATATGTAATGTTGTTTTTAACAAGTTGGGAGTAGATTGACAGAAAACCATGGAAAATGGGTGAATCTCATGGTTTTGGTGAGTTCAAAATTAAGTGGTTAATACACTATGAATAAGTGGTTAATATGAACAAGTTTTTGGTTAATACAAAAAAATTCCAAACAGTGGGCGGAAACTAATTAGAAACGAATTATTAGTGGATTGGACATATGTAATGTTGTTCTTAACAAGTTGGAAGTAGATTGGCAGAAAACCATGAAAAAAGGGGTGAATCTCATGGTTTTGGTTAGTTCAAAATTAAGTAGTTAATACACTATGAATAAGTGGTTAATATGAACAAGTTTTTGGTTAATACAAAAAATTTCCAAATAATGGGGGGAAACTAGTTAGAAACGAATCACTAGTGGAATGGACATATGTAATGTTGTTTTTAATAAGTTGGGAGTAGATTGGCAGAAAACCATGGAAAAATGGGTGAATCTCATAGTTTTGGTGAGTTCAAAATTAAGTGGTTAATACACTATGAATAAGTGGTTAATATGAACAAGTTTCTGTTTAATACAAAAAATTTCCAAATAGTGGGGGGAAACTATTTAGAAACGAATTACAAGTGGAGTGGACATATGTAATGTTGTTTTTAACAAGTTGGGAGTAGATTGACAGAAAACCATGGAAAAGGGGTGAATCTCATGGTTTTGGTGAGTTCAAAATTAAGTGGTTAATACACCATGAATAAGTGGTTAATATGAACAAGTTTCTGGTTAATACAAAAAATTTCCAAATAGTGGGGGGAAACTAGTTAGAAACGAATTACTAGTGGAATGGACATATGTAATGTTTTTAACAAGTTGGGAGTAGATTGGCAGAAAACCATGGAAAAAGGGGTGAATCTCAAGGTTTTGGTGAGTTCAAAATTAAGTGGTTAATACACTATGAATAAATGGTTAATATGAACAAGTTTATGGTTAATCCAGAAACATTTCCAAGTAATGGGGGGAAACTAGTTAGAAACGAATCACTAGTGGAGTGGAGATGTGCAATGTTGTTTTTAACAAGTTGGGAGTAGATTGGCAGAAAACCATGGAAAAAGGGGGTGAATCTCATAGTTTTGGTGAGTTCAAAATTAAATGGTTAATACATTATGAATAAGTGGTTAATATGAACAAGTTTCTGGTTAATCGTAGGATTGGTTCCCAATAATGGGGGCAGACTAGTTAGAAATGAAGCACTAGCTGGAGTTTACACCTGTAATGTTGTTTTGAAAACATTGGGAGTATATTATCAAAAAACCATGGACAAAGTGGTGAATCTCAAAGGCATCTATCCAACTATCATCAAAATTGCTATCTATACAAAAAATGGCTAATATGTACAAGTTTCTGGATAATATAAAATACAATTCCAAATCAGTGGATAATCTAAAACAAGTTTCCGAATCCATAAGTAAATGGGGGTAACTATACAATGGGCATTGCAATAACTGTACATAGGGCCAAGCTAAACAGTGTAGAATAAAATTTGCAAATCAAGACAGCAACTCCATGACATTTGTAGCTCTCAAAACTTCTTCCCTGCACTTTTTCTTTGGATGCAAGACCCAGCCATATAATAAGTCACGTCGCATTTGCGTGACTTCTCACTGCACCAGTATAGTACGAATAAATAAAAATTCCAACAAAATGTAATTGTTGAATCAGAAAACGAAACAATTCACTCACCTCTTCCCATTCGGGCATAGTCTTCTCCCCAAACATCTTGTGTCCATCCCACAACTCCATGTACTTGATAACGTAAATGCCACAATCATCCCTATTTCAATAACATACAAGCACAAGGGAAGAAATTAAATATCTATGCCTCAACATAACAATTAATATTTTTTTAAAAATGCAACCGTACTCACGAGTTGCATTGCCGGGGCAAGTCAACCTCCACTAGGTCCAAATGATTATGATTCGTCAAGGTTAGACTAAGTATCTGCAACAATTCTTCAAACTGGCGCTTCTACAAATTCAAAGTACAGTTCAAAGTCAAATTATACGGCACAAGTAATACATTATCATTACAATGACATTAGAGGAGTGTGATATCGTCAGAACATCCAACCTAACTTTTTCAGTGTCAATATGACTGCCCATTGAATCCAACACATACAACTTTATAAATCTCAGATGTAACACATAACACCACCAATGGCCGTCAAACACAACTGGAGCGAATATCTACATGAAAAAATGTATACAAGCTCATTGAATATGTTCCTTGTAATATGCTTACATAAATAGTATTACTATTCCTTAAATGCCTTTTTATGTTACATAGTTATTTGATAATGTAGACATATGATAGTGATGTGCATTATAGTTAGAACATAATGTCTTATATGGTATTAAGAAAATAAAACACTATACACAATCCAACTAGATAAATGATGGGTTTAACCCCAGATGTTGCCCAATAAAGTGTATGCAGCCAAACACATGTAATTTTTGACACATAATGATTAAAAGTTACTAAGTTGCATTGGGTGATGTCATATCCCACTTCAACATGAGGCATGAAGTCGTTGATACTTCGCTAGGGCCTGTGGTGAACTGATTTGAAACGCTCCAGTCCACTTTTCACCAAATCCTACATTTTTTTAAATAACCAACAATAAGTTAAGGTTGACATTGTCAATGTGCATACAATTCTAAGTTAATTGAGCATGTTGTTGTTACCATAAACGTGGGACAAAACATATGACGAGTCATTGTTCGTGATCGCTCTATTTCATCTCCCACAAAAACCTTTGTAGCCAGCATAATAACCTGAAAGAGTGAATTAAAAAAGGTCTTTATATGTGAACCGACACAATAAGTACGTGTGATATATATAATCTTAATTATGAGTTGAATGTCATTCGATCTTACCATATTGTTAACCCACCCTCTTGGTTTCATGCAAGAGGCATCTGCAATGGTAAGGAACTGATCGTAGAGTTTGACCACCGCCCTACACCACAACCCAAAACAAATTGTTTAAAGACAATCACAAAACAAATTGCCTAATGCTAAAATTGTATAAGATGTAAATGACAAATGTTAGCCCAAGTAAAATCAGTATTATACGTATCAAGCATGCCACATTGGTAATTCAAAAGCTTACGTGGAATCGTGGTCCTCTTTTTTAAGCACTTTGGTGCAGTAGGTAAAAAGTTGGGTATGCAGATTTGTTTTCTTCTTCTTATTCTTTTGCAGTTTGGTGTAAGGAGTTCGGGTGCTTTTTCCAAGCACACGGTTCCTGGGCTGAGCCTTAACCCGAGTGCAAATGTTGGAGTCGGGGTTCTCCCTGAATGGGTTCATGTGTGTACCAGGGTAGCCAACAGGTGCTCCTGAAAGGATGACATGTGCAGGCGATTGTTGATCACTCCGCTCACCACCTTCACTGAATCCGTAGAAAGGAGTGCTCACGCGATTCAATGGTTGAGTACTCTGATCAGATTCTGGACTGCCTATAGGACAACATGAAGGTGGAGGCACTACATGATGTAATAATAATTGTTTCAATGTGCTAACTTCCGTTTCCAGAATAGAAATTCGTTTCTTCACTTGCACGTTCTCAGCAACCACCTGAGAAACGTCTTCCACATCAAATGGCCTCGGCCGCCGATGCCCAACACCATGTTGCTGCATAGGTGCCATTACATCCCTGACTATGTCAATCTGGTTCTCTTCTCTCGATGCAACCAGATCTTCATTTACCTACATGTCAATAACCACCAGGTACGTAGTTAAGTAGTATGGTGAAGGTGGACTACTATGGTTAAATAACATAAATTTTTGAAATACAAAATCATTTCCGTACAAATGTCGCAGCACTACAAACATCGTTTAAAAGTTGTAGGTTACCTTGTTTTTTTAAAATGCTGTTCGCACTTTCTCCTCCCTCGCCCTAAACACGCACAAGTTCAAGAAACGTGGGAAGGATTGAGCACTTATCACAATTGATGTAGGGCACAACGACAAGTGTTCAAAAGCCCAAACCTTGTAGAAAATAAGATGTATGATATCAAAATGATACAACAGGAAAAGAACAAAAACAAAACTACAATATTGCATGAAACAATTGTAACAACCAAAAAGCAAAGTAAATAACAAAATATGTACCTGCAGAAGTGCAACACATTTCGTTAAATGGACTTGGCGGATATTTTTACCCTCGTACACTGCATGTGCTACTCGGGTCAAGTCATCCACCAAAAAATCGCACACTGCCAAACCCCAGCTATACTTATCTAGGGAGTCCAAATCATCTAACAGGTGTGCGAAGACGGAATGCACGTTGACACCTGTAACGGGAAAATAGAACTCCCCGAAAGCAAGTAGAATATAAAGTCAACAAAAGTTATCGACATCATTGTCCCCTACATGGTGATACAACTCAGTCCAAATTGTGCCAATGGTTATATCGTCCCCCTTAAATAAGGACAAAGTTCGGCCCACCCCATCGTCACGTGGGGTTGTTCTTTCCCCAGCAATCCGTAATCCAAGTGCCAAGCACACGTCTAACGGACTGAAAGGGATAACCCTACCCCTGACTCTAAATCCCCCATCTCTTTCAACCCATCTAGACGCCAACTCCCACAATAAGACACAATTGATTTCCAAATTATTTGGCATACATAATAGTGACTTGAATGGGGTAAACTCGACTCGGGACTTCTGCGCATCCGTCAAAGTGCTATTTACGTCAAGCAACAACCTTGGTATGCAAACATGCCTCACTCGCACCTTCTGCATTATGAGAACAAATTAGTCAACATATGTGCATAGCCAAACACGTATAACAGATTTTGTCTATATTAACCAAGTTGGTTACCTGGTTGATGCTGGACAAATCAGACCTCCGTCTTCCCCGTGAGCTGTCCATGTAAGTATTCTGCATATACAGAAGACCAAGAATGAATTTTCACCAGTCTAGCACGATTAAAAGCACAAATGAATAATCAATCGTATTGGTCACAACTCATACACATGCACCAACTTCATCATTTTGAACTAATTGTGTCATTTAAAATTCCCTAAGCCTAAGGAACAACAAATTTGAAACTTATATAAATCATTTAAATGCGGAACACACTATTTCAACCAAATCATTTAGGAGACTCTTATTTGCTGAAGAATTTCCCACTATTTATTATGTTGGTAATGTAAGGTTCCCATTTCCTGCATTTAAATGAAATATTAATTTTACCCTTATCTTCTTATCAGATTATAAATAATTAGTAGCACTAACAATTTTACTCTCATATTCTTATCAAACTATTACATAGCACAAAAAACATGTGATATATGTTTCAATGATATATAAATTAAGTAGCACAAACAATGCATTTAAGGATATAGCACAAATTGACACATATGTCAATACTTAATAATAAGTATTGACACATTTACCAACAGAAGTTGCAAAATGTATAATACTGAACATAAAAAATGATGTTGCATCGATATAGGAAATTATAGATGAGTTATGGAACTTCAAGGAAAAAAGGAAGGCTACACTAAAAGAGGTTATCAGTTATATTGTGGATCATATCTCTTTTTCATTCAACCAAATACACACTACTGCCATAGCATATCAACACCGAGTCTAACAAAAAAATCACATACATCATTATCTCTATGTTCAATTCACTCCATTCAAATAGGCATTTTCTCAAATAGATTATAAGCACACACTCTTATTTGCATTTCATAAGTCCACGAGATTCACCCATTCTTCCACTTAACCAATTATTCATAGTGTATTAACCACTTAATTTTGAACTCACCAAATCCATGAGATTCACCCTTTTTTTCCATAGTTTTTTGCCAATCTACTCCCAACTTAGTAAAAACAACAGTGCAAATGTCCACTCCACTAGTGATTCGTTTCTAACTAGTTTCCCCCCTACTATTTGGAATTTTTTTTGGATTAATCAGAAACTTGTTCATATTAACCAGTTATTCATAGTATATTAACCACTTAAATTACACATGTCCACTTCACTAGTGATTCGTTTCTAACTAGTTTCCCCCCACTATTTGGAAATTTTTTTGGATTCACTAGAAACTTGTTCATATTAACCAGTTATTCATAGTGTATTAACCACTTAATTTTGAACTTACCAAATCCATGAGATTCACCCCCTTTTCCATGGTTTTATGCCAATCTACTCCTGACTTAGTAAAAACAACAGTGCACATGTCCACTCCACTAGTAATTCGTTTCTAACTAGTTTCCCCCCTACTATTTAGAATTTTTTTTTAGATTAATCAGAAACTTGTTTATATTAACCAGTTATTCATAGTGTATTAACCACTTACTCCACTAGTGATTTATTTCTAACTAGTTTCCCCCCACTATTTGGAAATTTTTTTGGATTAACCAGAAACTTGTTCATATTAACCAATTATTCATAGTGTATTAACCACTCAATTTTGAACTCACCAAATCCATGAGATTCACCTCCTTTTCCATAGTTTTCTGCCAATCTACTCTCAACTTGTTAAAAACAACTTGTTAGTTTCTGGTTAATCCTAAAATGAGTTCCACAAAATTTCTTTTTTGTTATTAGTAAAAGAGAACCAGGAAAAGCAAAAGACATTTTAGAGGTGTTGTGAGATTCTTAACATTCTTAAATTTAGATTTTAGAAATCATTTGTAATACACCAAATTCTCCAAATCATCTTAGGCAGAATCTAATAAACCCCAGACAAGCTAAACAACTATACACCTAGCTAACTAGATGCCAAGAGAAATTGTTCATTATCTCAATACCAATTCGACATTTGAAAGCATTATGTTAATGCAATGAGAAATTAACATTACAAAATATAATTAGTGGGTATCATATGGGTATCTAGTAAGATCATAATAAGGGTCGTATGACAACAAAAGAAAGTTCTGCCATTGAATATATGATAAAACACAAATCAAGTTTATGGGAAAAAAAAGGCATATGAAAGAAGAAACGTACAATCTAAGGAACCAAATGACCTTGCTAGATCTCCTGAGAAATTATTGTATGACAGGTCCCTGAAGAAAAGAAAGCATCTTTTATGAGGTTCTATACAATGGAATTTGAACAAAACAGTCACATTATCAGCTTTTTGTTGTCTAACTTTCTCACAACTCAATTAGATCAAATTTTCAATATATAACCTAAACTTTACTTCTAACTATGGCAAGATATATATATATATATATATATATATATATATATATATATATATATATATATATATATATATATATGATAATCGAATACAACTAGACATTCTTCTAACTATAGGATTCACCCAATAAGCAGGTTGCATGACTATTGTAGCACTAAGTGCAGACATATGAGATTTAATTGCATTGCTGTCAACCTTCAGTTGTAATCATCAATTAAATATTTCTATTATGGCCAATTAAACCACACCATATTAGAGGACACCAAAAATCATGATGTAAAGGAACCCCTAAACCATTATCAAACATAAACCTAACATGAAGAAAAGGACTTAAGGACTACACTGATATCTTATAATTCACTCGATAGGAGCATCATATGCAATGCAATCCAACCCCAGTATCCTACCCATGGCAACCATAACTTAATTAGACACATTACATGGTTAGAGCTATAATGCAAGCAAGCATAAGTTAAACTTCTGGCTATTACAAAACTTGCATAACAATCCATGAAAAAAATCTGACTAATAACTTTTTGCTCTATAACTAATCTCGGTTGACCAAACAATACAATACAAACACCTTTTTAAATCTGCATACACCTTTTTAAATCTCTATACTTGAAAAAAGCCTAATAAAAAGTCTGCTACTTTAAACACAAAACATGAAAGATTTAGATTCATTCAGATTGCACTCAACCTCTATCATTTGCAATCAAACACCTACAAAAACAATGTGTATTAGTCATTCAAAGATTAAAAAAAAAAGAATAAAAATGCAGAAGATATGTAAAACATACCAAAACATGTTGGAAACCTTCAAACTCAGAATAACAAAGTAAAGACATTTGCTTCATAATTTTTGGGTTATCAAGTTGATCAAAACAATATATAAAACACAACTGCAAATAGAACGATACATAAATCGTGGAATAACAATAAATCTCATGCATCTTGTTATTAAACCTCAAGAGAAGAACAAACTAAACTCGGAGCACATATTCTGAATATTCATAATTATGCTGTCTGAGGCTAAAAATTAACTCAAGATTCAGGCAGTACCAAGAATTCCAAATTCAAGAGTATTATTGAGGAAGTCATACTTAAATTAATCAGCACTAAATCAAATCAGCAAATGCACTAATTAAATTAATCAACACTACTTTATGATATCAATACCAAAGGGTTATAGCAATTAGAAAATATAACCAGTGGGTATCATATGGGTATCTTGGAAGATCATAATATGGATCGTATGGCAGCAAAAGAAAAGTTCTATCATTGAGTATATCATAAAACATAAATCTAGTTTATGGAGAAAAAAAAGGCATATGAAAGAAGAAACTTACAATCTAGCACAGTTCGCTAACAAACCAAATGACCTTGGTAGATCTCTTGTGAAATTATTATATGAAAGGTCCCTGGAGAAAGGAAAGCATCCTTTATGAGGTTCTATACAATGAAATTTGAACAAAACAGCCAAAGCATCTGCATTTTTATTGTGTAACTTTCTCACAACTCAACCATTAATATATTTTAAAACAATTTCAAAGTATAGTTTTCAGTCATAGCCTTAAAATCAAATTGAAAGTTAGTCCTTTAATATGCATTTCCAGAATGAAAAAAAAAGTTTATTCACATATCTCAATCAAACTCCCATCCCTACACAATTTTCAAGATGCATCAATCTTAGTTTCAAGGCTTTGCCTTGTGTAAACCAAAAAATGAGAGGAAGTATAAATCTTGCAAGTGCCCTAGTGAATAGGTTTAATAACTAATCACAGTAAAAGTTAGAGCTTTAAGCTACGGACTCCACCGAAACAAAAAAAATTAGAAGAATAATCCATAGTTCACAATACAACACATTTAGGTAGTCTCAGTTCACCCCCTTTAAACCCATATTTCAGGTTCTTCTAAAAATCAAAAAATAAAAAAAAATAAAATGCAATGGAGACTTCCCCTTACAGCCTCCTTCAAATCCTAAGTTTTGAAAATTTCAGAGAACAAACTCAGTTTGTACAACATTTTGAGAAACAAAAACTAAAAAACGTAAAAGAAAAGATTTTTCAAACTTGGTTCAGTATCCATCATTGATTTTTCAAAAGAAAATATTATAAGAATCAAAAGATGAAGTAAACCATAGTCATGAGTTATAAGAGTTGAAATAAGAAGAAAATGAGAGGGCTTTTATCTCCTCTTACCTTGAGAAGGCATGGTTGACTAGAGTGAGAAAGTAACATAAGGTTGATGAAGAAAGGAAGAGTGTTGCTTCCAGTTGGTGAGGGTGGAACCCAGATATTTTGTAGTCTTTGACTCTTTTTCTTTAAAATCTGATAAAGAAATAAAGAAACAAGATGAGGGGGAGACGAGGGAGATGGGGGAGCTGAGATAGAGAAGGGGAGACGAGATTGAGAGGGATTGAGAGTGAAATGGAAAAGAAAAAACCAAATGAGAAGCGGGAAATGAAATGGAAAATGTTAGAGGTATACAGACAACTCAACAAATATACAACTCAGTGATTCGTTTCTAACTAGTTTCCCCCCACTATGTGGAGATGTTTTTGGATTAACCAGATACTTGTTCATATTAACCACTTATTCATAGTGTATTAACCACTTATTCATAATGTATTAACCACTTAATGTTGAACTCACCAAATCCACAACATTCACCCCTTTTTCCATGGTTTTATGCCAATCTACTCCCAACTTAGTAAAAACAATATTACACATGTCCACTCCACTAGTAATTCGTTTCTAACTAGTTTCCCCCACTATTTGGAACTTTTTTTTGGATTAACCAGAAACATGTTCATATTAACAACTTATTTGTAGTGTATTAACCACTTATTTTGGAACTCACCAAATAGTGAGATTCACCACTTTTTCCATGATTTTCTGCCAATCTACTCACAACTTGTTAAAAATAACATTACACATGTCCACTCCACTATTAATTGGTTTCTAACTAGATTCCCCCCACTATTTAGAACTTTTTTTTTGGATTAACCAGAAACATTTTCATATTAACCACTTATTTGTAGTGTATTAACCACTTATGGACAAGATTATTTCTAAGCACATTCTGAGTTAATCAATAATAATAATCAAACAAATAAATCCCCCAACATTCCTTTATGACAGAATTAATAACAAGCCAAAAAAATGACTACGCAAATTAAACATTGGGAATCAAGGTTCACTTTCCTTCCAACGTTGTTTCACTACAAACTACACTTGGCTCAATCCATATTCACCACAAACACATGCTAGCATACTTTAGAATAAAAAATGATACAAAAAATCCAATGACACAGGAGACTAAAACACTAAAATCCAATGATACCAAGGGTCACAACATTAATATATCATCTCATTCAAAAATATTTTGTATAGTAGAGAGAATGAGAGAGGGTACCGGTAAAGACTCAGACAGTGGAGCACAGTGGTTCTAGGTACTAGGTCACGGTCATTGGCGGGTCTGTGTGGCAGAGGATCTGGGTTGCTGATCCTGGTTTGCGGTTTGAGTAGAGGTTGAAGCTGTCTGGTGTTGGTTTGGTGGGCTCCTCTATTTTGCGCGAAAGCTGGATGATGGTGGGAGTTTGGGGGAGACCGAGACCGAGCGTGAGGCAAATAGGAGAAACTGAGAGTCAGATGAGGGAGAGAGGGAGAGGAGGGACGAAGTGGAGGGTGGTGGGAGTTTGGGGGAGATTGAGACCGACTGTGAAGGGAAGGGGAGAAACTGAGAGTGACAAAGGACGACGGAGACGGGGAGACGAGGGAGAGAACGAGTGAGACTGAGATGAGTCACTTAATTCGATAAAGCAACAAAATAAATGAGAAGCGGGAAAAAAGATTTCAACAATTATACATACAGAGAGATACGGTAGATATATGTTGGACGTATTTCGTTGGACGTAAATCGTTTTCCATAAAATAGAGTGGTCTTTCTTTGGTTATAAAGAATAAAGCACGTTTTTTAGTCTTCTATGTCTCAACTCTCAACTCAGAGTCACAGGGCATAAATGCGCCAGGCTTGCTATTTGAATTTGTAATGTTTGTAGAAAATTATTGTGATGATGATTATTGTACTTGTTTTTTTGGTATAAGATTATTATATTCTAATAATTTATATTTTTTTGGTACATTATAATAATTTATATTTAAAATTTAAAATGTGTATTCGTGCATTATTTTTTTATACTAATTTAGGTATTGTATTTTAGTTTATCGCCATATTAAAAAAAATACAAATAAACTTGGGAGCCTTTTCAATCCACACACAATTTGAGTTTGAGAGGACTAGTTAAAGTTCATAAGCTACTCTATTACCATTTCTTTTCACATAAAAAATGACCCATAGTTATTAAATTCGGATCAATCATTGACTCGATCGAGACATTGAGTTAATGGATAATTGGTTGAACTAAAAAGTATGGTGGAAGTGAGCCGAGTCAAGTCTATTTCAAGCTCAGCTCAACAAGCATAGATTCAGCTTAGGCTCAACTCAATAAGAAAATGAACTCATTTTCTTGACTCAAGCTCGGCTCACTCTTAACTCACGAGATGCTCGAACTCGATGAGTTAAGCTCAAATCATATGTTGAATAATTTTTTGAAAAACTTTTATATATCAATTAAAAAGAGTTTAATAATATAAAAATTAAAATCATGTATATATATATATATGAGGAGGGATTCATTTACACCTAGTGTAAGTAAAAAAGATTTGTACACAATCTTATATATTTCATTTTATTCTGATCCTGTGACTACCATTTATTTCATTAAATAGCCACATGATCAAAATAAAATAGAAGGTGTAAGATTGTGTGTAAGTCTTTTTCACTTACACTAGGTATAAGTGGATCTCCTCTTTATATATATATATCGAGCTAACTTATGAGCTAATGAGCCAAACAATAGGGATGGAATGTGAGCCGAGCTTGGCATAGCACAGGCTCAGCTTGATCATAATATACTCAGCTAGGTTCAGACTCGGTAAGAAGTGAGCTTAATTTCTTGGTTCGAGCTTAACTCACTCTAAGCTTAATTTCTTGGTTCATACTCGAGTTAGGTAAATTAAGCATTTTATGCTTAAATAAGCTAGGGTATTTAGCCATAAGTCCATAACCTACTTTCAACATAATTTCTATGCCATACACATAATACCAAATTACAAAGTTACATTCATTAATCATTACCAACACACCATAATCTAAATTAATTACAATTCATCTCAAAACATTTCATCTAACTAACCAGCAAATTTGCATTTTGAAATGTCCAAGAGTTCAACCAAACAACCACTAACATGCTTAACCATGTCTTCTACCATAATTTTATTGTCTTTTTTTTTTAAATAAAGAATTATATTTATATATATATATGTGTGTGTGTAACGCATATCTAGTGAGAGGAGTGTTTATTGTACGAGGTAGGAGGGGTGAGTCTTGACCATTAGATCTTACATGAATGATCAAGATTATAATCTAAATACATGTAACTTTTTTAAGTAGTCATATGACCTTTAAGTAACTTTTAATCTTAATTATTCATGTATAGTTGTATGGTCAAGATTTACTTATTTCACCATCTCACAAGAAAAACTCTTCTCACTATATATGCCCTATATATTTTCAATACAATCAGTATTTTGTTCCTGATTTCTAATTTATCTTCTTAATTTTTATGCAAATTTTTACTATCGTTGAGCCTATGCCATCAATCCTGTCTGTTGTGGTATTAGAGCCTCGTGAGAGGTTCTGAGTGTCTTAGCATATGGAGGGAAGAAGGACTTAGCGTTGGTCAGCCCGCGGTCCGTACGTTGGTCAGTTATGTTGGTTCCTGAGAAGGAAGGTTTAGGTGGTCCCGTACGAGTATGTGGTGGTCCCAGTAAGAGAATTCCTTAATTATGTCTAGGATAATTAGGACTTTGAGCAAGCTCTCTCACTGTAGTAGGAAGGCTCCCAGTTTTGGTTCCTCACAGTTTAAATTTGCATCCTCAAGTTTAGAAATAAATCAAGATCAGGTTCAACAAAATGAATTAGCAATAGCAACCACTGAAAATAATCTTTAAAATTGGTCAATATCGTATGTTCCTCCCAAAGAAATTTATAAGACAAGTACTTTCTCACTTACACCTAAAGATTCAGTTCATATGTTTGAAGCTACTCATATTTTAGAAAAATCTTGTGAATCAATTAGTTTACTTACAAATCAATTAATAGATCAACATGTTAGGGAAGGTTACAAATTTATTCATTTAGGGTTAATACAAGTTGCTGCAAAAGGACAACACAGATTAGGAGTTGATAATCATGTTTTAGTTTTGCTAAGAGATAAGAGGTTAAGAAAACTTCATGATATGATAATTACAATTTTAGAATCCAATTTACATGATGACCCTGTATTTTTTAATTGTTATCCTAACTATACTATGCTTTTAGAAAATTATTTTTTTAGAATTAAATGTTAAGATATTAGGTGATGTATTTCAAGAAGGTGTTTCTCACATGTCGATAAGTTATAGAATTCATTATAAAGTTTCTTATGGAGATAGAAACTTTAAAGCATTAAGACAATCACCAAGACATGAAATAGTAATCATTGAAGCAAATCTTAAAAAGATCCTCAATATTAACTCCTAAAAGATTTTCTCATGATGAAATTTTGGCTAGACTTCCAGAGGATTGGGTATTTTCAGAAGTTATACCCCCTCAACCAATTCAGCATACTAGGATAAGATCGATAATTCAAGATGGATCTAGTATGAGAATAGGAACGCTTAGGTCAAATTATTTTAGACCTAGTACCCCAACACCCCCAATAATTATTCGACCTTCTACAATTGCCTTTTCAAGGCATTTTGTAGATGGCTCTTCGATCAACATAAATTTAGTCGGTGTTAATTTTGAACCTAATGTTCCTCGACTAATTTATCAAGAAACACATAAGTTTGAATCCTCAAAATACTCACCTACTAGATCTTAGGAAATTAATACAATTACAAGAAACGAGCCTTTTGAAATAGATAAGAAATGGATAAGTAATGATTTTGAAGCTCCTGTACTTCGAAACTTTTAGTAAAGAACAAATTGTTAAGTTTAGAAAAGAATTTTATTCCTTTTTAACACAACACCAGATCAATATGTACTTTCTTGATTAGTTTGAAAAATATTGCTAGATAAATAATATTGGAAATCCTTATTTAAGAACCCCTAAAGTTTTAGTAAACACTAAAACAACTACTTGTTGGAAGGTAGAAAATGATAAGGTAATAATTTCATAATATCCTTCTTTAGAATCAACAAAGGTAATAACTAAAGAAGGAATAGAGGTTGAAGCCTCACCTTTTAAAGCCATAACCTTAAGATCATCAAGCCAACTTGTAGAAAAAAGAGATGTTAATAGAGTTCATCAACAACTTAATTATTCAAATCAAATGCTACACACTCCGTCTAAAAATTTAGAAAGAATAGAAAACCAGATAAGTGAAAAACATAAAGAAATGGTATCAACTCAAAATATTAATAAAAACTTAGATCCTAAAAGACCTATTTATAAGGTAATCAATGTTCCTGAATTTGATTTAAAATATATACACTTTGGTTCAAAATCTGATAATTCTATAGAAGAAATTACGAAAAAATTAGAACAACTAACGATTGGATCAACATCTACACCTAAGGTACAAACTCTACAAAAAATTGAATAATTAGAACATGAATTCCTAGATCTTCAAGTTAATAAGCTAAGAAGAAATGTTCCTTTCGCAGAAACAAAACTTACTACTCAAGACCTACTTACCCTAATGTTCAATATGAATAAAGATCCCATTTTCATTTTGAAAACTCATATTCTGACGACTCCATAGTCGAATGAAATATTGATGGAGCAAGTGAACAACAAATTCTTGACATTGTTCAACAAATGACTATGGCTACAACAGCCTTTAAAGGAAAAGGAAATTCAGATAGATCACCTGCATCCTTGATAATTATGGGGTTTATATGCCAATTTAAAGGTTGGTGGGATAATGTACTATCCCAAGAAGAACAAAGTTTTAAAATGAATTCAACAAAAATTTATCAAAATAGAACAGTATTAGAAGATGTTGTAACGACTCTTCTATATACAATCACAAAACATTTCATAGGTGAACCCTTGAAATTTCAGCAGAGAATTATTGATCAAATTATTAATCTTTATTGTCCCTCTATGTCCGATTATAGATGGTATAGGGATATGTTTTTGTCAAAACTATATTTAAGAAGCGATGCATTTGTTGATTATTGGAAAAAGCGATTTATCGCTGGTTTACCTAAATTATTTGCAGAAAAGATTAAGGTAACTATTCAAAATCAGAATGAAGGAACAATTCCTTATAGTCAACTTACTTTTGGACAGATTTCTAATTATGTTATAGAAACTGGATTACAAGTATGTTTATATCTGAAACTTCAACATAAACTTAAGCATGAAGCTAAGAGAACTAGGAAAGAACTAGGATCATTCTGTTCCCATTAGGGAATAGAAGGAGTTAAAGCTCTAACTAAGGAAAGAAAACAAAAAGTTCAAAAATATGTTCCTCATAAATCTAGAAAATCAAGAAAATATTATAAAAAATAATATAGAGAAGAAGGTAGTTCATCAAAATCTAAATCATCAAAGAAAGATAAGTACAAATCTTCTAGGCCAAAACGAGAAATAATATGTTATAAGTGTGGAAGAGTATGACACTATAAGAAAGATTGTAAGGTAAAACAAAAAATTAACAATTTAAATATTGATGACAAATTAAAGAAATCTTTAATAAATGTATTAGTTAATTAATCAGAATCTTCTGAAGAAGAATATAGTATTGAAGAAGACAAGATAGTTAATCAGATAAGAAATACTTCCTCTGACTCATAGAAAGCCAAGAAGAGGAAGAAGGATGTATAGGATTATGACCAGAATTATGTGATTGTTCATCATGTCTAAAGACCATAAATGTAATTACAAGAGACCAAGCATCCTCACTATTAAGTATAATTGAAAACATGGAAGAATCTTCGGTTAAGCAAGAATTCATTCAACAAATAAAAGAATTCCTAGAACATGAAGATAAGAAAAAAGAAGAAGTACAAAAAATAGATATGAAAGAAGTATTAGAAAGATTCAAGAAACTATAGAAAAATGAAGTTACTGTGAAGGACTTACAACAAGATTTAAATTTATAGCTTTAATAGATTATGGTGCTAATATGAATTGCATTCAAGAAGGGTTAATTCTGACTAAGTATTATGATAAGACAACTGAATCATTAAGTAGTGCATCTGGAAATAAATTATTAATAAAATATAAATTAAATAATGTTAAGATATGTAAAGATAAGATTTGTTACAAAACAAACTTCTTATTAGTTAAGAACATTTCAGAACAAATAATCTTATGAACTCCATTTCTCTCATTATTATACCCTTTCTTTGTAACAGAAAAAGGTGTAGTTATTAAAGCTTTAGGAAAATAAATTTGTTTTGAATTTATTAAACCCCCTCAGATAAAAGAATTGAATATGGTTCAAGAATCGTTGGTTTCTAAAACAAACTTAATTGAAAAGAAAACAAAGCACATAAATATGTTAAACAAAGAAGTTCAATATAAAAGAATTCAAGACCAGATAAACAAACCCTAAGTCAAAGAAAAAATAAAGATTACACAATAAAAGTTTGAAAAAGAAGTTTGTAGTGAATACTCAAATGCCTTTAAAGACAGGAAAATTTATGTAACAACACTTCCATACGAAGAAGGTTTTAAGGAGATTAACATCCCTACCAAAGCAAAACTAATACAGATGAATCAATAATATTTAGAATATTGTAAAAAAGAAATTCAAGAATATTTAGATAAGAATTTGATAAGACCAAGTAAATCATCCTGGAGTTGTACAAGTTTTAATGTTATGAATGCATCAAAAATAGCGAGAGGTGCCCCTAAATTGGTAATTAATTATAAATCTTTAAACAAGGTTTTAAGATGGATTAGATACCCATTATTTAATAAAAAAGATTTGGTCAGTAGAGTTCATCAAGCTAATATATTTTCCAAATTTGATATGAAATCCAGATATTATCAAATTGAGGTAGCAGAGGAAGATATGTATAAGACAACTTTCGTTGTCCCTTTTGGTCATTATGAGTGGAATGTTATGCCCCAAGGATTAAAGAATGCTCCTTCAAAATTTCAAAATATAATGAACACTATTTTGAGTCCTTATTCAAAATTCATCATAGTATATCTAGATGATGTATTGATATTCAGCAACTCAATTGATCAATACTTTAATCATTTAGAAATTTTCTTTAATGTCATTAAAGAAAATGGATTAATAATTTCTGCTAAGAAAATGAAATTATTTCAGACAAAGACTATATTCTTAGGATTTGAAATTAACCAAGGTACAATAGTTCCTATTGAAAGGTTAATAGAATTTGTAGATAAGTTTCCTAATGAAATTAAAGATAAGAATAAACTTCAAAGGTTTCTAGGATTTGTTAATTATGTTGCGGATTTTATCCTAAATATTAGGATCATTTGTGCTTCTTTGTTCTAAAGATTAAGAAAGGACCCTCCTACATGGGATGATAATATGACTAATGTTGTTCAACAAATTAAGAAGTTAGTCAAAACAATTCCTTGTTTAGGAATTCCAAATCCTCAAGCCTCTTTCATAGTTGAAACATATGCATCTGATTTGGGGTATGTGGGAGTGTTGACGCAGGTTCTGCAAGAGTCTGAGTCATCAAAAGAACAAGTGGTTAGATACCATTCTGGTGTCTGGCAACCGGCTCAACAAGAATATAGTACTGTTAAGAAAGAGGTTTTAGCTATAGTGTTAAGTATCACAAAGTTTCAAGATGATTTGTTCAACAAAAGATTTTTGTTAAAAGCTAATTGTAAAGCTGCTCCTTCTATTATTAAAAAAGATGTTAAAAATTTAGATTCAAAATAGATTTTTACTAGATGGCAAGCATTGCTATCTTGTTTTGATTTTGACGTTCAACACATTAAAGGAAAGAATATTTATCTTCCTGATTTTCTAATCAGAGAATTTTTGCAAGGTTACAATGAATCCTAGTTCCTCATCAAAATCAAAGGGTAAAAAGATTACCCTGGATAAGTACATGCATATCAATACTGATAAGGACATTAAGATGAGTACAAGGTCATCTACCTCCGTAAAAGGGTCTTCTACCCTTGCTATTGTTCCTAATCCCATTCAATCAATAAGACCCTCATCTTCTAATCAAAATAGGTTTACATATTTGAGTTACTCACAAACAGTTACTAGCACCCTTACTAAGACTCCTCAAACACATCCAAATAGTTAACTTCGCTCCTAACCAATACTCCCACAATGGAAGAATGCAAATATGTTAAGAAAAATATTTTTGAACCCTTATTTACCCTTGAACTAAGGTTTTAGTTTCCGCAATCCTAACCCAGAGAAATTGCTCAAAACATGTTTCATAAAGATATTCATTTTCTTCCTCAGGATTCGCTTAAAAAAGACAGAACCTTTTATGAGCTTATTCTGGTAGATACTAAATCCATTGAATTAGATCATTATTATAATGGTAATAACTCAGACTATATTGATTTTTCTAAAGTCAAGATACTCAAGGTACTTAGCCCAAAGGACTGGAATCAGGCGCTTCATACTCCAAAGTCCTTTTCATTAAGTATGATCCTCAAACTTTTACTTATTGGGACTATCAATAGGCCTGGTATAAGTTCATACTAATCAGACCCTATTCACAGTCATGGTTCTTTTGGTTCCAAAAAGGTATTAAGAGTTTCCCTGCATGGCTAGTAGATTGGATGCGTATAACAAGGTCGTGTATGGAGATCTTACCTCAACCAGCTAAGGACTCCTATAGTTTGTTCACATAAAGGACAGATTTTCCTCATGGTGCTAGATTATTGCATTTCTATGTTTCCTTTGGTATTTCCTAGATCAATGTCTGGGACTATAATTTTTATCATAAGCATCAAGTTTAACATCCAGAATGGGTTGCCCAAGAATTTAGTGTTAAATGGTGGCTCAGTTTCAATATGAGATTAGTAGATACTAATGTTGTTAATAAAAGGTGCAACGAAAATCCTACTTTGTTAAAAAAGAATTATAAGAAGCCTTCAGAGTTTGAACAACTCAAAGAACAACTTCTTCATGACTTAGCAAATGCTTCATCAGAAAAAGAATTGTTACTCAAAATAAAGACTTCAATGTCCACATCTGGATCCTCTCCCCTAAAGAGTACTCCACCTAGTGAATCAAATGATAACGATGATCTTCTCAACGAAGATGATTGTTACGGAGTAGACTTCTTTGACGTATAAGGTCCTATTATGATAATTACAAAGATTCCTCATCATGTTACTTAAGGACCGACTGAAAAGCATTCAGAAGCATCATCATTAAAGTTCAAAAAGATAAAGACAAATGAAGAAAAGCAAAAGGAGATTTCGCTTTAAGCCTGTCTCCTACTCAGAAAAAGAATATCACTATTTCGAGCTTAAAAAAATTTGAATCTGACTACAGCCAGGCTCCTCAATAATACAAACTTCAACCAGTTTGGAATCCAGCAGATCCTAGTCTATTTAAGAAGCTGCTCCTCAGTTTTAAAGGCATATATATATATATATATATATATATATATATATAAACATAACAAAGCTCAAGCTTGGCTCATTAAATAAATGAACTCAAATTCTTATCTCATATTCAGGTTATTAGCTCATAAGATCAACTTATTGAACTATTAACAAACCAAGATTTAGGAGTAGCTTACAAGCCGGTTTGACTCACTTCAAACCCTACCAGTGAGTTACGGGCTAAATCACATATAATTAAATAAATATATATTTAAAGAGTTTTTCTAACAAGTGCCCTTTAGATACTTGTTAAAAAAATAGCAGATAGAAAGTTTTTATTGAAAAGTAAAACTTTTGAATTCTCAATGTATTAAATTCCCTATTTTTAATAAAAACTTTTTATTTTTAATTTCTTAACAAATGTCTTAAAAGCACTTTTCAAAAAAATCATATTTAATAAAAAATATAAATATATTAAAATTAAGATATATATGGTCCTAATCTTAACTAAACAGGGCCTAACTGTTGGGGGTGAAAATAAACAAATTGGCAATTCGACGCCTGGATGATGATATTGAAAGAATCTTCTAAGTGTTGAGCTAACGGAAGTGCTGAATGGTCAGAAGATCCAATGCAGCAACTAGATATTGATGTCGGACAAGTGATTAATTCGACAGGGTTGCATTTCCCAAGTGATTGAACCGACGAAGAATGTTTAAATGATCAAGAGTTAGTTTTGTCGAAAGATTAGGGAAATATTAGTGGCATAACTGCCATATACGTGTCAAATTCCTATGAGTTAGTTATTTTTATAATTTGCCTATAAATATTAGTATTCACAATGTAAAAAATAGAGGTTATTTGCTAATACACAATCTTAAAATCTCACTCGAGCATATTAACAGATTTGATCCAAGTATGCATTCCCTTTTCATTTCAAGTCATTTCATTTAGTGCAATGTTCTTTTAAATTCCTTTACTTTTCAGTCTTGTTTTTTAAATTTTTTTTATATTTTATTGTATTTTTACACACTTTCTTTTACTGCTTACTGTTTAAATTATGCACTTTAATTTCCTGTACTAGTTTTACTTACTAAATTTTCTGTTTATTTCGCGTTTCTTGCTTTAAGCTTTATAAATTCATGTTATTTGTTTTAAAACCATTTTACTAAATGAGATTACCACATAACTCGAAACCCACATTCGACTGAAAATATATATTTGTTTGTTAGAATTTGTCTTAACCAAATTTACCCATAAACACTAATATATTAACTTATACACTATATGGCACACTTAAAGATTTGTCAAGTAAGCTAATAGAAGATTTGCACCTAAAGTGATTTTGAAGATAAAGGAAGAGGTCGAAAGATTGCTCAAAGCCAAGTTCATCAGAACAATCAGGTATGTCGAATGACTTTCTAATATTGTTCCTGTAATTAAGAAAAATGGCAAGCTAAGAATATGTGTAGATTTTAGAAATCTAAACACTGCTACACCTAAAGATGAATATCCAATGCCAATTACAGACATCTTAGTTGATGTCGCATCAGGACATGAATTGTTAAGTTTTATGGATGGCCATACAGGTTATAATCAAATTTTTATAGCCAAGGAGGACATGTCGAAAACTGCCTTCAGATGTCCTGGAGCTATTGGGACATGAATGGATAGTCATGCATTTCGGTTTAAAGAATACAGGGGCCACCTATCAGAGAGTAATGAACACAATTTTCCATGATGTCATTGGAAAATTTATGGAGGTGTACATCAACGATGTCATTGTCAAGTCGGAAACGAAAAAGAGCTATTTGACAAATTTGAGGCATACATTCGACAGGATGAGAAAGCACAACCTCAAGAAGAATTTAGAAAAATATGATTTTGGAGCGTCGGCTGCTAAATTCTTGGGTTTTTTAGTCCATAAAAAAGGTATTGAAGTGGACAAGAATAAAGCCAAGGTAGTTCTGGAGGCTGCACCACCGACGAACAAAAAGGAATTACAATCTTTTTTAGGAAAAGTGAATTTCCTGAGAAGATTTATATCCAATTGGTCAGGAAGAACCAGTGTTTTTGCTCCGTTAATCAAGTTGAAGGCTGAACAAGAATTTGTGTGGGAACCTTGCCACCAAGAAGCCTTTGACCAGATAAAGCAATATTTGACAAATTCACCGGTCATGATGCCTCAGTGCCTCAAAGACCGTTGAAGTTGTATATATCAGCATCAGAAGAAACCATAGGAAGTATGCTGGCTCAAGAAGATGAAAAAGGCATCAAAAGAGCCGTGTATTATCTTAGTCAAGTTTTGAATGATGCTGAGAGGAGATATAGTGCAATAGAAAAACTTTGTTTAGCATTATATTTCTCATATACTAAACTTATTATATGATGCTTTGTAATGTATTGGTTATGTCAAAAATTGATATAATAAAATATATGTTATCAAAACCAGTGTTAAATGGACGTATTGAAAAATGGATCATTGCTTTGTCAGAATTTTCTTTACAATATGTTCCAATGAAAGCTGTGAAAGGCCAAGCAATTGCTGATTTCTTGGCCGACCACCCTTTTTTGGATATGGATAACATAAATATTGTCGATTTAAAACCTTGGTATTTATATTTTGACCGTTCAAGGCATCAAAATGGAATTGGAGAGGGGATTTTAATTATTTCTCCTCAAGGGACTCCAATTAAGTTCATATTTGAACTTAAGTATATTTGTTCCAACAATGAGACTGAGTATGAAGCCTTAATTGTCGGATTAGAGATACTCATAGAAATGAAAGCACATAGTGTGCATATTTTTGGTGATTCACAGTTGGTCGTTAAACAACTTGCCTAGGAATATAAACGTGTCAGTGAAAATTTGACAAAATATTATATTGTGGCAAGTAAGTTAATCAAGAAATTCGACGAAGTAACTGTTGAGCACATTTCCAAAAGTTTAAATGAAGAGGCTAATGAACTAGCATAAATAGCTTCTAGATATAAGATTTCGTCCAAGGTTCTAACAAATCTAATGGAAATAAGAGAACTCTTATATCAATTAGAAGAAATAGATATACTACAAAATGATGTTTCGACAATTGATAATTGGAGACAACCAATACTAAGTTATTTGGAGAATTCGAGTCAAAATATGGATAGAAAGCTTAAGTACAGAGCATCGAAATTTGTAGTATTAGGAGGGGCCTTGTACAGAAAGTCTGTTGATGGAAATTTAGAGGTTTGCCTGAGTGAAGCAAAGGCTTATATTGCCTTGGCAGAAGTCAACGAAGGAATTTATGGAGCTCATCAGGCAGGTGATAAGATGAAATGGGTCCTTCGACGTCAAAGATATTATTGGCCTATACTGGTTAGGGATTGTATAATATTTGTTAAGTCTTGTGAAGAGTGTCAAAGACATGGCTATATACAAAATGTTCTTACTAGTGAAATTACATTCTATTATTAAATCTTGGCCTTTCAGGGGATGGGCTTTGGATTTAATTGGCCAAATTCATCCTGCGTCGTCGAAGGGACATAAATATATTTTAGTAGGAGTTGATTACTTTACCAAATGGGTTGAGGTTGTGGCCTTAAAGGATGTAACACAATAGGATGTGATTGACTTTATTGAAGATAATATAGTTTGTCGGTTTGGAATACCACAAACTTTGACAACTGACCAAGGGTCAGTATTCATTGGAAGAAAAGTTGTTGAATATACCAGTTCAAGAAAAATTAAAATGCTCACGTCGACTCCATATTATGCTCAGGTAAATGGTCAGGTAGAGGTCATGAATAAAATAATTAGAAGCCTGATTAGAAAGCATATTGGTTGACTGTCCAGAAATATGCATAACACCCTTAATCAAGTTCTATAGGCATATAGAAATTTACTAAGAGAAGTGACGAGTACAACACCATACAAGTTAGTATATGGCCATGACGCAGTATTTCCTATCGAAATTAATCTTCATTTAGTTCATATTCAAAAGCAAGAAGAGTTACTAGTTGAGCATTACTGGGACTTGATGTTTGATGAATTAAACGAGTTAAGTGATGAAAGATTAATTGCTTTGGAAAACTTAATTTGAAAAAAAGAAAGAATTGCCAAATTTTATGATAGTCGAATTAAGTACAAGTTTTTTAAAGTTGATGATTTGGTTTGGAAGGTAATTTTGCCCATGGATAGGAATTGTCGAGAATATGGGAAATGGTCTCTAAATTAGGAAGGACCATTTAAAGTGACCCAAGTATTTTCAGAAAATGCTTATGCACTTGTCGAAATTAACTCTGGTTTAAGAATTAAGTCAATTAATGGCAAATATTTGAAGCCTTTAGACCGACAATGTGTGAAGTAAAAATTGACAAAGAATGAAGAAAATGATATTTATTCATGTATTTGGCGATTGCAAGTTACATTGTCAGAGTAAGAATGGTAGACAAATGTTATAACTTGATTATATTATCAAAACTGTACAAAAGAATAAACCGACAACTAGCTAAAACAGAAGGAAAGAGTTACACTTTAAAATTTTTGTAGAACCCCCCAGGAATCTTCCAAAGTTTGTTTGTCGGTACAGGCAGTTTGATATTCCGCTTCAAGGGAATTTATTTTTGCTAACACAGTTTTGGCTTCGACAGCCCATTGTTTAGTATTGTTAGCAATACTTTGCTACCTAACGACCCATTGTTGCAACGCTGTTTGAAGTTTTTGTTTGCGACATCGGGCTGCTTCAAATTTTTTCTCTAAGTCTTCAATTTCTTTGTCAAGTTATGCATCTTTGTTTTTTCCTTTAACAAGATTTTCCTTTAAGGTTGCATTCTCGCTCTTTGCGTTAGTCAACTGCTTCAAGATTCTAGATTTTTCTTGAACTTCTTTTGTATAAGAGAAATGACTCGATGAGTAGTAGGCATATTTGCTGTTAAGCTTTGAAGAAAATCTTTAACAGTCGTAGGTAAAGCTCGACTGGTTATTCGTAGTTGTTGGGTGAGGGGTTCAAGTTCAGTCACAATGGCAACCATCCTTTCTTGGAGAGGTTGATCAGAGATCAAGTGCTCAAAAGAATAAGTGAAGGCATTCTTCAATTCAGCTAAGAGTCTGGTGACATGAGAATCACTAGAATCTTGACCAAGCTGTGTCAAAGAATGAGCTGATTATGGTGAGCTTCTATGACCGCCCGACAGCATTGTTATTAATTCATCCAAATCTGCCTCCATGTCTTCAGTATTTTCAGGCCCAGAAAAAATCAAGTTGGTTGGAGGAGATGGAGGTGGGTCGATTGGAGCAAATTCAGCCATAAGAATCTTCATGTCGAATTCCTCTAAGAGAATTCGAATAGGATTAGCTCTGTATGTTTAAGGAGAACTCTTAGCGCCTGGATGGATTGGAATTTTCCCTGTGGTTATAACAATCTGAGTTTCTGCCGGAGGCAGTGGAGAAATAGCAGGTATTGCAGGGGTCGGAGAAGTTTGGGATTCTGGAAGATTCTCGGTTCCCAGCCTTTTTGGACTATTAGATACAGCCAGGTTTGCTGAATTCTATGGATAAATAAAGAAGATTTTGGTAAAGTACATTACCTCGGGAGACTATCGAATTAGTTCTTCAGTTCTTGGTTCAACATTGGGTTTTAGAGTATGACCAGCAGTTTGCTCAGCCTCTGGATCCTGAAATGATGGAGTCAGATATTGAATGAAAGACAAATATCAAGAATCTGAGGGAATGAAGTATGTTGATTAAAATTTAACTCGGATGAAAGAGAGATCGTTTCTGTCTCCAATTCAACAGTGGGTTTCAAAGTGGAACTTGAAGATTGAGTCTTTTTCTTCTTTTTTTTTCTGTAAAGGTAGAATGAAATGAGATTTTACCAAATGATAAAAAGTGGAAATAATAGAAGACTTACCTTTAAAGGTTGTTCAGGAGATGAGTTTGGAGACGCAGTAAGTATGGCAGAAGTGACAGAGGTAGAGTCACCAATTTGTATTCGACACCAAATTTAGTTTGAACAAGTTTGAAAAACTAAGTTTTAACGTTTGGTCGGAAAGTATGTATACCTTGAGGGTCTTTGGCTTTGGAGGTTTTGCAGCAGCATCAGGCTTTGATGAGTGTTTTGTCGAAGCTAATGTGGTTAATTTGACCTTTGGAACCTTAGGAATAGGAGGATTTTGAGTTTTCTTGCTTTTTTTCTTTTTAAGGAGATGGCTTCCTCTTCTTCCTCTTCATCTCCTTTTTGAGGTTGTTTGTACTCCAAAGGTCTTTTCAATGGAAGTGCTGCAAGAAAGAAAGTATATTTAGTAGATGGGACAAAGAATCAAAATAATAGAATATAAGGAAAAATACCTTCAGGTATTTCAGTGATGACCCGGGTATTCTTGGAAAATTGTTCATACGATAAGGTAAACCGACGAGTAAACTTCACTTCTGCAGTTCTTGTAAGAAAGATATTACTCATAGAATAAATCATATTTGAAATAGGGAAGTTACCAGCCTTTGTAGGTTTACTTGGGAATTCGTTGGCCAAACCAAAATGAGCACAAGGAAGAAACACTAGTTTTGGAAAAGGAATTTAAAAAGGTTCAAGCCGTGCTAAAGGGTTTTTTATGGAAACTAAAAGAAAGTTAGTGAAGCATTTTTCCTTGTGTGCTTGTTTCAGTTTGGCCACGACTTCTTTGCAGTGTCGAACAATTAAGCTAGGAAACCTGAAGTCCCATTTGATTTTGTAGTATTTTTCAAAAGCCTTGATATCTTAAACATGCTTACCTTTGGTCTTTGTCGAAGGATTCTGACCCTGCACAGGAACTAGAATTTCAGTAATGCGGCTTCGACAGATTTCAATATCGACATGGTAAAGACTATAGTATTTAGTCCACCATTCGGCAAAATCTTTGGAAACTTCTTTGTAAGGAGTAAATGCAGAAATCTTGAAGTGTTGCTTATGTCTCTCATTCCTCGAAGTTACTCGTACAAGATCCGACATGCTTTGCAAATGACCGTTGATGAGATGTTCTTTGGCTTTTTGCGAAAATGGTGCTGGAACGGCTTGACAAAATCCCAGTTGTCAAGCTACTATGTTTGGTAGACATATTTCTAAGGATTTCTCTATCGAATCGGGAAGACCAACAACCAGAATTTGTAGACAGAGAAAGTTAGACCAAATGAAAATATTGTCAGCCTGAGTAGAAGGGCCATTGGAAAGAATTAGTTGGGTGAATCACTCAGGACCAAAGGAACGGTCAGCAAAGGGAGCAAAATATATGTCTTCAGTATTAAAGGAGATAGAATGAAAAATATTAAAGAAGTGCATGAAGTTTTCTAAGTTTTGTTTGTGAACTTTTTCATGTTTTACATGGAAAAGTTTTATGCCATATGTAGCAAGAGAGATTGTCGGGGGAGAAGTGTCGACCAAAAAGTCTCCTAATATAGCATTCAACCGAAGCTGGAGTAGCCACATTGGGCCACCATAGTTGGTTTTCTTCACCTGAGATCTAATGCTTTGGACAATTTCACCTATGTTCAGGTAGAGGTTAGCAAGGAGAAATTGACCAAGAGCTAATTGTCGACCTTCATAAAGAAGGTTAGCAAGCTGAAGAAAAAATTTGGATATATGAACTGACCTAGATCCTAAAGCATAAGCTGATAACCAGAGAAGAAGGAAAGCTACATGTTCTTCGTTGGTTACAAGACCTGATTCAGGAAGGTAGAAGTTGATGAAGTTTGAAAAAGAAGTTGGGGCTTTTGAGTAAACGTCAATAATGTTCGAAGGTAGAAGGACATGTGTGATAATTTCCCCATCTGGTCGAAGACCAGTTATAACAGCTACGTCAAAAAGCGTAGGACCCATCATGCCATAAGGAAATTGAAAAGAATTGGTGGTTTTGTTTCAAAGGAAAAACGAGGCACCCAACATACAAGAGTCCATTTTTATGGAATAACAGGAAAGTTGGATACAATCGAAGATACCTATTTCCCTCCATAAACCTTCTTTAGAGGCTTGAACTCTATCAAGCCACTCAAGATACCTATTAATATGGGTAGGGGGAGTTTTGAATAGCCTTTCAGACTTGCTGAAATAGCTGATAGGGATGGAAGGAAGGGAAACTAAGATAACTTCTTGAGAATTCTTACAAGGAAAGAAGGAGTGTATTTCATCGGTAATGAATTCTTTGGGTAAAACTAGGCCCAAGAAAGCAGTCGGAGGGTCTAAAGAAAGTAGAGAATCATTGATGGGGAGAATTACCTTCAAGAGGTGCCAAAGTTCAGATTTTTGCAGAGTTGGGTCTTGAACAATAGCATGACTTCCTAAGTCCACTGTTGGTACGTTAGGAGATTGAGAGCTGGAAGCCATGAAAAGAGGTAGAGATTTGCAGAGAAGACGTGCAAAAATGAGGTTGAAGGTGATGAACAGTAAAGAAAAGTTAAAGATGATGAACAGTAAAAAGGCGTGCGAATTTAAAAAGTTATTTTCTGCGAAAATAAGGGTAATTATGGTCCCTATTTATTAGGAATGACTATTTAATGTTTACAATGATAAGTTTAGTTGTGACCGTCCAGATATTTACAGAAGATTTTACGAGATTTTTTTTTTTAAAAAAATAACTCCATTTGAAAGGACTTTGATTAAAAAGGTTATAGTCGAGATTGGATTAAAATTTATCTTCCTCCTGTCAGTGTCGAAAAAAAAAATTTTGAGGGCATCTGTTGGGGGCGAAAATAAACAAATTGGCAATTCGACGGCTGGATGATAATATTGGAAGAATCTTCTAAGTGTTGAGCCGACGGAAGTGCTGAATGGTCGGAAGATCCAATTCAACAACTGGATATTGATGTCGGACAAGTGATTAATCCGACAGGATTGTATTTCCCAAGTGATTGAACCGGTGAAGAATGTTTAAATGATCAAGAGTTGGTTTTGTCGAAAGATTGGGAAAATATCAATGGCGTAACTGCTATATACATGTCAAATTCTTAGGAGTCAGTTTTTTTTATAATTTGCTTATAAATATTAGTATTCACAATGCAAAAAAAGGGAGGTTATTTGCTGATACACAATCCTAAAATCTTACTCGAGCAGATTAACGGATTTGATCCAAGTATGTCTTCCCTTTTCATTTCAAGTCATTTAATTTAGTGCAATGTTATTTTAAATTCCTTTACTTTTCAGTCTTGTTCTTTAAATTTCTTTATATTTTATTGCACTTTCACACGCTTTCTTTTATTGCTTACTGTTTAAATTCTGCACTTTAATTTCTTGTACCAGTTTTCTTACTTTCTTTTAAACTCTTCAAAGTTTTCTTTACTAAATTTTCTGTTTATTTCGTGCTTCTTACTTTAAGCTTTATAAATTCCTGTTGTTTGTTTTAAAACCATTTTACTAAACGAGATTATCACATAACTCGAAACCCACATTCAACTAAAAATATATATTTGTTTGTTGGAATTCGTCTTAACCAAATTTACCCATAAACACTAATATATTAACTTATACACTATATGGCACACTTAAACGCTCTGCCTGATGTCCAAACCCATATATATTTTAGGGTTTCATTCAACCCTTAATTCTTTTGGCTAAAAGAGCTGTTGCACTATAAGAATGAGAGAGCTCCAAGGAACACAAAATGGCGAGTTGTTCTCCAAGGGTGCTACGGTCGCAAGAAGGCAGTTATCCATGTGCAGTTTTGACGTGCATCAAGGAGGCACAACGTGGCACACAATGAGGTTGCAGTGGTGAGACTAAGATGGAATGTGGTGGCTGGGAGCCATGGGAGACGCTTATCTTCTTGATATTGCTATTGACGCTGTCTGTTGACTTTGTTCCTCTTTCATTTTTCAGCTCTTTTTTTTTTTGTATTTCTTCTAGTATTTCAAGTTTGATTTTTTATGTATTTCTATGTTTTTTTTTTCTTGGGACCTTTCATCCTCTTCCTCTTCCTTGAAAGGATTTTTTTTCAGTCTCGTTATTTGTCTAATAAAAAATATTCAATTTTATTTAATTTATTTACAAAATCATTTTCTATGCTGCAAGAATGTTATAGTTGCATACATAATGATTTGACATATCTTTCAATTAACATACGATATAAATATGATACGCATATTTTAGTATACATAATTTTTTTTTCCTCAAGATCATTTTGAGTCATAGTTAACCCGAGTCACCAAGTTATTTAAAAGTCGACCAGTTCAAACTATGCTTCACTAGTTCAAATGCATAATCAATCTGAATAATGACTCAGATCGGTTAACCGACCACTTCCCAATTCGACAGTCTGTTTAGTCAGGGTTTAACAACTATGGGTGACACAATCCTCCAACACTAAACCAAAATTTGTGAGCAGTTGAATTATCCTTTAAATTGGTCCCCTTCTAGAGTCAGTTCGAGGAAGTTGAGTTCTGTGGATATACCAAGCCTATCCTTGTTGCAAAGGCTTCGACCACTTTTGGGTCAAGACCTTCTGGAAGAGCCCAAGTGGCTGCAGCAAGTATTGTTGAATGATATTATCTTGAGGGTTGAATTGATCACAAATATTGTTTGTGACATTATAATTCTTAAGATATGTCCTAAATGTTGCCCTTGTCCATTGAGCAATAGCAATGGCAACCAAATAAGTCCATGCTTCCTTTTTTAACACCTTAAGTTCAGCCATCTTGTCTTTAAACTCAACCATTGTATTAGCCTTTGCAAGTGCTCAAAACCATGTCTTTCTATTCCCTTCCTATCTATTTCTTAGAATATGCTTGCAACAATATCTATGGTCCATACCCAACAATAACTTATTAAGGGCTAGGTCTAGACCCTACAATATATAACAAATAGTTAGTAAAAATGCGAAAAAAAAACTCATTAAAGTAATCCCGCAATTGTGCATACTGCTCTTTCTCTTAACCTTCCATAATATCCCTCGCAATATGCCATGCTCTATATGCCTTAGCTTGAGTCACCATAACACCACAATTGTTATGTTGGTTTTACAAAAATTTTAGAAAATAAGTTCATATCTAAACTGAATTTGAGATAAAACTGGTTCTTAAAAAAACTACATCAAAATTTGTTTTTTTTCTAACAACTCTTATATGCCCACATCAAACAGCACATACATTCATTTTCATATTTCATCTAATATCATTTATTATACATACTTTTTATTACTATTTTCTCTCACTCAATCACATTCTTAAAAAATGGTGTAAATAATAATGCACCCTTAAAAATGAGTGTAAGACTATCTTTTTTTTTTTTAATCTAAGTTTTTTGTGGACTCTTTCCTCTTATTTATTATCTCTTTCTCTTTCATAATTTGTTTCTATCTCAATATTTAAATTTTAAACTTGGTTACACACCAAAAAAATAAAAATTTAAACTTTTATGATTTTAAAACTAATTTAAAACCAATTTTAACCAAATTAAGAATAAATTAAAATTAATTATAAAATAATTTGAATTTTTATGACCAGTTCTAAGAATTGTCAAAGTAACCTTAATTTCTTACTGTTGGGGGTAACAAATACAAGTCATAATTTGACAAAGACATTCTCGACGGACAAGTGATATTCGACGAAGTTGGATGATTCGACGAAGATAATTTTTTCGGTCGGATGATACCATTGAGACATTTGACAAAGAAGGGTCTCAACAGCCAGATGGAGATCCAAGTGGTGGCCAGCTCTCAAATGGCCAAGGGTTGGTTTCGTCGAAAATAAAATTTGCCAATTCTGAATTCGACAAGAGTTGGTTATTGTCGAAAATTAAGATATTAGTGGGAACGTGGCATAACTACCATGAACGTGGTCCGTTTCTTAGGAGTCCATTATTTTTTATTTTGCCTATAAATACTAGCATTCACGATGTACAAATGGTGGTTTTACTGGATATACAATCCTAACATCTCACTCAAGCAGATTAACGGATTTGACTCCAAGTATGACTTCCATTTTCATTTCCAGCCATTTACATTAATGCAATGTCTTTTAAATTCTTTATTTTCAAGCTTTGTCCTTCAAATTTCTTTACTCTTTCTGCACTTTAAATTCATGTATTTTACGTTTTCTGCACTTTAAACTTACTGCACTTTTACATTTCTTGTATTTAAACTTTTTGCACCTTTATTTTTTGCATTTTAATCTTTAGCACTTTACATTTCTTGCAATTTACTTTCTCTGCACTTTAAAGTTTCTTTGCACTTTACATTTTGCACGTTACTCATCAATTTCTTAAAAGCTCATTTTCAAACGAGATTACCATATAACTCTGAACCCACATTCGACTGATAAAATATATTTATTTGTTAGAATTTGTCTTATACCAAATTCACCCATAAATAAATTGGCACGCCCGGCGGGACGAGTTCAGAATAACTCGGTAGTGTCACAAACATTTTCATAAGAAGATGGTTTTATGCGTTTAAGAAGTGGAAAGTTAGTATTTTCTTGCCCTTCTCAAGATACGCAAATTATGAGTAACGTAAATAACCAGGCGTCGAATGCACTTTCAGTTGAAGTTAGTGTGCCACCTTCAACAGCCGTTACTGCGTCACCTTTAACCGTTGTTAGTACGGGTCCTGTGGTTGATATAATAGCAACTGGTACTCTCAGGAGTAACCCAGTGCTAGAACAAGTGGTGCCTAGAGTGACTCAGTCATCACCAAATCAACCAAGTAATCAAAGTGTAATGAACTCAAATTCAAGGTTGGCACCACAATATGATTTGCCACCAAATTATGTCCCTCTTGTGTTGGCACAAATAGGATTTGGCTCTACTTTGGCTAACACTATAGGCCAAACGGTAGCCTCACAAGGCCAACCACAAATAAGTTCGGCTTTAGCAAGTTTTAATGGCCAAGGAACAGGAGTTTCAAGTTCAAGTAATCCAACTCCTTTTCGACAGGAGAGATTGAATTTGGGACCTGTATTTCCAAATATGTCGAGAGATATTCCTCAGAATATAATTGGGCCAACTACAAATTCTTTGGCTAGTTTTCGACAACAAATAGATGAAAGTAATCATGAAATGGTGCATATGTTCACTCAGCAAATGGGTGCTGTGATTACACCAATCATGAAAAACACAAATAATGCTTGCAGCGCATTGGCCCAACAAATGGCAAGGCTAAATCAAGCTTTGGGGATAGGTGAATTGGCCAATGAAAATGTACAAGGAACCCAACCTAGAGTAAAGAGAGAAATAGTTATACCTCAGGAAAATGGGGGGGCAAAATGAACAAAACCTAGAACAACCTAGGCAAAATGATCAGCCATACTTAGAATATGGGAATGTCCATATGCTCCGTCGAGGTGATGAAGATCAAATGGCTAGAAATGATGCAGCCATGACATTGCTTTGACAAAATCTTGGGGGCACCAAGTAATTGAGCAAAATGTAAACCAAGTAGTGAAATAGGTGCTGAATAGATTTAGGTTCAATGTTAGATATGCCAACCAACCCTATTTTGTTTCAGCGTTTCCTGAGTGGGTACAGCAAGTAGAATTGCCTAGAGAAATTAAAATTCCTAAACTTTCAAAGTTTGCTGGTGAAAATGGAGAATCGACAGTCGAACAAATCGCATGGTATACAATAGAAATGGGAGAATTGACCACTATTGAAGGCCTCAAAATGGGATTTTTCCCAAGCTCCCTTAATAAAAATGCATTCTCTTGGTTTTCGACATTGAGACCAAATTCGATACACTCTTGGACTCAATTAGAAAAAAGTTTCCATGATCAATTCTTCAGAGGGGATTTGAAAGTTAGACTTACAGATCTCTTCAATATTAAGAGAGTGTATATTGAAACAGTAGAAGATTACTTATCTAGGTTTCGACAAATGAGGAGTAGATGTTTTACTCCTATACCTGAAGCAGAAATAGTGAAAATTGCTGCAGGAGGTTTAGACTATTACATAAGGAAAAAGTTAGTGAACCAACATTTAGTTGATCTTGCCCAACTAGGTAAAAAGGTTAGGCAAATAGAACAACTAAAAACTGAAAAGCTTCATAAACAAAAGAGATTCCTTAAAAGGGAGAAAGTAGCATTCGTCGGATTAGGTGAATCCGACAATGAAACTGAAGATAATAATGATGAATTTGAAGTCAACATTGCTGAACTTCAGAATGGTCCTACTTATGTGTGTTAGGTTCTCCAACCTACAAGAAATAAAGAAAAAATGAGTTATGTCAATAGAAAAATGTATACATTTGACGTAACAAGAACTGGCAAAATCTTTGATTTATTGTTAAAAGATAAACAGATTAAATTATCGAAAGGCCATAGGTTATTAAAATCTGATGAAATAAAAGACCGAAAATATTGTAAGTTTCATAATAATTTCGGTCATGTTACTAATGAATGTATTCGTTTCAGAGATTTGATTTAGAAGGCACTAATGGATGGGCGTTTGAAGTTTACTGACAAGCTTAAGGCGAATATGAAAGTTGATACAAATCCGTTTCAGGCTGGGATTTCATACGTTGATCAACAGGTTCCTTTAAATGTTAGAATGATCAACATAAGGAATTTACAGGGATTCGACATTGACATAGAAGATGCAATGGACGTTTATCCCAAATCAGGAGAATCTCTTGAAAATTTTCTTGAAAGGAAGAAAGAAAAAGACAAAGTAAGGTTGTGTCTAAGATGCAATGCAGTTTATGATGAATTTGTTGCAAAGAAAGCTGCTGAGGAGCAAAAGGGTAATTCACAAGGTAAAAAGAAGTTTTTCGACAAGAAAGTTAGAGAACCACAATATCCCTTTAATACTCCAAAGCCAGTTTATACTCCAAAGCCTAACCCAGTCTATATGCCAAGGCCTAATA
This sequence comes from Ormosia emarginata, assembly GCA_029884605.1. NCBI lineage: Eukaryota > Viridiplantae > Streptophyta > Magnoliopsida > Fabales > Fabaceae > Ormosia > Ormosia emarginata. The sequence continues at coordinate 6,108,175 of JAQQTP010000080.1, forward strand.
TGAATGACTGGTTGGTCGAGTCACCTGGTGGATCTATGGGGAGCAATGCATTTCCCAGGAGTTGCGTAGGACCAGCTAGGACCAGAGTACCACCTGCCAATGTTGCTGTAGATAGGTGGGTTAAAAATTCTGCAATGGCAAGTTACATATATTTTCGATGAAACGTGGCTGCTAGGAAGAATAGATTTCAGAAAAATCGACCATTTTGGAATGAAGATTACAAACATGGTAGAATTGACCAAGATGAAGTTTTGATTGGCCAGGATGTAGCAGAGCCATCAAAGTCTTTACTAATGTCAAAGAGTCAGAAAAGAAGGTTGCAGAGGTTGAGACAGGCCCAGAAGAGAAGGAATTTAGCTGAGGGTTTAATTATCAAAGAACAACCAACAAAAATGGGATGTTTAGTAGTCGAGATTAAGGGAGCACTTGATGAAAATAAAGATGACAAGAAATTGAAGAGTATTGTCAGAAAAGAATCTGCAGATACAAGGGGGCAATCCTAGTTGAGCCGACAACAAGTGAAGTTAAATGGTCAAATGGGAATAACAATCTCCGACAAGAGAAACTTGCAGAGATAAAGAAAGGGAAACAAGTTCAAGGGCCTGCTCCAAACAAAATTAGAAGGTCAATTGGACTTATAGCAGCAGAAAAAGAAGCAAAAGAAAATAGTCTGACAGTTAATGAAAGCAAGGACATGGCTAGGTTGAAAGCTGAGAAAATGATAAGAGGAATAGTTGAGAACAAAAGCAATAGTGATGAAAAAGATTAGTCGAAGGAAGAAATCTTAAAAGTTCTGAAAGATCCTGACCAAGATGTCGAGTGGAAAAAGAAAATGCTCGACATGATCAAGGAGAAAAGAAATTTGGCGAAGCCTGATTGCCAAATTATAGATATGGATTTGACAGTTGATGAAGTTATTGAAGCCTTGACTGATCCAGATGATTTTTTAGGCTTTGGTGATAATGAACGAATCGACATAGATTTCAATCTGGACAAGGATCTGGATGACATCATAATGGCTATGGATAGTAGTTTGCCGTCGGAAGAGTACCTCAAGCTTGGTGGATATAAAAGTTATGAAGAGTCAGATGAAAAGGAATTCTTGAAGTCAATGAATATGAACTTGATTTCAGTCATACCTGCTGAATTTGAAGGGTATCACGAAATTGAATATATAAGAGAGAATGAAGAAGACTTGGATGACCTCGATAATCATTGGCTTTTCTGTCAAGATAATATGTTAATTGTGTTCGATAATACAACATATTTTGAAAAGCCAACAGAGGAACAAAAGACTCATCTCCGCTCATTGCACATCAAGGCTTTGCTAGAAGGCAAGACGATAAATAGAGTCTTGATAGACGGAGGGGCAACTAACAATCTGATCCCAAGGGCAATGTTAAAGAAACTTGGGAAGAATGAGTCTGATTTGATGTCAACTAACATGATTGTTACTGATTTCAGTGGTAAAACTTCCCCGTCAGACGGAGTAGTGATGTTGAATATATAAGTTGGATCCATTGAGAGGTCGACATTGTTTGTCGTAATTCCAACAAAATCTAGTTATAATCTTCTATTGGGGAGATATTGGATACATACCGTTAGAGCAATACCATCGACAATTCATCAGAAACTTATTCTTTGGAATGCAGATGATCAGGTGGAAATAGTAGAGGAAGATGACAGTCCTTGCTATTTACAATAGTTTCATGTCGATTTTAAAATTTATGCTCCAAATGTAAAGCCGGTCACGGCAAATAATGGGGTTATTGACAAAGATGCATTTGAAACATGCTTAATGGATCAGTTTGGCATTCGACTAATGAATAAGGCCGAAATGGATCAGCCAAGCACTAGCCATGAATGTTAATCAGTTGGATCGACTGTCGGCTTATTTGGCCGACAGGGCTGTGTACACCACTAAAAGTGTATTGTCGGATTGCATAATAGATGATGGTCCTTTAGGTTTTGAGAAAGGACTTAATGAAAGACAAGGTGTAGAGGTAGAAGATCCTTTGGAAGAAATAAACTTGGCACTGAAACAGACAGAAGACGTATATTTGTGAGTTCATTTTTGCCAAAGGAGTTCAAAGAAAACCTTGTTGAATTAATTAGGGAATATAAAGATTGCTTTGTGTGGGATTACGTTGAACTGCCTGGTTTGAGTAGAGATCTTGTCGAGCATAGATTGCCATTGAAAGGAGGTTGCAGACCTGTAAAGCAAGCTAATAAAAGATTTGCACCTGAGGTGGTTTCGAAGATAAAGGAAGAGGTTGAAAGATTGCTCAGAGCCAAGTTCATCAGAACAACTAGGTATGTCGAATGGCTTTCTAATATTGTTCATATAATTAAGAAAAATGGCAAGTTAAGAATATGTGTAGATTTTAGAAATCTAAACACTGCTACACCTAAAGATGAATATCCAATGCCAATTGCGGACATGTTAGTTAATGTCGCATTTGGACATGAATTATTAAGTTTTATGGATAGCCATGCAAGTTATAATCAAATTTTTATAACCGAGGAGGACATGTCGAAAACTGCCTTCAGATGTCTAGGAGTTATTGGGACATATGAATGGATAGTCATGCCTTTCGGTTTAGAGAATACAGGGACCACCTATTAGAGAGCAATGAATACAATCTTTCATGATGTCATTGGAAAATTTATGGAGGTGTATATTGACGATGTTATTGTCAAGTCGGAAACAAAAGAGAGCCATTTAACAAACTTGAGACAGCCATTCGACAGGATGAGAAAGCACAGCCTCAAGATGAATCCCTAAGAATGTGGTTTTGGAGTGTCGGCTGCTAAATTCTTGGATTTTTTAGTCCATAAAAAAGGTATTGAGGTGGACAAGAATAAAGTCAAGGCAGTTTTAGAAGTCGTACCTCCGACAAATAAGAAGGAATTACAATCTTTCCTGGGGAAGGTGAACTTTTTAAGAAGATTCATTTCTAATTTGTCGGGAAGAACCAGAGTTTTCGCCTCATTAATCAAGTTGAAGGCTGAACAAGACTTTGTATGGGAGTCTTGTCATCAAGAAGCATTCAACCAAATTAAACAATATTTGACAAACCCTCCGGTCATGATGCCTCCAGTGCCTCATAGACCGTTGAAATTGTACATATCAGTGTCAAATGATACTATAGGTAGTATGCTGGCTTAAGATGAGAATGGTGTCGAGAGAGCTGTATATTATCTTAGTCGAGTTTTAAATGATGCTGAAAGGAGATATAGTGCAATAGAGAAACTTTGTTTAGCATTATACTTCTCATGTACTAAACTTAAATATTATATGATGCCTTGTAATGTATTGGTTATGTCAAAAACTGATGTAATAAAGTATATGTTGTCAAAACCAATATTAAATGGATGTATTGGTAAATAGACTGTTGCTTTGTCAGAATTCTCTTTACAATATGTTCCAATGAACGCTGTCAAAGGCCAAGCAATTGCTGATTTTTTGGCTAACCATCTATGTTTGGATGTTGATAATATAAATTTCATCGGGTTAAAACTTTAGCGCTTATATTTTGATGGCTCAAGGCATCAAAATGGAGTTGGAGTAGGAATTTTAATTGTTTCTCCTCAAGGTACTCCAATTAAATTCATGTTTGAGCTTAAATATACATGTTCAAACAATAAGGCTGAGTATGAAGCCTTAATTGTCGGGTTAGAAATATTAATAGAAATGAAAGCATGTAATGTGCATATTTTTGGGGATTCATAGTTAGTCATTAAGCAACTCACATAAGAATATAAATGTGTCAGTTATAATCTGAACAAATATTGTGTTGTGGCGAGTAAGTTAATGAAGAGATTCGATGAAGTTATTGTCGAACATATCCCTAGAAATTTGAATGAAGAGGCTAATGAATTAGCATAGATAGCCTCTGGGTATAAAGTTTCGTCCAAAGTCCTGACAAATCTAATGCATATTAGAGAACTTTTATATGCATTAGAAGAAAGAGATGTACTACAAAATGATATTTCGACAGTTAATGACTAGAGACAGCCAATATTAAGCTATTTGGAAAATCCAAGTCAAAATGTGGACAGGAAGCTGAAATACAAAGCGTCGAAATTTGTAATATTATAAGGGGCTTTGTATAGAAAATCTATCGATGGAAATTTAGAGGTCTACTTGGGTGAAGCAGAGGCTTATATTGCCTTAGCAGAAGTCCATGAAGGAATTTGTGGAGCTCATCAAGCAGGTGATAAAATGAAATGGGTCATTCGACGACAAAGGTATTATTGGCCTACGCTAGTAAAGGATTGTATAATGTTTGCCAAATCTTATGAAGAATGTCAAAAACATGGCCATATACAGAACGTTCCTGCTAGTGAATTACATTCCATTATTAAACCTTGGCCTTTCAGAGGATGAACTTTGGATATAATAGGCCAAATTCATCCTACATCGTCGAAAGGACATAAGTATATTTTAGTTGGAGTTGATTATTTTACAAAATGGGTTGAGGCTGTAGCCTTAAAAGAAGTTACCTAACAAGAAGTAATTGATTTTATAGAAGACAATATAGTTTGTAGGTTTGAAATACCACAAACTTTGACAACTGACCAAGGAACGATGTTCATTAGAAAGAAAATTGTCGAATATGCCAATTCTAGAAAAATTAAAATGATTACGTCAACTCCATATTATGCTCAAACAAATAGCCAAATAAAGGCCATGAATAAAATAATCATAAGTTTGATTAAAAAGCATATTAGTCGACAGCCTAGAAATTGACATAATACTCTTAATCAAATTCTATGGGCATATAGAAATTCACCAAGAGAATCGACGGGCACTTCACCATATAAGTTAGTTTATGGTCATGATACAGTGTTACCAGTTGAGATTAATCTTCAATCAATTCGGATTCAGAAACAAGACGAGTTACCAAGTGAACATTATTGGGACTTGATGTTTGATGAATTAAACGAATTAAGTGATGAAAGATTAGTTGCTTTAGAAAACTTGATTCGACAAAAAGAAAAAATTGTGAAATTTTACGACAGTCGAGTTAAGTATAAATCTTTTAAGATTGATGACTTGGTTTGGAAAGTAATCTTGCCCATGGATAAGAGTTGTCAAGAATATGGAAAATGGTCTCTAAAATGGGAAGGACCATTTAAAATTACTCAAGTGTTTTTTGGGAATGCTTATACACTTGTCGAAGTTAATTCAGGTTTGAGAGTTAAGTCAATTAATGGCAAATATTTGAAGCCATATAAACCGATAATGTGTAAAGTAAAGATTGACAATGAGTAAAAATAAAATTTCATTCATATATTCGACAATTACAAGTTACATACTGATATTACAACTTGTTTAAGTTGTCAGAATATTACAGAGAAAAATAGACCTATTCTAAAAAAACCAGAAGCTTCTCCCCAGCTGAAGCATGTGTTCCGTTTGAGCTCGTGGGACCTGAAGAAGAGGAAGAAGTAGACGACCTTTAACTTGTCCTGGACGAGATGTTGGTTGGTCGTCTACTCCCTGATGAGTCATCCACATCATAACAACTGTGTTTTAGAAACATTGGGTCGTTACGATGATTACTGAAGCTCATCAGGAATATTACGATTCTTACTGAAGCCCAAGATAAGCATCACCATTAATACAAAGACCTTCTTCCATTTTTCCCATTGAGAGAAGAGGAAATTATCTGAAGACATGGTGGATTTCATTGGAAAAGGAGAAGGAAAGGGTTAGATTACACTTTTCTGAATTTTGGTGTCTTAGAGGACACTATTTACAGGGGATTTTTTTGCAGAAGAAGTTATTACGTAATGTTTTGTAACTTTCATTATAATTAATTAAGTTAATTATAATGCACAGTTACGAGATGCATTGAAAAGAAACAGAATAAAAGATCATTTAAGCGTATAGAATTATGAAGCATTAAATAAAAAAATGTATTGGAAATTGACCAAAGGGAATGTTTATAAAGTATTGGCCTAAAAGGCCATACAAATCCTGTCGGATTATCAAACTGACAGTATATATAAAAAAGACCAATACAATTAAATTCTCTACAAAACTTCCCATGAATCTTGCAAAGCTCGTTTATTGGCACAAGCTTTTTAATATTCTAGTTCAAGAGAATGTATGTCTGCTAGCACAGCTTTGGTCTCGACAGCCCATTATTTCGAGTTGTTGACAATGCTTTGCTGCTTTGTATCCCCATGTTACAAAGCCATGCTGAGTTTTTGCTTTCGATGGCAAGTTTCTTCAAGCTTTTTCTCCAAGTCTTCAATTTCTTTGTTTAGTTCTGCCTCCTTATTTTTTCCATCAACAAGATAGCCTTTTAATTTGGTTATCTCATTCTTTGCGTCAGTCAGCTGCTTTAAGATCTTGGATTTTTCTTGAAGTTTTTTATCATAAGCAGGAATGATCTGACGAATAGTAGGCATGTTCAAAGATAAGTTCTGGAGAAAATCTTTGACAGACGAAGGAAGAGCTTGACTGGTTATTGGAAGTTGTTGAGAGAGAGGTTCCAACTCAGTCACAATGACCAACATTCTTTCCTGAAGCGGTTGGTCAGAACTTAATTGCTCAAAGGAGTAGGTAAAGGCATTCTTTAACTCTGCCAAAAGTCCAGTAACATAAGAGTCACTGGAATCTTGTCCAGGCTATGTAGAGGAGCGAGCTGACCGTGGAGAACTTCTATGACTACCCGACAACATGGATATCAATTCATCCAAATCTACCTCTGTGTCCTCAGTATTTTCTAGTTCTACAACAGTAGAATGAATTTGAGATAGTGGAGATAGATTAAAAGGTGCAATTTCAGCTAAGAGAGCATTCATGTCGAATTCTTCCGAAACAATTTCGATGGGATTGTCTTCATTTATTTGGAAGGAACTAGCATCCTGGATTTCTGTCGGGAGAGGCAAGGAGATAGTAGGTATTTCAGGAGCTGGAGAAATTTGATCCTCCAGAGAAGGATTCTCATTGCCTTGCATAGTAGGACTGTCGGGTATAACAGGATTTATCAATTACTGTAGAAAACAAAGGCAATGTCAGGACAAATAAAATCAAAAGGATTTTTTAGTTGAAAGACTTGGAAGATTTTACCTTAGCAGGCTGTCGAATTTGATCCTCAACGCTTAATTCGACGACGAGTCCTGAAGGACTTTCAGCAATTTGTTCAACCTCTGGATCCTGAAACAGGAAAGATCAAATTATTGAATGAAGTCTTGAAGTTTTCAATTCGTAAGGAAGAAATTGTGTCTGGTAGCATTTACCTTGAAAGGGATAGAAGTGGTTTCTGCTTCAAGTTCAGTGGTAGGTTTCAAACTAGAACTTGAGGATTGAGTCTTCTCCTTTTTCTTCTGCAGAGGTAAAATAAGATGAGAATTGACCAAGATATGCAAAAGAGAAGTAACAGAAATTATACCTTCAGAGGATTTTCAGAAATAGGCTTAGAGACTCAATAATTTCGACAGAAGAAGTGGGAGTCAAGCCACTTAGCTAGATTTGACAAAAGATTTAGTTTCGACAAGTTGAGATCAAGTTTTTAAAAAAAGTATGGTCAAAAGAAATATATATATATATATATACCTTGGAAGTTTTTGGCTTAGAAGGCTTGGCAGCAGCTTTGGGTTCAGCAGGAGATTTTGTCAATGTTGCTCTAGTTGTTTTAGCCTTTGGGGCTTTTGGGATAGGAGGATTCTGAGCTTTCTTGCCTTTTCTCTTTTTTAAGGCAGAAGTTTCTACTTCTTCCTCTTCCCCTTCTTCTGGTTGCTTGTACTCCAAGGGTCTTTTCAATGGAGTTGCTATAAAAAAAAATATAATCAGTTGATGAAATAAGGATTTGATATCAGAATCAAAAGTAGTACCTTCAAGTAATTTAGTGATGACTTGGGTATCTTTGGCAAATTTTTCATACGACGAAGCAAACTGATGGGTAAAAGTAACTTCTGGAGTTCTTGTAAGAAAGATGTTACTCGCAGAAAAGATCCTATCAGTAGTGAGGAAGTTACCAGCCCTGGTGGGTTTACCTGGGAATTCGTCGGCCAAACCAAAACGAGCACAAGGAAGAGGCACTAGTTTTGGAAAAGGAACTTGAAAAGGTTCAAGTCGTGCCAAAGGGTTTTTTATGAAAACCACAATGAAGTTAATGGAGCATTTTTCCTTATGCATTTGTTTTTGTTTAGCCACAACTTCTTCACAGTGTCGAACAATTGTGCCAAGATACCTGTAGTCCCACTTGATCTTGTAGTATTTCTCAAAAACTCTAATATCTTGAATATGTTTACCTTTGGTTTCTGTCGTAGGCTCTTGATTCTGCACAGGAACGAGTTTTTCAGTTATACGGCTTCGACAAACATCAATATCGATATGGTAAGGACTATAATATGTAGTCCACCATTCGACAAAATCTGGGGTAACCCCTCTATAAGGTGTGAAAGGGGAAATCAAAAAATGTTGTTTGTATCTCTCGTTCTTCATAGCAACCCTTACAAGATCTGACATGTCTTGTAAGCAGCCATTAATAAAGTGTTCTTTGACTTTTTGAGAGAATGGAGCTAGAATGGTTTAGCAGAATCCTAGTTGTCGAGCCACTGAATTTGGCAGATGTAATTCTAAAAGATTGTCTATTGAACCAGGAAGGCCAACAACTAACACTTGCCGACAAAGAAAATTTGACCAGATGGAAATATTGTCGGCTTGAGTGGAAGGGTTGTCAGAAATTAGTGGTCGAGTAAACCACTCTGAACCGACAGAACGGTCAGTAAAAGGTGCAAGATAAATGTCTTCAGTATTGAAGGAAATGGAATGAAAAATGCTGAAAAAATGCATGAAATTCTCTGAGTGATGCTTGTGAATTTTTTCATGCTTGACATGGCAAAGTCTAATGCCATCAATAGCAGAAGAAATTATCGAAGGAGAAGTGTCGACTACATAGTCTCCAAGAATGGCATTTAGCCAGAGTTGCGACAACCATATGGGGCCACCAGCGTTGGTTTTCTTTGTTTGAGACCTAATACTTTGTACACTATCGCCAATACCAAAGTAAAGATTGGCAAGAAGGAACTGATCGAAAGCCAATTCCTGACCTTCATGAAGAAGATTGGCAAGACAAAGATAGGATTTTGACACCTAAACTGATTTAGTACAGAGAGCATAGGCCGACAACCAGAGAAGAAGAAAAGCCTTCGTCAGACACAGGGTCGTCTGATGAAGAATAAAAATTAACGAAGTTTGAAAAAGAAGTTAGGGCTTTTGAATAAACGTCTTTGTTATTCAAGGGTAGAAGGATAGAAGTTATGACTTTCCCATCTGGTCGAAGACCAGTTATGGCAGCCACATCGAAAAGCATAGGTTCCATCATGCCATAAGGGAAATGAAAAGAATTAGTGGTTTTGTTCCAAAAGAAAAAGGACGCACCTAGCATACAAGAATCCATTTTTATGGGGTAGCGCAAAAGTTGGATACAATCGAAAATACCTGATTTTCTCCATGAAGTTTCTTTAGAGGCTTGAACGTTATTTAGCCAATCAAGATACCCATTGATTTGGCCATGTGAGGTTTTAAAAAGCCTCTCAGATTTATTAAAATAACTAATGGGGATGGAAGGAAGAGAAGCCAAGATACATTCTTCTTTTAGATTTTTGCAAGGAAAAAAGCTTTGAATTTCTTTGGTAATAAGTTCTTTGGGCAGAACTGGGCCCAAGAAAGCAGTTGGAGGATCTAAAGAAAGTGAAAGGTCGTTGATAGGAAGGATAACCTTGAAAAGATTCCACAGTTCATATTTCTCTAGAACTGGGTTTAGAACAATGGCGTGGCTGCCCAAATCTACTGATGGTTCATTGATAAATTGAGAGTGAGAAGCCATTATTGAGAAAGAAGGTTTTTACAGAAAAGACGCGCGAAAATAAGGTGGAGGATGATGAACAGTAGAAGATGGAGTAAAAGTGGCGTGTTTCTATGAAATTTAAAGAAGTGATGAACAGTAGAGAAGGTAAGAGGACGCGTGATATTCGTAAAAAAGCTTTTTTTTTCAGAAAGGGATAAATATGATCCATATTTATTAGGAAAAAATGGTTATTTAATGTTTGAAATGATAAGTTACAGTTGTGGTTTTCAAGAAATCCATGAAAGATTTTATTGGATTTTTGAAAATCAAATCAAGATGATTTCAAAAAAAGATTTTTTGATAAGGTCTTGACGTCAGATTGGAAATAGAAAATAAGGTTAAAATTTATCTTTCTTCCAATAGTGTCGAAAGAAAAATTTTGAGGGGCATCTGTTGGGGGTAAAAAATACAAGTCCTAATTTGATAAAGATATTCTCGACGGACAAGTGATATTCGATGAAGTTGGATGATTCGACGAAGATAATTTTTTCAGTCGGATGATACTATTGAGACATTTGACAAATAAGGGTCTCAACAGCCAGATGGAGATCCAAGTGGTGGTCATCTCTCAAATGGCCAAGGGTTGGTTTCGTCGAAAATAAAAGTTGCCAATTCTGAATTTGACAGGAGTTGGTTATTGTCGAAAATTAAGATATTAATGGGAACATGGCATAACTACCATGAATGTGATCAGTTTCTTAGGAGTCAATTAATTTTTATTTTGCCTATAAATACTAGTATTCACGATGTACAAATGGTGGTTTTACTGGATATACAATCCTAACATCTCACTCAAGCAGATTAACGGATTTGACTCCAAGTATGACTTCCATTTTCATTTCCAGCCATTTACATTAATGCAATGTCTTTTAAATTCTTTATTTTCAAGTTTTGTCCTTCAAATTTCTTTACTCTTTCTGCACTTTAAATTCATGCGTTTTACGTTTTTTGCACTTTTAAACTTACTGCACTTTTACATTTCTTGCATTTAAATTTTGTGCACCTTTATTTTCTACATTTTAATCTTCAGCACTTTACATTTCTTGCAATTTACTTTCTCTGCACTTTAAAGTTTCTTTGCACTTTACATTTTGCACGTTACTCATCAATTTCTTAAAAGTTCATTTTCAAACGAGATTACCACATAACTCTGAATCCACATTCGACTGATAAAATATATTTGTTTGTTGAAATTCATCTTATACCAAATTCACCCATAAACACTTACCAAGTCATTCTAAAGTAGCTTGTTGCACCTTCAATACTCTAATACAACTATGAGCATCTTTGAAAGTCTTTGGTAAGACTTTAAATCAACAACCCATGAACAAAAGATAGGAGTGTCTATGGGCGATTACCTTTGCAAGTCACTCTACACGGTGGCGGATTTTGAACTAAAATCTTGAGGTGACCACAAAATATAAATTAATTGTTATATCATACACACTTCAAAGAAAAAATCTTATATAATTTTAATACATTTATATTCAAAAAAAGAGCTACGTGCAAAGTTCGAAAGAAGTTATCAAATAAAACAAAAAGTGAATGGTGGGTCGATTTTATTTAATTTTTAGTGAGAATAATAAATGGTAGGCTAATTTTTAAGGGGTACAAGATTAAATGTCTTATGATATATTATATATGTTTATGAAGTTGAAAAAAAAAATTGGTGTGGCCATTGCCATCTCGTGTCCTCTTTATAATCCGCCATTGACTCTACATCTCAAGTTGTCATTTTTAGAAAAAAAAAAAAAAAAAGAGTTGTTTTCCTAAATGGAGTGCATAAGCATAACCATTGGCTGCCAGTTCCTTAAACACTTCCAAATTAGGAAATACGACTCCTAACTCAAACTTAACATTCCCATAGCTCACATTAATGTTAAATTAAGGCCATTTCTCTCCAATTACACTATCTTCTCCCTTATTTTCAAATCCCTTAGTTTTATGTAAATTCCTCGTACTCATACTCTACATTATCAAATGAATTTATGTACACGCTTGGATCACCCCAGGTATCTACAAATTTCCCCCCTTTTTTTTTGTGGTTGACTACCCGAAGTATCAGCTTCAATAGCATCATCGACCATGTGATCATCAATAGAATCATCATGTTCTCAAGGAACAATCCTTGTAATCATTGTCCTCCCGAGTCATATTCATCACCGTCTCTGCCCTTTTTATTGACATAATATTCAACGTACAAATGGGCCTCTTCTTGCCCTCTTACATTTTCAACCCAAATGAGGATGTCCTTATCATAAACTAAGAAAACTAACCCAGTATCAAAATTCATCCCATTGAGTTATAGCTATAGTAGTCTAATTCCTTTAAGAAGCTAAATATATCTGGGTGGAAGATCCTTTCTAAATCACAATTATTCTAGTAATTAACTGAGCCCCCAACATACCTACGTGGTGGACCCTCAACAAAATTTCCCCATGATGTATGGCCAAATTTATAATGTGTCCAAGTTGCATGTAAAGAAGAAATTGTACTAAAACATGCACTACATGAGTTTGGAGCCACTGTGACTTCCAAAGGCCTTGTTACCGTAAGAAAATCACGTATTACTGGTGATTATATCTAGCGGTAATAAGTTAAAATTCGTTAAAAAATTTGATTTTTAACAGAATTTTTAGTAGATTTTAGTTATCTGATAAATTTTTATATAAAACTTTTTTTAGCAGATTTTTTGTAGAATTTTTCAACAGATAAATACTGGCGATATATTTGTCAATAAATTTCTGGCCGAATATTTGTTGAAAATTTTCTGTTGAATTTTTGTTTGAATATATGCCAGATATTTTTGGCTCAATATCTGTCGGAAATTTTTGACCAATATACGGCCAGAAGAAACAAGCCTCAATTTTTAAAATTTTTATGACGGATAAATCCGCCAGAAATAATATAATTATTTTTTTAAAAAAATAGTAAAAATAATACTAAAATATATTATTTTGACAAATTAAGCTTGTTCAAGCTTTAACATGCGGATAGGTTTGTTGTCTTCACATAATAAAATCCTTTCCCACTCACAGAACTAGAACAAAATGATGAGAAATAACTTTTAACAGACAAAAATTCTTCTCTTTCGTCGTGTTGTTGATCACCGTCCACCCTATCTTGTGGTGTCACTGCCTGAGTGACATACAATTCTTTTATTGTAGGAGAGAGACAGCCAAATGGGGAAGTAGAGGAAAATTAAGAACAATTATGATGACATTGAATTCACATGGACTAAAACGGAAGAGTTTTCAAAAACCGTTTGATTAAGATTGAATTGTGAGGTGAATTTACTTACATCCTGATGCTCCTCTTCATAATCACTCATTGTGGTGAGGTGGCACGAGAGAGAGGAGAAGACAAGGGGAGACGTAGAGCAAGAGAGATGAGAAGATGAGGGGCGAGGCACAAAGTGGCGGAGCAGTGCGAGAGAGGAGAGAAGAGGAGAGTGAATGATGGAGAGGGTGAGAAAATAAGGGAGGGGAAGAGGGTTCCATTGGGCATATCAGCCGAAACTTATTTTAGACAGATTTTTTAAACTTTATGGTGGAATTTTTGTTAGAAAAAGACTTATTTCGGGCAACTAAAAAGTTTCTAACGAAAAATCAGCTATAAATTAAAATAATATTTTTTAAATAAAAATTTATTTTAAAAAACACTCCCGTCGAATAAATTGTCTGAAATAAAAATAATATATATTTTTTAATAATTTTTTTTTCATTTCTAAAAAATTTGGCAAATAATCAACCATAAATTAAAAAATATATATTTTTTGAAAAAATATTTATTTTTTAAAATATTTTTATAGATATTTTCGTAAAAAAATAAAAAAAATTGACATCATCATTAATTCTTTTTTAAAAAATTTAAATTTTTTTTTTCTTATTAAATTTCTGGCCAATAATATATCGGAATTTATTTAAATTATTAATTTTTTTGGCAAATTAAATCATTGGAAATATTTAATCACCAAAAATGTAGTAATTTTCGGCAGACACATATTTACCGATAATACACAAATTTCTTGTAGTGTGTGATGTTGCATTTGTTTAAACAAATAATTCCATAATATTAAATAATTACTATATTACTTATATATTTAATATTTGGAAATGTTAAATGCATTTGATTGCTCAGGTTCGATCAGATTTCAATATATGAAAAATCGGCAATCTTAATTTTGTAGCAAACTCTAAATAGGGCACAAAAGTTAAGGCCACATGCATCACGGACCACACAAATTTTTCACTATCTATAATTTATAAACACACACCCAACGAACAAAATACAGTAAAGAACATATGCAACAGCATAAATCCCCACTATGACAACCCCTAAAATCAACAAGAAACATATAATAGTTGGATTCGCATGCCATTTTTGCCACCGGTTTGTCTCCTTGCACTGTCAAGGAGAGAAATAGGACTTCGTGGCTTTCGTTCACATACTAGAAGGAATGGGTGTTGTTATACTCACTATCGGAGGGTGGCCTTTAGACTGCTTGATGTCATCGGATAATTCCATATCGATCAATAATGGTTGTCCATTTGTTAGAGGCGAGATAAGATATCTATAAAGATATTCTAACGTTTAAGTTAATTTTAAAATTAAAATAGATAAGATTATGTTGGAAGTAAAAATAAAGATTTGACAGTTCGTCGGTTGATGGTGGTTAAGGAAATTCTCTGAAGTGTTCATTGAACCGATGAGAAATGTTAAAAGAAAAAATCGACAAGATAGCATTGAATAAAGAAGGAGATTCTAATGTGGCTGATATACTGATATTTTTAAGAAGACTTATCCGACAGGAAGATTACATCAAATCGATGAAAATTGGTTAAGAATAGTTGAGTGCTGGTTTCGTCGAAAAGCGGATACTTGCTGAAGGAAGAAACCGCTCGAACGTGTTAGTCTTTTTAGGATGTCAGTTATTTTTTATATTTGTCTATAAATACCAATAGTCATAATGTAAAAAGTGGAGGTTATTTGCTGATACAAAATCCTAACATCTCAACCCGAGCAGATTAAAGGATTTTTGTCCAAGTATGCCTTCCTTTTTCATTTCATGTCATTTAAATTAATGCAATGTTCCTTTAAAATTTTTTACTTTTTGAGTCTCATCTTTTAAATTTTCTTTTACGCTTTTTGCACTTTTATCTTTTTTCTTTTCGCTTTTCTATTTAAATTTCGTGCTTTAATTTCGTGCCATTTACATGCTTTCAATTAATTTTCTGCATTTTAAGATTCCTGCAAAGTTTCTTTAAATTTCTTTAATCTTTCCTTTCTACATTTTCCTGTTTATTTTACTTTAAATTTCCTAAATTTCTTTTGTTTGCTGTTAAAACCATTTTCATAACGAGATTACCACATAACTCATGAACCCGCATTCGTTTGATAAAATATATTTGTTTGTTGGAATTAATTCTGAATCTTTGAACCAAAATTTCGCATAAACAAATTGGCACGCCCCGTGGGACGAGTTTAGAGTAACCCGTAGTGTCATAAGAAATGGTTTTATGCGTTTAAGGAGTGGAAGATTTATCTACTCTTCTCAGAATACGCAAACCATGAGTAATATAAGTAGTCAGGCTTCGGATACACCTTCGACAAATTAATTCTTGTCGTGCCACCCTCAAATATCGTTAATACTGGGTCGGTAGAGGATGTTATAGCATAAACAAATTGGCACGCCCAGTGGGACGAGTTTAGAGTAACTCGTAATGTCATAAGAAATGGTTTTATGCGTTTAAGGAGTGGAAGATTTATCTACTCTTCTCAGAATACGCAAACCATGAGTAATATAAGTAGTCAGGCGTCGGATACACCTTCGACAGCCGTTACTGTGCCACCCTCAAATATCGTTAATACTGGGTCGGTAGAGGATGTTATAGCAACTGGTGCTCTCCGGAGTAATCCAGTAGTAGAACAAGTGGTGCCTGGAATGACTCAGCTATCGCCGAGTCAGCCAAGTAACCAAAGCATAATAAATTCAAATTCGAGGTTTGTGCCCCAATATGGGTTGCCACCGAATTATGTACCTCCTATTATGGCACAAACGGGACTTGGCGCTACTTTAACTAATACTGTCGGACAATCAGTAGCTTCACAAGGCCAACCACAGATAAGTTCGGCCTTGGCAAGTTTTGGTAGCCAAAGAGTAGGGGTTGCAAGTACAAGCAATCCAACTCCCTTTCGACAAGAAAGATGAATTTGGGACCGCTTTTCCCAAACATGTCGAGAGATAATCCCCAAAATATAACAGGGCCAACTATGAATTCTTTGGCCAGTTTTCGACAATAGATGGATGAGAGTAATCATGATATGGTGCATATGTTCACTCAGCAAATGGGTGCTGTGATTACGCCAATCATGGAAAATACAAATAATGTTTGCAGTGCATTGGCTCAGCAAATGGCAAGGCTAAACCAAGCCTTAGGACTAGGTGATGTAGCCAATGATAATATTCAGGGAGCCCAGCTTGGGGTAAATAGAGAAATGGTCGCACCTCAGGCAAATGTGGGACAAAATCAACAAAACTTAGACCAACCAGGCCAAAATGATCAGCCCCGTTTGGAATATGGAAATGTCCATATGCTCCGTCGAGGAAATGAAGATCAAATGGCCAGAAATGATGTAGCCATGAGGTTGCTTCGACAAAATCTTGGGGGGCACCAAGTAATTGAACAAAATGTAAACCAAGTGGTGGAACAAGTGCTGAATAGGTTTGGTTTTAACGTTGGCTACGCCAACCAACCATATTTTGTATCAGCATTTCCTGAATGGGTCCAACAGGCAGAGTTGCCTAGAGGAGTTAAGATTCCAAAACTTTCCAAGTTTGCAGGAGAAAGTGGGGAATCGACCGTCGAACATATTGCACGGTTTACAATAGAAATGGGGGAGTTGGCCATTGTTGAAGGCCTTAAAATGAGATTCTTCCCAAGTTCCCTCACAAAAAATGCTTTTTCCTGGTTTTCGACATTGAGACCAAATTCAGTCCACTCCTGGGCTCAATTGGAAAGAAGCTTTCATGATCAATTTTTAGAGGGGATTTTAAAGTAGGACTTACAGATCTTTTTAAAATCAAAAGGGAGTATAATGAAACTGTGGATGACTATCTTGCTAGGTTTCGACAAATGAGGAGTAGATGTTTTACTCCTATACCTGAGGTCAAAATAGTAAAGATAGTTGCAAACGGTTTAGATTATTATATAAGAAAGAAGTTGGTGAATCAACATTTGATTGATCTTGCCCAACTAGGTGAAAAAGTTAGGCAAATAGAACAATTAAAAGTTGAAAAGATTCAAAAACAAAAAAGATTTCTTAAAAGAGAAAAGGTGGCGTTTGTCGGATTAAATGAATCCGACAATGAGTTTGAAGGCAGCGATGATGAGTTCGAAGTTAACATTGCTGAACTTCAGAATGGTCCTCCTTATGTTTGTCAGGCATTACAGCCTACTAGAAATAAGGAGAAAATGTGTTACGTTAATAGAAAAACATATACATTTGACGTAACTAAAGCCGACAAGATTTTTGATTTGTTACTAAAAGATAAACAGATTAAACTGTCGGAAGGCCATAGGTTGTTAAAGTTGGATGAAATTAAAGACCGCAAATATTGTAAATTTCATAATAATTTCGGTCATGTTACTAATGAATGTGTTCGTTTCAGAGACTTAATTCAAAAAGCAATAATGGATGGGCGTCTGAAGTTTGCCGACAAGCTTAAAGCGGATATGAAAGTTGACACAGATCCGTTTCAGGCTGAAGTATCTTGTGTTGATCAGCAAGTTCCTCTAAATGTTGGGATGCTCAACATTAGGAGATTGCAAGAATTCAACGTAGATACAAAGGATGCAACTGACGTATATCCTAAGTCAGGTGAGTCTCTCGAAGCATTTCTTGAAAGAAAGAAAGATGAGGGCAAGGTAAGGTTGTGCCCAAGGTGTAATGCAAGTATATGATGAGCTTTGTTGCGAAGAAAAAGCATTGAAGAACAACCAAGTATTCAGCAGAATAAAGGAAAAGTTCTCGACAGAAAAACCTGGAGACCACAAAATACTTTTCATGCTCCAAGGCCAAAGCCAGTTTACATGCCTAGGCCTAACATGAATGGTTGGTTGGTCGAATCACAGGGATTTGTGGAAAACAGAGCTCATGATAGACCCTTTAAGACTAGGGTGCCACCTGCTAATGTTGTTGTGAATAAGTGGATGAAGAACTCTATAATGGATGGACATGCATATTTTCGACGGAATGTGTCTGCCAGGAGGAGTAATTTTCCAGGGGGTCAACCTTTTTGGAATGAAGATTACAAGAATGGAAGGATTGATTTGAGGAAAACTTCGATTGGCCAAGATGAGGCAGGGCCATCAAAGCCTCCTTCAATATCAAAGAGTAAGAAGAGGAGATTACAGAGATTAAGACAAGCTCAAAAAAGAAGAGATATGGCTGAAGGATTGGTGATCAAGGAACAGCCTACAGAGACAAGGTTGTTTGGTGGTCGAGAAAAAACCAATGCTTGATCAGGATAAAGACGATAGAAAGATAAAAAGTGTTGTTACCAAGGGATCATTCCTAGGGGAGCCGACGACAAATGCAATCGGACGGCTTGACACTAATGATAAAATCCGACAAGAAAAGTTGGAAGAAATCGAAGGGGTAAGCAAGTTCAAGGCCAATTCCAAACAAAACAAAAAGGAAATGGCCAATTGGATTGATAGCAACAGAAAAAGAGGCAAGAGAGAATAGTTTACTCGTCGAAAAAGACCAGGAGTCAATCAGTTCGAGTGTTGCAAAACCAATAGTTGGAAAAGAAGGTTAAGGACTCTGGAATGGGAAACAGTAATATTGAAGACTGGTCGAATGAAGAAATCAGGAGAATTCTAGAAGACCCAGATCAAGATGTTGAGTGGAGGAAGAAAATGCTCGACATAAGAAGAGAAAGAGAAGGATTGGCAAAGTCTGACTGCCAAGATATAGACCCAATGACTGAAGAAGTTATTGAGGCCTTGAATGATCCAGAGGATCCTTTAGGCCTTGGTGATGAGGAGCAATTCGACATGGATATCAACATGGAAGATAGTCTGGATGATATCTTGATGGCTATGGATAGCAATTTGCCGTCGGAAGATTACTTAAGGATTGGAAGGCATTTAGATGAAGAGCCGTCTGACGAAGAGGAATTCTTGAAGGCGATGAGTGTTAATTTAGTTTCGGTGTTACCTACAGATTTTGAAGGGTATCACGAAATTGAATACATTGGGGAGAATGAAGAAGATGTTGATGACCTCGACGATCATTGGCTTTTTCAGGACAATATGATCACGGTCTTTGACAATACGGCTCAGCTTGAAAAATCGACAGAAGATCAGAAGGCTCATTTACGACCGTTACACATCAAGGCTCTGTTGGAAGGAAAACCCACTAATAGAGTTTTGATCGACGGGGGGGCAGCAATCAACTTAATCCCAAGGGCCATGATTAAAAAACTTGGGAAAGATGAGTCAGATTTGATGTCGACAAACATGATAGTCACGGATTTCAGTGGTAAGACTTCTCCATCAGACGGAGTGGTGATGTTAAAGGTACAAGTCGGATCTGTTGTAAGGCCGACATTATTTGTGGTAATACCGATGAAGTCGAGTTACAATCTTTTACTGGGAGAGATTGGATCCATGTCGTCGAGCAATACCATCAACAGTTCATCAAAAGCTCATTCTTTGGAATGAGGAAGATCAAGTGGAAGTAATAGAAGCAGATGACAGTCCTTGCTATCTTCAGCAACTTCATGTCGACTTCAGAATATATGCTCCAAGTGTTAAACCAGTAACAGCAAGTGGTGGAGTGATTAATGAGGACGCACTTGAAGTTTGCTTGAGGGATCAGTTTGGTGTACGACTGGTGAAGAAGGCCGAAGAAGATCGGCCAAGCACTAGTTATGAGTGTTAATGATTATTCAGAAAGATTGTCGGCTTATTTGGCCGACAAAGCAGTATTCACTGCTGAAAGCATGCTGTCGGATTGCATAATTGATGATGGTCCTTTAGGATTTGAAAAAGGGCTTGATGACAAGCAGAGTGTGGAAGTGGAAGACCCTTTGGAAGAAATAAACTTGGGCACTGAAGCAGACAGAAGGCCCATTTTTGTAAGTTCATTTCTGCCAAAGGATTTTAAAGAAAAGCTTGTCGGGTTATTTATGGAATATAAAGATTGTTTTGCCTGGGATTATGATGAAATGCCTAGATTGAGTAGAGATCTTGTCGAGCACAGATTGCCTCTGAAAGAAGGATGCAGACCTGTTAGACAAGCTAATAGGAGATTTGCACCTGAGGTGATATTAAAGATAAAAGAAGAAATTGAAAGATTGTTCAAAGCCAAATTCATCAGAACAACCAGGTATGTCGAATGGCTTTCTAATATTGTTCCTGTAGTTAAGAAAAATGGCAAGTTAAGAATATGTGTAGATTTTAGAAATTTGAACACTGCCACACCTAAAGATGAGTATCCTATGCCAATTGCGGACATATTAGTTGATGCCGCATCTGGACATGAATTATTAAGTTTTATGGATGGCCATGCAGGTTATAATCAAATTTTCATTGCCGAAGAGGATGTGTCGAAAACTGCCTTCAGGTGCCCAGGAGCTATTGGGACATTTGAATGGATAGTCATGCCTTTCGTTTTAAAGAATGCAGGGGCCACTTATCAGAGAGCAATGAATACAATTTTCCATGATGTCATTGAAAAATTTATGGAAGTCTATATCGACGATGTCATTGTCAAGTCGGAAACGAAGGAAAGTCATTTGACAAACTTAAGGCAGGCATTCGATAGAATGAGGAAGCATAGCCTTAAGATGAATCCAGAAAAATGCGGTTTTGGAGTGTCGGCTGCCAAATTCTTGGGTTTCCTAGTCCACAAAAAAGGTATAAAAGTGGACAAGAATAAAGCCAAGGCAGTTTTGGAGGCCACACCACCGACAAACAAGAGAGAATTACAATCTTTTTTAGGAAAAGTTAATTTCCTAAGAAGATTTATATCCAATTTGTCGGGAAGAACCAGAGTTTTTGCTCCATTGATCAAGTTGAAGGCTGAGCAAGATTTTGTGTGGGAACTTTGCCACCAGGAAGCCTTCGACCAGATAAAACAGTATTTGACAAAACCACCGGTCATGATGCCTCCAGGGCCTCATCGACCGTTGAAATTGTATATATCAGCATCAGAAGAAACCATAGGAAGTATGCTGGCTCAAGATGTGAATGGCGTTGAAAGAGCTGTGTATTATCTTAGTCGGGTTTTTAAATGATGTCGAGAGAAGATATAGTGCAATAGAGAAGCTTTGTTTAGCATTGTATTTCTCATGTACTAAGCTTAAATATTACATGATGCCTTGTAATGTACTGGTTATGTCAAAAACTTATATAATAAAATATATGTTATCAAAACTAGTGTTAAATGGTTGTATTGGAAAATGGACTATTACTTTGTCAGAATTTTCTTTACAATATGTACCAATGAGAGCAGTAAAAGGCCAAGCAATTGCCGATTTCTTGGCCGATCATCCTTGTCTGGATGTAGAAAATATAAATATTATCGGTTTAAAACCTTGGTGTTTATATTTTGATGGTTCAAGGTATCAAAATGGAATTGGAGTTGGGATTTTAATTGTTTCCCCTCAAGGTACTCCAACTAAGTTCATGTTTGAACTTAAATATACTTGTTCTAACAACGAGGCTGAATATGAAGCCTTAATTGTCGGATTGGAGATACTAGTGGAAATGAAAGCACGTAATGTGCATATATTTGGTGATTCGCAGTTGGTCGTTAAGCAACTTGCCCAAAAATATAAATGTGTTAGTGAAAATCTAATGAAATATTATGTTGTGGCAAGTAAGCTAATGAAACAATTCGACGAGATAATTGTCGAACACATTTCCAGAGATTTAAATGAAGAGGCTAATGAATTAGCACAAGTGGCCTCTGGGTATAGACTTTCATCCAAGGTTCTTACAAATCTAATGGAAATAAGGAAACTTTTATATCCATTAGAGGAAAGAGATATACTACAAAACGACATTTCGACGATTAATGATTGGAGACAACCAATATTGAGTTATTTGGAAAATCCCAGTCAAGATGTGCATAGAAAGTTCAAGTATAGAGCATCGAAATTTGTGGTATTAGGGGGAGCCTTGTATAGAAAGTCTGTCGATGGAAATTTAGAAGTTTTGCCTGAGTGAAGCAAAGGCTTATATTGCCTTGGCAGAAGTCCACGAAGGAATTTGTGGAGCTCATCAGGCAGGTGAAAAGATGAAATGGGTCCTTCGACGTCAAAGGTATTATTGGCCAACAGTAGTTAGGGATTGTATTATGTTTGCCAAGTCTTGTGAAGAGTGTCAAAGACATGGCCATATACAAAATGTTCCTGCCTGTGAGTTACACGCTATAGTTAAACCTTGGCCTTTCAGAGGATGAGCTTTGGATTTAATTGGCCAAATTCATCCTGTCTCGTCGAAAGGACACAAATACATTCTAGTAGGAGTCGATTACTTCACCAAATGGGTTGAGGCTGTAGCCTTGAAGGATGTAACCTAGCAGGATGTGATTAACTTTATTGAAGATAATATAGTTTGTCAGTTTGGAATACCACAAACTTTGACAACTGACCAAGGATCGGTATTCATTGGAAAGATAGTTGTCGAATATGCCAGTTCAAGGAAAATTAAAATGCTCACGTCGACGCCATATTATGCTCAGGCGAATGGTCAAGTAGAGGCCATGAACAAAATAATCATAAATTTGATTAAAAAGCATATTGGTCGACAACCTAGAAACTGGCATAATACCCTTAATCAAATTCTATGGGCATATAGAAATTCACCAAGAGAATCGACGGGCACTTCACCATATAAGCTAGTTTATGGTCATGATGCAGTGTTACCAGTTGAGATCAATCTTCAATCCATTCGAATTCAAAAACAAGACAAGTTACTAATTGAACATTATTGGAACTTGATGTTTGATGAATTAAACGAATTAAGTGATGAAAGATTAGTAGCTCTAGAAAACTTGATTCGACAGAAAGAAAGAATTGCAAAGTTTTACGATAGTCGAGTTAAGTATAAATCTTTTAAGATTGGTGACTTGGTTTGGAAAGTTATTCTGCCCATGGATAAGAATTGTCGAGAATATGGAAAATGGTCCCCAAAATGGGAAGGACCATTTAAAATTACTTAAGTATTTTCTGGGAATGCTTATGCACTTATCGAGGTTAATTCTGGTTTGAGGATTAAATCAATTAATGGCAAATATTTAAAGCCATATAAACCGACAATGTATGAAGTGAAGATAGAAAATTGAGTAAAAATGAAATTTCATTCATATATTCGACAAATACAAATTACATACTGATGTTACATTTAGTTTAGATTGTCAAGGAAGATAACAGAGAAGTAAACCTATTCTAAATAAACCAGAAGCTTCTCCCCAGCTGAATGTGTTCTAAATTGAGCTCGTAGGACCTGAGGAAGAGGAAGGAGCAGACGACCCTTAACTTGTCCTGGACGAGATTTTGGATGGTCGTCTACTCCCTGATGAGTCATTCTCGTCATAATAACTATGTTTTAAAAACATTGGGTTATTACGATGATTACTGAAGCTCATCAAGAATATTATGATTCTTACTGAAGCTCAAAATAAGAGTCACCATTAATACAGAAGCCTTCTTCCATTTTTTCCATTGAGAGAAGATGAAATTTTTTGATGACATGGTAAATTTCACTGAAAAGGAAGAAAGGAAGGGTTGGGTTATACTCTTTGAACCTTGGTGTCTCGGAGGACACTATTTATAGGGACTTTTTGCGGAATAGGTTATTAACTTACGTTTTGTAACTTACGTTATAATTAATTAAATTAATTATGATGTATAGTTACGAGATGCATTGAAAAGAAACAGAATGAAAGAGCATTTAAAATGTATAGAATTATAGAAGCAATAATAAAGGGGTATTGGAAATTGATCAAAAGAAAAAAAAAATATTTTATTAAGTATTGGCCAAGAAGGCCATACAAATTCTGTCGGATAGCTAGACCGACAATATATATATAAAAAAACTTAGAATTTTTGAAGAATCCCTCAGGAATCTTCTAAAGATTGCTTGTCGGAACAGGCAGTTTGATACTCCGCTTCAAGAGAATTAATTTTTGCTAATACAGTTTTGGCTTCCACAGCCCATTGCTTGGTATTATTGGCAATGCTCGTTGTCTGGCAACCCCTTGTTCTAATGTTGTTTGAAGTTTTTGGTTGCGACGACGAGCAGCCTCAAGTTTTTTCTCCAAGTCTTCAATTTCCTTGTCGAGCTCTTCTTTTTTGGCTTTTCCTTTTATCAGATTTTCCTTCAGAGTAACACTTTCACTTTTTGCGTCGGTCAACTGCTTCAAAATCCTGGATTTTTCTTGAATCTCTTGTGTATAAGCAGGAATGACTCGACGAATGACTGGCATTTTTGCCGTTAAACTTCGAAGAAAATCTTTGACAGTTGTCGGGAGAGCTCGACTGGTTATGGGTAATTGCTGAGCAAGAGGCTCAAGCTCAGTTACGACTGCCATCATTCTTTCTTGTAGAGGCTGGTCAGAAATCAAGTGCTCGAAAGAATAGGTAAAAGCATTTTTCAACTCAGTTAAGAGTCCAGTAATATGGGAATCACTGGAATCTTGTCCAAGTTGAGTCGAAGAGCGAGCCGATTGAGGAGAACTTTGGTGGCCGCGCCGACAACATTGTGATCAATTCGTCAAGTCTGCCTCCATATCCTCGCCACTTTCTCGGCACAAACAATCATTAAGTTGGTGGAGGAGATGGAGGTGGATTAATTGGGGCAAATTCCACCAGCAGGGTGTCCATGTTGAATTCCTCTGGGATGATTTGAGCGGGATTGGTTTGCCCTGAATGAGAAGGACCTTCAATGCCTGGGGGGATTGGAGTTTGTTCTGAGACTTCGGCAGATTCTATCGGAAGTGGTGAAGAAGTGGTAGATGCAGCAAGGACTGAAGATGTATGAGCTTCTGGAAGATTCTCGGTTCTTGGCCTTTGTGGGCTAGCCAACTTTGTCGAATCCTGAAGACGAAGAAGAAATGTTAGAATAATTAATGTATTAAAAAATAATTGAATAAGGTAAGATACATTACTTCAGGAGATTTTGAATAGGATCTTGACTCTTGATTTGACAGTTGGTTCAAGAAGATGGTCTGCGGATTGTTCATCCTCTGGATCCTGAAATGAAAAAGTGAGTGTTAGATGAGTAGCAAGAACCAAGAATTTAGGGAAAGGAAGTGCGCAAATTTACCTCGGATGAAAGAAAAATGGTCTTTATTTCTTCGACAGAAAGCTTTGAAGTAGAAACAGTGGTTTGAATTTTCTTTTTCTTTTTCTGAGGAGAGAAAGAAAGGGGGGTGAGATATTGTGCATAGTATTAAGAAATGTGCAATAAAGATGTATACCTTTGGAGGATGTTCTGGAGATGGAATTGAAGATTCGACAGGAGAAGCCAGAGTGGCAGGAGCAGATTCGCTAATCTGAGTCCGACATTAAGTTAGATTGAAATAAAGTAAAAAAAAAAAAAATCTTGCTATATAGTCGGAAAAGTATATACCTTGAGGGTTTTTGATTTAGCAGCGTCTTGTTTCAAAGGACTCTTTGTCGGCATTGATGCAGCGGATTTAGCTTTTGAAGCCTTGGGAATAGGAGGTTTTTGAGCCTTCTTACTTTTCTTCTTCTTTAAAGAAGTAGTTTCATCTTCTTCGTCCTCATCACTTCCTTGAGGCTGTCTATATTCTAAGGGTCTTTTCAAAGGGAGTCTTTGTAAGAAGACAAGTATATTTAATAAATGTGGGAGAGAATTCAAGTAACAGAATATAAGGAGGAAAATACCTTCAGGTATTTTAGTGATGACTCGGGTGTTCCAGGCAAATTGTTCATACGACAAGGAAAACTGATGAGTAAACTCGACTTCTGGAGTTCTTGTAAGAAAGATATTACTCACAGAATATGTCCTATCTAAAATAAGGAAGTTACCAGCCTTTGTAGGTTTACCTGGGAATTCGTCGGTTAATCCAAAACGAGCACAAGGAAGAAGCACTGGCTTTGGAAAAGGGATTTGAAAAGGTTCAAGCCGTGCTAAAGGATTTTTTATGGAAACTGAGAGAAATTTGGTAGAACATTTTTCCTTGTGTGCTCGTTTTAGCTCGGCTACGACTTCTTCACAATGTCGAACAATTAGGCAAGGAAACCTGAAGTCCCACTTGATTTTGTAGTATTTTTCAAAAGCCTTGATATCCTGAATATGTGTACCTTTAGTTTTTGATGAAGGATCTTGGTCCTGCACAGGAATCAGAGTTTCAGTAATACGGCTTCGACAAATGTCAATGTCGATATGATAAGGATTGTAGTACTCAGTCCACCAATCTACAAAATCTTTTGAAACTCTTCTGTAGGGGTGAATGCAGAAATCTTGAAATG
The DNA here is from genome assembly GCA_029884605.1 of Ormosia emarginata. Classification (NCBI taxonomy): domain Eukaryota; kingdom Viridiplantae; phylum Streptophyta; class Magnoliopsida; order Fabales; family Fabaceae; genus Ormosia; species Ormosia emarginata. Next base: position 6,134,563 of record JAQQTP010000080.1, read on the forward strand.
TTTCTTGTGCCTTTCATTCTTTGAGGCTACTCGAATGAGATCCGACATGCTTGGTAGATGGCCATTGATGAAGTGTTCTTTGGCTTTATGGGAAAAAGGCGCTGGAATAGCTTGATAGAATCCCAATTGTCGAGCTACTGAATTTGGCAGACATAGCTCTAAAGATTTGTCTGTCGAACCAGGAGACCACCACTAAGACTTGTCGGCAGAGAAAATTCGACTGACGAAACATTGTCAGCATGAATAAGAGGGTCATCAGAAAGAATTGGTCGAGTAAACCATTCGGGACCAAAAGAACGGTCAGCGAAAGGAGCAAAATATATATCTTCAGTGCTAAAGGAGATAGAATGAAAAATACTGAAGAAATACATGAAATTCTCCAAGCTCTGTTTATGAGTTTTCTCATGCTTCACATGGCAAAGTCTAATGCCATATGTAGCAAGAGAGACTGTCGGAGGAGAAGAATCGACCAGGTAATCTCCTAATATGGCATTCAACCAAAGTTGAAGTAGCCACATTGGACCACCAGAGTTGGTTTTCTTTATTTGAGCTCTAATGCTTTGGACAATTTCACCTATGCTCAAATAGAGATTGGCTAGGAGAAATTGACCGAGAGCTAGTCGTCGACCTTCATGAAGGAGATTGGCGAGCTGAAGAAAGGATTTGGATATTTGTACTGATTTAGAACCAATAGCATAAGTGAAAGCCGAGTAGAAGAAAAGCTATGTGTTCTTCGTCGGTTCTGAGTAATCCGATCCAGAGGAAAAAAATTTATGAAATTGGAAAAAGAAGTGGGGCTTTTGAGTATACATCAATAGTGTTTGTAGGTTGAAGAATGGGTGTAATTGTTTCCCCATCTGGTCGAAGACCAGTTATGGCAGATATGTCAAAAAGTGTTGGACCCATCATGCCATAGGGAAATTGGAAGGAGTTGGTGGTTTTATTCCAGAAGAAGAAGGAAGCACCTAGCATGCAAGAATCCATTTTTATGGGATAACGAGAAAGCTGAATGCAATCGAAAATCCCTATTTCCCTCCATAGGCTTTCTTTGGAAGCTTGAACTCTGTCAAGCCATTCAAGATACCCATTGATGTGGGTAGGAGGAGTCCTGAACAGCCTTTCAGATTTTCTAAAGTAGCTGATAGGAATGGAAGGAAGAGAAGCCAAGATAGCTTCTTGGGGACTTTTACAAGGAAAAAAAGAATTTATTTCATCCGTAATAGATTCCTTGGGCAGAACTGGACCCAAGAAAGCAGCCGGAGGATCCAAAGATAATGAAGAGTCGCTAATGGGGAGTATTACCTTTGAGAAGTTCCAAAGTTCAGACTTTTGCAGAACTGGGTCTTTGAAGACTGCATGATTACCCAAATCTGTTGTTGGTGCGTTGGGAGTTTGAGAGCTAGAAGCCATTGGAGAAGGTAAGAGTTTGCAAAGGAAACGGGCTAGAGTGAGAGGTTGAAGATGATGAACAGTGATGAGAAGTGAAAGTTCGAAGACGGTAAACAGTGATAAAAAGGTGAAGAGTCGTGTGAATTTGAAAAAGTAATTTTTGCGAAAAAATATGGGTAATTATGAGCCCTATTTATTAGGAACGGCTATTTATTGTTTGCTATGATAAGATTGATTATGGCCGTTCAGGTACTGATGAAAGGTTCTGATTGGATTTAAATATATATATATATATAAAGGACCTTTGATTTAAAAAAATTTTCTTTCTTCTGTCGGCGTCGAAAGAAAATTTTTTGGGGGGCATCTGTTGGAAGTAAAAATAAAGATTGGCAGCGATTCGTCATTCGGTTGATGGTGGTTAAGGAAATTTCTCGAAGTGTTGAACCGACAAAAATGCTAAACAGAGAAATCGACAAAGTAGCATTGAATAAAGAGGAGATTCTAATGTGGTGATATCTTGATGTTTTTAAGAAGACTTATCCGACAGAAGATTACATCAAATCGACGAAAATTGGTTAAGAATAGTTGAGTCTTTGGTTTCGTCGAAAAGCGGATACTTGAAGGAAGAAACGCGCCGAACGTGTTAGTCAATTTTTTAGGATGTCGCTTATTTTTTATATTTGTCTATAAATACCAATAGTCATAATGTAAAAAGTGGAGGTTATTTTTTCGATACAAAATCTTAACATCTCAACCCGAGCAGATTAAAGGATTTTTGTCCAAGTATGCCTTCCTTTTCCATTTCATGTCATTTAAATTAATGCAATGTTCCTTTAAAATTCTTTACTTTTTCAGTCTCGTCTTTTAAATTTTCTTTACAGTTTTTTGTACTTTTATCTGCTTTTCTTTACTGCTTTTCCATTTAAATTTTGCTCTTTAATTTCGTACCATTTACATGCTTTTAATTAATTTTTTACATTTTAAGATTCCTGCAAAGTTTCTTTAAATTTCTTTAATCTTTCCTTTCTGCATTTTCCTGTTTATTTTACTTCAAATTTCCTAAATTTCTTTTGTTTGCTGTTAAAACTATTTTCATAACGAGATTACCACATAACTCGTGAACCCGCATTCGTTTGATAAAATATATTTGTTTGTTGGAATGAATTCTGAATCTTTGAACCAAAATTCCGCATAAACAGATTGTAAGTAGAAAAAATGAATATATTACATACTTAAAAGTATCCATAAGTGTTTGTTTATATAAAAAATAAAACTTTTAAGATCTTAGGTGATCCAAGTGTAACTTAGTGGAGATGCAAATGGATTATGGGTGGTAACGAACAGGGGAGAAGGGTTCGCTAACCGGAGACAAGATCACAGATTATGTGCTCGGAGACAGGATCGTAGGTTATGTGCCTTAGCTATGGACGGTGCGTGTTGAACTCACGTCCTGCTACTGCAAGGCCGAGCATGTAACCACCACATATTCTTTAGGTCTATGTGCAAATATATTATACAATATACTACATTTTTTCTTCAAATATAAAATATATTTAATATATTTTTATAATGCAAAACGTATATAAATATAAATATTTTTACATAATATAAAACATATTTAAATTATTATGATAATATACTTTTTTTTTTTTGTTAATATTATAAAGAGTTATACTACTTCTTTGTTTTCTTTTGATTTATTTATTAACATTTCATTGTCATAATATTACTTACAAACGTTATTTATATTAATAGAATAATATTTTAATAAAAAATAAAAAAATTTAAATATTAAATATATGTCTATAAAACTATTTTTATATATAAAATTATGTTTCACTACAATTAAAACATTGAACCATAAATTAATTTTTTCAACAGTTCAATGATCGATTTGATTTTTAAAAATTTGGGTGGAACATTATGGGCGTTGGAAGAAAATATAAAACAAGGGGATCATAATTCCCATACACACATATCAAACAAGGAAATCATAGTTCTCTTCAAAATTGGATGAAATCTCAATTTCATTTCAGCTTATAACAATTACAATTATCATTTTATCTTATATATTTTTTCAAAGTAGTAAAATCATAAAATTCTTTGAAAATAGAAACGCTCACATTTGTCACTTCTACTGTTCGTTGCCGCAGTTTTTTTTACTACTACCACCGCATTATAGTCATTGCCATAAGCCCAATCCCCATCATTGTTATCTCAACGTAGTTATTAGAGTCGTTAAAATGGGTCAAATTTGATGAATTGATTTAAATAATCGAATAAAATAGATGAATTAAACTAATAAAATATTAATCTGAAACTTATATGATTTTATCTGACTCGAACTGAATAGGCTGAGACCGAATAGATCAGATCAACCCAACCTGAATACATTACATAAAGTTAGACTAATAAAATATCAATCTAAAACTTATATGACCCGATCTGGTCTGACCCGAAATTAATCCGACTCGTTTTCACAGCTCTAATAGTTACTATACGACTAAAAGAATTAATTCTCACAGTAAATGAATTATATTATCGTAACATGCATACACAATCTAAATTACGTTTTAAATTGCCTACTGCCCAGGAACATATATACACACACCAATGTCCAATACACACATCAAGTTTTTACATTCATTTATAAAGGACTTTATCAACTGAACTAACTTCTATTTTATTGCTTATATAATTTTAAAGGGTTTATCAATTATGTACTCAGTTTTAAGTTGAGTTTCTTATTGGACCCAACTACACATAATAATTACTTGTTTCAAACTTATTCCTTTATAGTGCATGAAATGTAGCTGTTGTAATTGTATCTAAAATTTACCTTAACTTTTTAAAATAGAATTTCTATTTTTTTTCTTATTTAAAAAAACGACTAACAGGTTTGACGATGTTTGCTAAGGTTAGAGAGAAATGCATGTATTTTGGTAGTTCATGCCAAGAAATGTCTTATAAATATTTGAAATAATTATTGTTATGCAGATACAAAAATTAGGGGAAAAAAAAGAGAAAATATCCGTACTTTAAATGTAGTAACCTTTTTTTGATTGACTGAAAATAACGGTGGAAATAAGTCATGCAGTTTATTAGAAATTTATGGTCTAATTTATTTTTAGCCTGTTTAAGTTTAATCTATTTAATAAATAAATTAAATTTAAATTTAAAAAAAATATTTAATTATATAAATTAAGATTTAATTTTTTTAAAATTATTTATTTATTATTTATATATAATCAAGAATTTATTAATTATATATTATAATATATTTATTTTATACTGAATATAATAATTTTATTTAAGATTATACTTATTTAAAAATGAAATAAGATATAGGGCCCAATGCTTTTCATCCTTTTTTATCTAGATGTGAATAAAATTTAAACTTTCTATTTTGGGTCCCACTATTTATGTTTGAAAAATGTCTTTAATTTGTACCTTCAACTCCAGGGTGGAGAGTCCTGGGACACGTAGCAAAGCGCTTAAAAATTAAAAAGTTCAAATTTCTTAAAGTATATAAAGGCTTAGATATTTAAAAAAAAATAATTTATGTCAGATTAATCTTTTATGTTTTTACAAATAGGTAAAGTTGAATAAAAAAAACAAACGTTTAACATGTAACAATTTAAACTCAGATCAATATTTTTCAAAATAAACCTAAATCTATTTAAATAAAGCCTAATAAAACCTAACTTATTTTCACTCCAAACGAAAAAGTAGTAATAATCTAATATATAGACACCGAATAACATTTTTTTTCACTTGTGATATGAGGTTGTCAACAGCTTCATCCTTTTGTAACATTTTCACAGTTGACGTGCAGGTTGTATTTGAAATGAATAAAAAAGAAAAATAATTTGATTTGAATTGAATTGATTTGATTTGATTTAAAAATTAAATTTTATGTTTGAAACTTAAAAAAAAAATAAGATTTGAATTGATTTAGAAATCAAATTTTGTGTTTGGAATTCATTAAAATGAGATTTGATTTGATTTGATTTTATTATTTTACATTTTAACTTTTATGAAAAGTTGTTAAAGGTAATACTAAGGATAAAATAGTCTATTTATTTCAAATCAAATCAAATTCTAACAAATCCTATCAAAATTGATAGAATTTCTAAAACAAAAGAAATAAAATCCATGAGATTTTAGAAATAAAATCATTTTTTATTTTTAAACATTTCAAACACAAAATTTAATTAAATTTGATTTACAAATCAAATTATTTTTCATTTTTTTACATTCCAAACACACTCGTAACGTTTTCCTTTTAGTAGAGACAAGTTGACAGATGATGTTAATTAGAATTGTAATTGTAATAATAATTAGTAAACCCATGAGTAAAAAAAATAGAAAATCTAACCTCAACTTTTAGACATCCTTACCTTATTCCTTGATTTTACTTAATCTATTTTTTTCCAACTCCTTAATTTCCAACTCAGTTCCATAATGTTTTATTTTCTCATAAACTATTAACATGCCAAATTTCACGGGATTTATTATCCTTTTTTTTTCCTCTTTGAAGCACTTCTCCGTTGTCTTCTTTGCACACAGAGTATACCAATAGCGACATAACCGTTGTCTTCATTGGTAGTTTTCTTTCTTCTTTTTTTTTTTAAAAAAAAAATTCATATTCGTTGTTATTCTACTTGTCATAATCTTAAACTTAATCATGATCATATAAATATTGTTCCAAGAGGGATCATGACAACATTGTAACTGTATTATAATCCCATTGATGAGAATGACTTAAGAACAACTATCTTGATTTCGCCGATCATGTTTGTTTGCCTGTAGTTCTTTCTTGATTTGTTTCTTTTCCCTCTAATGTGTTTTTCTTTCCTTCTACTCTTTCTTCTCTAGTGGCTTTTGCGAAACTGACTTCTTTAAATTTTAAATAGCAATGTCAATGTTTAGTCTTACGTAGATTTCTTCTTGGGTTATCAACTTGTTCGGTACATATATATTTTGTTAAATTAATCTGAAGGTTTGGTTCTTATATCTTTAATTTTAGATATTTTTAAATAGCTATTTTTTTATTATAAAAGCTATTGAATCTTATAACTTTTGTCAGAATATATTTAGAATATCTTTAAAATATTTTAATTAATTTTTAGAATATATTACAAAATTAATTAATCATATAATTGAGAAAATAATTATTTCTTGATCTCGTAATATTTCTTGATTTATTTTCTTATTTAATTAAGTTTAAGAATTTAATATTAATATGACTATTGGGTTAATATTTTCTATCAAATTATTTCTATTACTTTACAACCGTTTCTCTTTTTTCTTATTCCTAGCCTTAAACTTAATTCTTCCTAATTTTTCAACAACTTTACCATTATAAATAATGGCTAGATTCATGCATGTACTTAACTACAATTTTTTGGGTTGATTATACTTTTAAAAATTTTAGTTGGGTCGCTAATCTAACTTATGGTTAAGACATTTTTCTACTTCTAAAAAATAAGGGTTTAATAAAAAATTCCTAAATAATATAGGAATAACAGATTAAGTTAACCTATAGTTTTTAACATAAATTTTACTAACATTTTTCTGTTTTGGTGAATATTGTGGATAACTAACTCCTTTTTTTGGTCATTCTTACAGATGAAGATGGTTATTAGCAGAAGGAAAGCAAATAAGGATAATTTGTCCAGATCAAGCAGCAACTTAAAAGGAGAAGCTAGTGGTGAAATCTCATACTCACAACTTAAAAGTACCCACCGAACCGATTCAAACGAAGCTTCCTCTAGTTTTGGTTGTTCATCTGTATCTACCCCCTCATCTTCTCTAAGTTCAAGTAGTTCATCACATACTGATCACATTTCGAGCTCTTCCTCTCATGAAATATACTCGCCAAGATCCTCGATGCCATTAAATAATAGAATTGGGATGATGAAACAGATGAAGCAATATGGTGTTGAAGATAGGAAGAAAGTATATCATGGTTCGAACACATCTATGTGTATGTTTTTTATTAGTCTATTGGTTTTGATTATGTGGGGTAAATTTTTTGCTATACTCTATACTTCAATTTGGTTCTATCTCATGCCTCCTAGTCGAAGAAGGCCGGGCTCTATGTGGAGAGAGTGATTTTGACTCGGTTCAGAATAAGAAGATCATTATGGAAGGGATGCTTGAGAGGAGCCATAGCCGTGTGTCTCTAGCTTCTAGTTCTATTCCAAGGTCATAGGATATAAGGCATTTGAGGGAGCGGGAGAACTTTTTCATGCTAAGAGGCTTGAACCAGAAATATTCCTGCCAATAATTGTGCATTATTTCTTAGTTCAGTTCCTCTTGTTTCTCTAATTTTGCTGAATTTTATCTCTTTTTGTGTTTTTAATATATAATTTTATTTGAGGCATTAAACTATGTAACACTGATTGTTGAGTATACAAGTTTTGCATGTGTAATTTCCTGGTTCTGGGGATGAACTTTTAAGTTGAGTAAATATTGCTGAATCATGACAATTGTATATAATCATATATATAATATGTTGTATGTTATTTGTGAGATTTTATTTGTGGATGGATATGTTTTGGGGGATCTGTAAGAATTTTGCATCAATTATCGTTTATTTTGTTAGATGACAATAGAATTATGAATTTATGGGGAGCATTTTTCTTCAAGGGAATTTTCTTCACTACAAATCTTCAAAGTATAAAGTTAAGCTTTTAAAGCTTGAATAACAGCCAACCGTTAGTACTTTTCTCTCAATACTAATGTCACAAATTCTTCCTTTCTTTCTTACCAAAAATATAGCTTCAAACACAAAGAAAATGTCTAAGAGTTATTACTAACGTTTTGCCCTTTATTGGATGGGTGTTTACAACGAAATATTAACCAAAAATAAGTTTAACCTATGTTATCATCTCGAGCTAACCTCCATTGAGTAGATGTATAAGTGCTCAAATGAGATGAAAGAAAAACTGATATCAATTAACTAGTGTGCAGATTGCTTGGCTGGCCATAGTCTTAATCAGGCCATTGGGGTTCACATTCGGGATCAACCACACTTGCTGTGCAGTTTTCTTCCTTTTTTGGGTTTCGGATAAATTATGGAATTAGTGATTAGTGATACATGTACTAAAGCCGTTACGTTATCAAACTTTTGATTAGAAATACTCATTTAATTTTTTTTTACCTTTTTTGGTAATAATGCTCATTTCACTCTTTTTTACGAGAAAAAAATTATTAAAAATGGAATCAAACAACACTTTCAAATAAGAAAAGATACATTAAATTTAAAAAGAATAAGAAATAAATACATTTTATACTCTGAATCAACTAATGATCTGTAATTCTACTCCTTATCTTAAGATTATCGGTATCTAAATATTTTTCATATTGGAGAAAACAATATAGAAAAGTGTTAAAACTTGAAAAGTGTTACGCTTCATCTCAAAGTAAATGTATCTCTCACTTGTAAGACCATCAAAATAGAAAAAATCACACGAAAAAATAAAAACACCTACAAAAAGGACAACAAAAACATTTAATAAATCTAAGTTACTTATTAAAAAAACACATTAAAAAAAACATCAAAATAGTGTGGTTGCCACTTGTTCCGGGTACTGACCGAACTTAGATTGCCTAGAGGACGACCTTATTCTTGTTTCCGAACAGGTGTCAGGATGTTTAAGAAACCAGGCTAGTCAGTCAGCACAAGGATCGTGTCACAAGTTTACAGTAAGCAGTATGTACTTAGGCTAAAAGAATGGAACATGCCCGGCTTAGGTCGCCAGGCCGGTTTATATAGATGTTCTGACCCCGCCGTTCAAGACATTCAAAGTCCGAACGTTGGGATTCAGTTACAATCTATTCACTAAATGCCAAGCTTATAGTCATTGGTTAATTTAATTAGGTCGGCAAGTGGCTGTTACCACTGTATTTGCCCGTTATACATCGGTCGGATACATTACTGAGTACGAAATCGGGTAGGATTCTGCCAAGTCTGCTTATTATGTTGGGCCTACCACTATATCGGGCTTACTTTATCGGACCCAGAATGATCCACAGTCCCCTAGCCAGGCCATATAGAAGATATGAGCCGAGCTATACGAGACCGATTAAATGAATACAGAATGGTCCACAGCCCCATAGATCGGTCATATAGAAAATATGTGCCGAACTATAAGAGACCGATTAAACGAATACAGAATGGTCCACAGCCCCCTAGATCGGTCATATAGAAAATATGTACCGAACTATAAGAGACCGATTAAAATGCTGAGTGCAAAAATGATTCGGTAGAAAGAGCCAAATAATAATCGTCTTCAATATCAAGCGAAAAAATCACCTTACCGACTTTGATCGATTACTAGAAACCAAAAAGATAAACTTAGCTTCCTGCAATCCTACTTTGCTCAGGTACATTAGGACTCGTTGTTCAAGATGCCTCGTATAACCCGTAGTTGTTCCAGGAGTGAAAAGATGTGTGCCACGTGTGATTCACCTATTACTCAAGTGTCAGTTTCATTATTGCACCATTAAAGCAATTGTACCAGTAACCGTCGTACAACCGTTGATCTTCACTGAAACGGCCTTCCAACCGTTGATTTTGGTTAGGATCAATCCTGGGCGCAAGATTCATCTGACGGGTGAGAACACAACCTTTCGTTTCTCTTGACTTTATTACCCTTGATTTGTGGCGGCCTAGCCATTATTTAAAAAAGCCCTTCTTCCACTGTCTTCTCATTATTCTTCCAAGTCCAACCGTTAGCTTCCCAAAAACACTCCACGTTTCATCTCCCTCTGTATTGCTTCCTTTTTCGAACATTTCATTGTTGTGCCTTCCTCCATTCTGGAATCCTTCTTCATTCGCTCATCAAGCGTATTTAATCAAGTTCCTAGGCCCTTCACTATCTCCTCACAAAGTTCCACTGCAACGAAGCTTTTCGCATTTCGCCTTCCAAAAACAGGTACTTCTCTCACCTTTCCCTTTCACTCTGTGTAAATTGCCTCCATTTAGGATTTAGGACCGTAAGTAGTAACATGTCCGTTAGAAGCGATAGTAGTGATAGTGAAACTGTAGAGATTCTGGGTGAATCTCCGGTGGGCGTTTCCAGTCAACATATAACGGGCCTACCCACTGTCAAAGGAAAAAACCCAGTCGACGAAGGAACGCCCGATCTTGAAGGTCGGACGTCACCTCCAAGATCAGAGGAGGAATACAACTGGGTTAAATCCGCTGTTAAAAATTATTGCTCAGATTTTAATTCGGCTGAAAGCATACACATCCTCCGAAGATGTATAGTGATGGCATCTAATGGAGACGAGACCAAATTTGTGTGCCGACATTGCCGACCTGAAGAGAGGATTTTTATGTCTCCAGGAAAAGATGACGACCTAGGTTGGATTTATGCATATGAAACCTTTTTTACACGCCTCGGACTCCGTCTTCCTTTCTCGGATTTTCAATGTAAAATCCTGACTAAGTTAAACGTCGCGCCTACCCAACTCCATCCAAATAGCTGGGCATTTGTCAAAGCTTTCGAAGTACTATTTCGGTTTATAAGTCGGGAACCTAGTATCGGCGTGTTCTTTTCCCTTTTTCAATGCAAGGGGGTCGGTAAAGGGGGTTGGGTATCAATTAACAGTCACCCCCGTAGAAGATTATTTTCTGCTTTAGACTCGTCGTACAAGAATTTTAAAAATAAATTTTTTCGGGTGAGTTCTACTCCGACCGACCTTTCATTCTTCTTGGACGAATATGGGATAGAAAAATTCCCCTTATACTGGCGTGCTAACCCGACTTTCATACTGAGTATAGAGTATAGAAGTTTATCACCCGAAGACCAAATTTTGGTCGACTTTTTGGAAGAAGCTTCAGTGCTGGATACTGCTTCCTTGGTAAAGTTTGGAAACAATCCAACCGAATTACAAAAAATAATGCGTAAGTCTTATTTATTTTTACTATTTTGCCGATATTGGATTTCTACTAATGTATTTTAACTATTTTAATCTTTTTTCAGAAAAAATGGCTCCTAAGATAACTGTTCGCGAAATGCAACGAAGACTAAAGAAATTGAAGAACGAAGGAACCTCGGCGGTAAGAAATGTTGATGACACCACTTCCCGACCAGAACCTATACCTGTTAATCCTCAACCAGAATCTTCGGATACCAACTCGGATCCTATGATTCGAAAAAGACGTCGGTCAGAAGTCCCGGAGCAAAGTATGAAACAACCTGCCTTGACATCAGTAGTCGAAGGCTCTTCGCAGAACTCGGGTTTAAAAACGGCCTTCGAGGGGCTGAGCGGTTTTGCGGCTGGAAAAGACAAGTCTTCCCTATGGTCGACTACTTTTCCCTTCGAGTCTTTGATAGATGATCATATTTCTCTTCCGGACGACAAGGAACGCAAAGACAAGGTTGGTGATATTGGGCTAATACGATGGGCCGAAGTACAACTTCTTCGGTCTGTTAGTGTACTTAGGTCTGCTGAGGCTGAAGTAGCAGAAACAAAAAAGAAAGTGTCATCCAACAACCTTCTTTTTCGTTCAGAAATGGAAAAAGCAAAGAAGGCTCATCATGCCGAAGTCTCCGAGCTAAAAAATGAAATGGAAGTTTTAAAAGTGAAGGCTCACCGAGTCGACTCTCTTGAATCTTCGGTAAAGCTTCTGGAGGAAGAAAAGAAAAACTTTGAAGAAAGCTTGTCGGCCGCCCTAAAGGATAAGGAGGAGTCTGACCGAGCTCTTAAAGAAGCCTTGGGAGAGAAAAGTAAGCTGTTTGCTGAGTTGGAGGGATTGAAAGATGAAATTACAAACCAAAGAGTCGTTGGTTTTGATACTTGCCTCCAACAGGCCAAGCTTTTGAATCCCGACGGAGTCTTCGACAATCGCTTCGGGGAGATGGGTCCCTTCCACAAGGTAGTCGGTGGTCGTATCGTTGAAGATGAAGATGAGGATGAAGAAGAGGGAACAGAATCTTAAGTATTTGAAATTTCAATGTATAACTCTATCGTCTTAAAAACAATGAATTTTAGATACCGTATGTGTTTTTATTATTTTAAATTTCAAAAAATATCTTAATGCTTGTCAACGTTGCCTATAACATTTAACGGCTATAACACCAAAATTTATGCCCCTTGAAACATCATTTAAGTGTTTTAAAGAGATTTGATTGAAAATTATGGATTGTTAAAAGGTCTTGTTTGTCAATAAACTTTAGAATTTTCGGCAGTTTACTCGGATTCGGTGGTGACTATGACCGTTCATCGGTGACTTTGACCGGATTTTGCTATAAGGCCACTTTCTTCGGTGACTATGACCGGCATCGGTGACTTTGACCGGATTTGGCTCGAAGGCCACTTTCTTCGGTGACTATGACCGGCATCGGTGACTTTGACCGGATTTGGCTCGAAGGCCATTCTTGTACAAACTAAGTTTCAAGATGATGATCTTTATTTGAGTAAACTAATGAGTTAACGGTAGGCCTCGTTAAAACCTTTCAGGAAAAAACCCATCGGGAAAAAATCCTGATAAGGAAAAAGAGTACACTACCTTTAACTTGCAATACAAAGTCCATAAAAGAAAAAACAAGAGTTTAGCTATAGTATCTTCGGAGTGACGCCGAATTCCAAGTTCTTGGAAGCGGACATCCAGTGATATCTCCGATCTTATACGCTCCCCCGCCAATATCTTTAAGTATTCTGAAAGGTCCTTCCCAATTAGCCGATAGCTTTCCTTCGCCAGGCGCCCTTCTAGAGTCTTCAATTTTGCGCAAAGCACCAGGTCCCCTTCCACGAATTTTCTTGTTTTCACCTTCCGATTATATTTTCTTTTCCGAGAGCTTTCCCTTCTTCCACGAATGTGTGCCATTTCCCTTTCTTCTTCTAACAAATCCAAATCGGTTTTTCTGACTGCCATATTTACTTCTTCATTAAAGGCGCCCGAGCTTTCGCAGCTTCTTCCTGAATGTGTGCCATTTCCCTTTCTTCTTCTAACAAATCCAAATCGATTTTTCTGACTGCCATATTTACTTCTTCATTAAAGGCTGACCTTCAAAAACTTGGTGCCCCGATTTCAACTGGGATCATAGCATCCGCCCCGAAAGTAAGTCGGAATGGGGTTTCTCTTGTTGACGACTGTGGTGTAGTGTGATATGCCCACAAAATGTTCGGAAGTTCTTCTGGCCAAAGGCCTTTAGCATGGTCAAGCCTCTTTCGTAGCCCGAGTAATATAACCTTGTTGGCTGCTTCGGCTAATCCGTTAGTTTGTGGATGCTCTACCGAGGTGAATACCTGTTTAATTCCATTTCTCATACAAAATTCTCGGAATTTCTTGTCAGTGAATTGTGTTCCATTATCAGATACAATCGAATAAGGTAAACCAAAACGGCATATTATATTTTTCCAAACAAACTTTTTAATCTTTTCGGAAGTTATACTAGCAAGTGGTTCGGCTTCAATCCATTTAGTAAAATAATCAATGGCAACAACAATGTACCTTAATTGTCGGGCAGCTGTAGGGAAAGGACCTAACAGGTCAACTCCCCATCGGCAAAATGGCCATGGAGTCTCAATGCTGTGCAATTCTTCAGGTGGGGATTTATGTAGATTGGCGAATTTCTGGCACTTGTCACATTTCCGAACGTATTCCAGACAATCAAACTTCATAGTAGGCCAGTACATTCCCGATCTTAAAACCTTGCCCGCTAACGATCGTCCTCCGATGTGACTACCACAGACTCCCTCATGAACTTCGTCCATAACCGATTTCGTTTGATTTTGATTTATACACTTCAAGAGGGGGAGAGAAAATCCTCTTTTGAACAACTCTCCTCCTATCATCGTGTAATAGCTTGCCGTCCGTCGTAATTTCTTTGCTTTCTTTTCATCAGTTGGTAACTCACCGCTTTCCAAAAACTTGACGATTGGGCTCATCCAGGAACTTATATTGTTGTCGACTGAAAATATCTCCTCTTCTTCCACGCTAGGTCGGTCAAGCATTTCTTGAATAACGGATCGGTTGTTTCCTGGACCTTTTGTGCTGGCTAATTTTGATAAGAGATCAGCCCGGGTATTCTGCTCTCTTGGGATATGAACAATCTCGAATTGTTCAAACTTTTTAACCATATCCTGTACTTTGAGTAAATACTTAACTAATTGCGGATCTTTAGTATGGAACTCGCTACTTACTTGCCCTGTTACCAATTGGGAATCCAACTTTGCGATTAACCTAGTAGCCCCCAATTCTGCTGCCAATACTAGCCCGGCAATAAGTGCTTCGTACTCGGCTTGATTATTGCTGGCCCGAAAATTAAACTTCAGGGACTGTTCAATTAAAATTCCGTTCGGACCTTCCAGAATAATTCCAGCTCCACTTCCTTTGACATTCGACGCTCCATCGACAAAAAGAATCCAAGTATCATTATTCTCATTTTGAGGAAAGGGGGAAGATAATTCAACTAAAAAGTCAGATAATACCTGGGATTTGATAGGTCCTCTTGGCTGATATTCAATGTCGAATTCCGACAATTCGACGGACCATGATATCATACGTCCAACAAGCTCTGGTTTTCGAAGTACTTGTCTGATCGGCTGATCTGTCCTTACAATGACTGAATGACTTTGAAAATATTGTCGGAGCCTCCTAGCCGTTGTGACTAGCGCTAATGCCATCTTTTCGATTTTCTGGTAGCGACCTTCTGGTCCTTGTAAGACTCGGCTAATGAAATAAATAGGTCGTTGCTCCTTTCCTGTTTCTTTTACCAATACAGAACTCAAGGCTTTATCAGAAACAGAAATATACAAAAATAAAATATCACCTGACTCTGGTTTTGTCAAAATTGGCGGAGTCGCCAAGAAAGTTTTCAGTTCACTGAACGCTTGCTCACACTCCTGCGTCCATTGAAAATTTTTGGTCTTTTTGAGGCATTGAAAGAACGGTAGAGATCGGTCGGCCGATTTAGAAAGGAACCTAGAGAGGCAAGCTATCCGTCCTGTTAATCTCTGCACTTCTTTAATCGTTGCAGGGCTTCTCATTTTCATTATTGCTCTACATTTCTCCGGATTTGCTTCTATTCCTCTGTTGGTGAGGAGAAAGCCAAGAAACTTTCCTGCTTGAACTCCGAACACACATTTTTCAGGATTTAACTTCATGTTATACTTTCTCAGTTGGGCAAAGCACTCAGATAGGTCGGAACAATGATCTCCACCTTCAGGTGTTTTGGCGACCATGTCATCTACATAGACCTCGATGTTTCTTCCAATTTGTTTTTCGAATATTCTATTCATCAGTCATTGATAAGTCGCTCCGGCATTCTTAAGGCCAAAGGCCATCACCCTGTAACAAAAATTTCCAAACTCAGTGATAAAAGCAGTTTTTTGTTCATCGTCCGGGTGCATCCTAATCTGGTTGTATCCAGAGTATGCATCCATAAAGCTAAGGAACTGATAACCGGAGGCACCATCAACTAGTCGGTCTATGCTGGGAAGAGGATAAGAATCCTTCGGGCAAGCTTTGTTCAGATCAGTGAAGTCTGTACACATTCTCCATTTTCCTGACGACTTTTTCACCATGACAACCACGTGGTATATTCAACTTCTCTTATAAAGCCTGCCTCCAAAAGTTTTTTCGTCTCCTCGGTCGCAGCCCTTTGTCTTTCCGATCCTAGTTTCCTTTTTTTCTGAGCTACTGGTTTTACCTTTACGTCTAAGGAGAGCTTATGGGTGATGATCTCGGGATCAATTCCAGGCATATCTGCTGCAGTCCAGGCAAAGATATCAACATTCTTCCTCAATAATTCCTCCAAAGCTCTTTTAAGTTCGGTCGGTAAATGGGCCCCGATATGTGTTACTTGGCTGGATTTGGGACCCAATGGTACTGCTTGCAATTCTTCGATCGGTTGAGGCCTGTCTTTTTCATCACTCCTTGGGTCCAGTTCGGCCATGTTGATGCTATGTATCGGTCGCTTACGGTTGGTTTTATGAGTCTTTTCATCTTGTCTGGGTTTCAAACTTTCGTTGTAGCAAATCCGAGCTTCTTTCTGATCTGCATGTACTGTACCGACCTCAGTCTTAGAGAGTGGGAATTTCATTGTTAGGTGGGGGGTTGAGACGACAGCCCCTAGAAGATTTAGGGACAGTCTCCCAAGGATAACATTATAAGGAGTATAGCAGTCTATAACTAAATATCTTACAAGAATAGTTTTAAGTAGAGTACCTGTCCCAAAAGTCGTTCGAAGCTCGATGAACCCCTTGACATTTACCTGTTCCCCTGAGAACCCGATCAAAGTTCCGTTGAATGGAGTTAAGTCGTCTTTCGACATCTGCAACCTTCAAAGCGTGGACATGTAAAGAACATCGGCCGAACTTTCTTGATCAACCAGGACTTTCTTGATTTGAAAGTTCCCTGCTATAACGGATATAACCATCGGATCATCCATGTTTTCGTCCAACCCAACGTAATCACTGCTTGAAAAAGAGATGACCGGTCCATCATCGAATTGTTTGTGCTGTAATGGGGAAGGGTAGCTTAAGGACATTACTGCTCGGAGATGTCGTTTCCGAGATGAATTGGAGCTCCCTCCACCGGCAAATCCCCCTGCAATTGAGTCAATGATCCCTCTGATGGGTTGGTCTCGGTTACCGGAGCTCGTGTCCTCGGACCTTTTCTTCAAATCTGGGCTTGGTACCCTTCGGTCGGATTGACCTCCTGCTTTTGCCTCCCTGCTCCGACTTCTTCGGCGATAAACATATTTTCCTAGATGCCCCTCCCGAATGAGTTGCTCAATCCTATTTTTCAGGCTGATGCACTCCTCTGTGGTATGTCCGTAAGTTTTATGGAACTCACACCTTTTACTTTTGTCAACGCCAGGTGGTGTCTTTTGATGTTCGGCATTTTTTGGGAGACGGATTAGACCCGTGTTGTATATCTCCCGGAATATTCGATCTCGACGAGAATTTAACGGAGTGTACTCATCAAACCAAGGTTGTACTCTATCCGTTATTGCACGCACATTTTCGTATGTCCGACCATTCCTTTGTAAGTGTCTGCCTCTTATTTCCGTTCCCCGTCCGTTATATGGTAGGTCATGACTACTTGGTTTGATAGAAATATTGGGATTATTTTTTTCTCTGAGTTCCGGTTCGAAAAAACGTTGCTCCATTTGCTTCCTGGCGAGAGCGATTTCTTCCATGTTGATGTATCCTGTAGATCTGTTCCTCAACTCGTCCAAGTCTAAAGGCGGTTTTCTGGCCAGGGAGTCTGCAAATGGTCCCGGCCGCAAGCCAGCCATGATAGCATGCAAAGAAACTGCTGGATTGAGGTCTCTTATCTGCACAGCTTCCTCCCCGAACCTTCTCATGAAATCTTTAAGAGATTCTTCTCGGCCCTGCCTCAGATTGATTAAGCTTGCCGATGTCTTCTGATGTGTCCTGCTCGTAGAAAAATGGTTAAGAAATTTAGCAGATAATTCAGAAAAATCATAAATCGAACCTGATTCAATGCTTGAAAACCAAAGCAAAGCTGATTTTTTTAAAGTTGTCGGAAAAGCCCTGCATTTGATCGGGTCCGAGCTTCCATTTAGAAGCATCATAGAATTGAACATCGTCAGATGTTCCTGTGGGTCAGACGTCCCATCGTAAAGCTCCATCGTCGGGAGTCTGAATCCCTCTGGAAGCGGGATTGACATAATGAAGTCGGAGAAAGGATGATCAGCTCCAGGTGGGTTATTTGCTTGTCTCTTTCCGTCATGATCATTTGTTCTGAGGATACTGGTATGTCTTTGAAAATCCCCGTTCCGAATATCTTCTTCTGGAATTCTTTCCCTCTGGTCTTCCTGCTCAATCCTCTGTTGATCCCTGCTGGTCTGGGCCATTTGATCAATTCGGCTATTAATATCTCTAATAGCTTGTAGGAGCATCTCCATTGTATTGAGCTGGTTGCTTCCTTGATTCATTCCGTTCAGGACACCATTTTCACTGCTAGCCATTTTAGGTCTATAAGGTGATTGGATGGGCCGCGAAAGGAGCTGAAGGGTTGTGGAGTAGGAAAGTTTTACCTAGCCCCACGGTGGGCGCCAGATGTTCCGGGTACTGACCGAACCTAGATTGCTTAGAGGACGACCTTATTCTTGTTTCCGAACAGGTGCCAGGATGTTTAAGAAACCAGGCTAGTCAGTCAGCACAAGGATCGTGTCACAAGTTTACAGTAAGCAGTATGTACTAGGCTAAAAGAATGGAACATGCCCGGCTTAGGTCGCCAGGCCGGTTTATATAGATGTTCTGACCCCGCCGTTCAAGACATTCAAAGTCCGAACGTTGGGATTCAGTTACAATCTATTCACTAAATGCCAAGCTTATAGTCGTTGGTTAATTTAATTAGGTCGGTAAGTGGCTATTACCACTGTATTTGCTCGTTATACATCGGTCGGATACATTACTGAGTACGAAATCGGGCAGGATTCTGCCAAGTCTGCTTATTATATTGGGCCTACCACTATATCGGGCTTACTTTATCGGACCCAGAATGGTCCACCACCAAAAAAGGAGAACGAAAACCCCCATGTTATATTTTTATTTTTATTTTTGAAGTATTTCAAAGTCAAATAAACTCAATTTTTATTTTATCTTATATCTTTCTACCGGTTTTGCACTTTGGAAACTAGTATTGGTGTTTCCTTAATTTTTGTTGTCCTTTGCACAATGTTGAGTTTGGACATTCCTATAATTTTGTTGTTGTACATTGCATAACAACTTCCAACCCTTCGGATATTTGTTGACTATACCCAACTGATTTTGCTATAACGTTGGAGCACGTTGCAGTAGTATAATAAGTTGTTTTTTGCTTTGGAAAACCGACGGGCTTTTGTAGATTATCTATAAATACCAATTAATGCTGGGGGTTTCCACAAAATATACAAAGAATTATATTTTTTGTAAATATACTCTTATAATCTAGTTTTCATGAATAATTCTACAAGTTGTTCATGTGTCTTTACTATTTTAAGTGTAAAATTAGTAAGAAGTAGTTGTTGTATCTTTGAGAGTATATTAATTATGAGACTGTCAACGCTGAGAAATCTACTTTCAGTGGAGAAAAACTCTTAAGCTCATTATGGCACGCCTCAGCCAAATTATGAGATAAGTTATTTTATTTATGTTATTTTAATTTTAACTATCCATTTATTTTATTTTTATTATTTTTCCTACAATTTTAAGAGTATTTTTGTGATAGATATTGATATGCTATGTCTCATTTTAAATGTGGGGGGGTTTATCACCTTAATAGTTTATTCTTTTTTATTGTTAATGTGAGCTTGTTATTAAATCTTGATATTTGGATGGAAGTTTGAAATCTAGGCAGTCATGGGTTGGTGGAAAAAAAAAAGAAACTGAGATTTAGATATATGTTTAAATTGGTTTGATTGTTACTGTAATGAAGTTACATAAGCTGGACTAGTGTTTTTGAAGAAATGAACTTGTAAGTGCAGAATTTAAAATCTTGGTTTTGGTGCACCATGTGTATAGGAATTTAGTCTTTTGGTTAATTATTTATAAGTTTATGTGCTAATATAGCTAATTGGAGAAGAAATCTAATTCTAATAAATAATATATGAGTTAATTATGATATAATGACATTAAATGGATAAAAGAGGTAATTGATATTTTTTAATGTAGAAATTAAAATTTTAGTTTGTAATTTAGTTGTGAAACAAAGTCTTAGATGTGATTTTAAAAATGTTTATTGATTAAAAGATGTCTCGTTGAACAATAAGTCAATAACCTTTATTTTATTTTTATTTTTTTTAGGGATTTGCTATCAAACGATGACTTTTATTAGCTTTGGATGCATGAATTTAATTGAGATTTGTCAAGTATATAATTAAGCTTTAAAAAAAAAAAAGTGAACTCGATGCTAAATGGGATTTTTGGTGGCTACTTTGTTGCACAAAATTAGATTTTGTGATGTGAGTAAAGTACAACTTCTTGTTCTTCATCCTCTAATTAACTATGATGATGGCTTTTTTTCAAATATATATATATATATATAAATAATAATAATAATAATAATAATAATAATAATAATAATAATAATAATAATAATAATAATAATAATAATAATAATAATGTGGTATGCTAATATGTAAGTTATTGCATTGCACATGAATGAGGTCCCTCGACTGGTTAAATGAATTATTGTGTTTCTTAGTTGAAATGCTAAGTGACTTCTAAAATTTTTAGTATATCTCTTTTTAATTTGTATATTTGGAAGAAAACTTATGTGAAATAGTGTGTATATATGTGATGAAAGTAGTTGTTAAATAGTGAAGAAGATGAATGTTGTGCTAATAAGTGTTGGGACTCCTCCAAATTTATGGAGAGAAGCTATTCTTTTTGTTTGTCATATATAAAATAAAGTTATACTTAAGAAAAGTGGTAAAATCCCTTGTGAAATTTGAAAGAAATGACTACCTAAACTAAAATACCTTGAAGTGTGGGGATATTTAACTAAAGTAATATTACCTTAATCAGGGAAAAGTTAAATTGGATCTTGGTCTATGCTTTGGGGAATACCTTATTATACATGAAGAGTATCCTAATACTAATTAAATTTTTGATTCAATGAGAGTAAATCCATAAGTGAGTTTATTTTTATCCTCGATAGAGGTGCTATCACTTAGAAGTCATCAAAATAGACATGTATAACTCGATTCACTGTAGAGGTTGAGCTTATTGCTTTTGACTTGGCAGGATTAAAAGTTGAATGACTAAGAAATCTCTTAATAGATATTCATTTTGGGAAGAAATCTGAAGAATGTGCTAGTTTATAGTCCAAAAGACATTAGTACTTATGCACCAAATTCTTAAGCTCACATGAACTTCCCATCATGACTTTAAAATATGTGGGAGTTGTTATATTTTTATTATTATTTTTTAAGTATTTCAAAGTCAAATAAACTCAGTTTTTGCTTATCTTATATCTTTCTACCGGTTTTGCACGTTGTAAACTAGTATTGGTGTTTCCTTATTTTTTTTTGTTGTTGCCCTTTGCACAATGTTGAGTCTCGATATTCCTATAATTAATTTGTTGTTGTACGTTGCATGACAACTTCTAACCCATTGAATATTTCTTTGACTCTATCCAACTAATTTTGCTAGTCTTTTGCTATAACGTTGGAGCACGTTGCAGTAGTATTATCTGCTGTTTTTTGCTTTGGAAAATCGACGGGATTTTTTAGACTCGCTATAAATACCAATGTCGGGGGTTTTCACAAAATATACAAAGAATTATACTTTCTAAACATACTCTTATAATCTAGTTGTCATGAGTAATTTTATAAGTTACTCATGTATCTTTACTATTTGAAGTGTGAAACTAGCAAAAAGTAGTTATTTTATTTCAGAGAGTATTAACTATGAGACCATCAATATCGAGAAATCTGTTTGCAGAGACGAAATACTCTTAAGTCGAATACACTAGCATGCCTCAGCCAATTTATGTTATAAGTTATTTTATTTAGGTTATTTTAATTTTAACTATTTATCTATTTTATTTTTATTATTTTTCCTACAACTCTAAGAGTATTTTCCTGATAGATATTGATATGCTATGTCTTATTTTAAATGTGAGGGGTTTTATCACCTTAATAGTTTATTCTTTTTTATTGTTAATATGAGCTTGTTATTAAATCTTGATATTTGGATGGAAGTTTGAAATCTAGGCAGTCTCGGCTTGGGAAAAAATAAAATAAAAAACTAATATTTAGAACTGATTAAATTGGTTTAATTGTTACTGTAATGAAGTTATATATAAGCTGGCTGTTGTTCTTGAAGAAATGAACTGGTAAGTGCAAAATTTAAACTCTTGGTTACGATGTAGCATGTGTGTATAGGAATTTAGACTTTTGGTTAATTATTTTATAAGTTTATGTGCTAATATAGCTAATTGTTGGAGAAGAAATCTAATTCTAATAAATTATATATGGGTTAATTATGATATAATGACATTAAATAGATAAAAAAGGTAATTAATTTTTTTAATGTAGAAATTAGAATTTTAGTTTATAATTTAGTTGTGAAACAGAGTCTTAGATGTAATTTTAAAAACGTTTATTGATGAAAAGATGTCTCGTTCAACAATAAGTCTATAAACTTTATTTTATTTTACTTTTTTTAGGGATTTGCTATCAAACGATGACTTTTACTAGCTTTGGATGCATGAATTTAATTGTAATTTGTCAAGTATATAATTAAATTTTAAAAATAAAAAGTGAACTTGATGCTAAATGGGATTTTTGGTGGTTACTTTGTTGCTCAAAATTAGATTTTGGGATGTGAGTAAAGTACAGCTTCTTGTTCCTCATCTTCTAATTTTCTATAATGTTGATTTTTTTTTGAAAAAATATAATAATAATGTTATGCTAATATGTGAGTTATTGCATTGCACATGAATGAGGTCCCTTGGCCAAGAATTGGTTAAATGAATTATTGTGTTTCTTAGTTGAAATGTTATGTGACTTCTAAATTTTTTAGTGTATCTCTTTTTAATTTGTATATTTGGAAGAAAACTCATGTGTAATAGTGTGTATAAATGTGATGAAAGTAGTTGTTAAATAGAGAGGAAGATGAAGGATGTGCTAATAAGTGTTGGGGCTCTTCCAAATTTGTGGGGAGAAGCTTTTTCTTTTTGTTTGTCATATATAAAATAAAGTTATATTTAAGAAAAGTGGCAAAACTCCTTGTGAAATTTGGGAGAAACGATTACCTAAACTAAAATACCTTAAAGTGTGGGAGTATCCAACTAAAATAATATTACTTGAACTAGGGAAAAATTAAATTGGATCTTGGTCTATGCTTTGGGGAATACCTTATTATACGTGAAGGGTATTCCAATACTAATTAGATCTTTGATTCAATGAGACTAAATCCACAAGTGTGCTTATTTTTATCCTCGATAGAGGCGTTTTCGCTTGGAAGTCATCTAAATAGACCTATATAGCTCGATCCACTGTAGAGGCTGAGTTTATTACTCTTGGTCTTTAATGTAATGGCGCGGGGTCCTCATCATTACCACAATGTTCAATGTCCTCGATCACTATTGATATTTTGTGAAAGCATAATAGGACGATAATCTGAAACTTCCCAAGGCATAGTAGGACGATAATTTGAAACCATCGATGTGACTACGAATGTTTAGAATAGAGTGCTTAATAGGCAGCAAACATTGATGTTGGTGATTGAAAAAGTTGAGAAGTGGAAGGAACATGGTAGGATGATGATGGATGTTGATTTGCACAAAGCCTTGAGAAACATACACATCTTCATGTTCCTATGTTTGATATGTCTATAGTTGTTCATCAATATCTACCCTTTGACGTGGTCGTGCACGTCGTCTTTGTCTTTGAGGCTCCTACTCAGGTACAATAAAATGTTGAGTAGGAGCAGCCTCTTCATGTACTGTTGAGAAAGTTAGTGGATGAATCTATTACAAGGCATTCAACATATCATTACAGGCCCAATTAATAGTATGTACGATTTGCAAGGGATTTTGGGCGTTGTTTGAAGATAAGATATAGCCCTGAATTGTTTACACAAAAGAATACTAAAAGAAAATTTCATTATGTTGTTAGTGGTACTTGATGTTAGCATAACAGTGCTATAACCACGTTAAATTAAATAATGAAAGACTGATTATATCGCACTACCAGAATATGCACTCTCACAAGAGATATACCATTAGGTGCGACGTAAGTACCATTACGTATACTCTGAGTTGTCATGTAAATAACTAGAATATGCATTGGCTTGAATGAGTCGGTTATGACGGTCTCCCAACAAGTCAATTCATTGGCGATGACAATTGGGCCAGTATACTTCCCATTTACCTCTTATATCAGTTTGTGAAGGGTATCGAAATTGAATGGGTCTGCTAGAATGCATTGTTGCAATCCAAATTATCAAATGATTCGATCTGTAGGGTGCCACTCAACAGTGGCAAAATATATCAGTAGCACCATTGCATGAGCAACTTAAGGGACAACAGGAATATTTAGCCACATGATTTTCAAGTGTGGCATATGGTGTCCATATAAACTGGTAAATATATGTAATTGTTAATTTTTAAATATTAACTAATAATATTGTTCAAAGAATATAGAAATAGTAAAGTAGGTTGACCTCATCAATATGCAAACAGTTTAAAATTAAACATATGATGTTAGCAGCAAGGCCAAGTATAAAAATTGTGTTCCTGCACATATATAGATTTTATATATATATATATATATATATATATATATATATATATATATATTATCGAGTTAAAGCATAGAGTAAAACAATAATTATTTCAAACAAAAAAATGTTTCATTTATAATTATACTTGCTGGCAAGAGGATAGCCAAGTCCAACTTGTACCTCGTCATTAGATAATGGTTGTAAAAGTTGTGCAATGCGAGGAATGTGATGCCATACCTATGCTTGTAGAAGTAACAATCATCCTCCAATGTCAAATTGTTTATCATTGGTAGCACGGTGCAAGTATTAGTACAAACAAGCTAGAACAACTGATCCTCAACTATAATTTGCAACTGCAGATAAATCTTCTAATAGAAGAAGATACATCAAGTGAACTCGAGCTCCTGATGTATCTGGCATAAGAAATCCTCAAACCATTTGCAAAATATATGTTCTCGCATGTTATTCAATGACAACATGAGCAGCATTAGGCGAAAGTTCAATAATTGTTTCTTCCAACCAAGTTAGTTTAATGGCCTGTCCTTGGTGGTGGCACCGTTTCTAATAATTGTTTGCAGATAGCTGGCCAATTTGCTTGGGTAGCACCAGTCATAACTTCTCCATCAATAGGAAGTCCAAGCTGGATAACAACATCTTCTAGTGTCACTATGCATTCTCCATATAGAAAATGGAAAATGTGTGTGCGTATATGACCTTCATCTTTCGACCAATGCTGTAATGAGATGATTGTGGATGGAGACTTAGATAATATTTAAGACATCGCCAAAACCAGCTTCATTTATTATATTCTGCACGGATTCATGAGGCAAATATCCCCAAATATAAAGATGCATGCTCGTAGCATGCATTCTTCTCCATTCCAAACTTTAGTAGAAATATGTTAATCTTAAAGCCTTAATAAAGCTCCAACAATTGGTCTTGGTTAGACATACTCCATTAGTGAGAGTAAAAATTATGAAGAAATGGAATTGAAGAAGGAAAAAATAAGCTTGGTGAAGAAATGAAATTTAAAGAGATGTGTATATGAAATCACTTAGATTGAAGCCTTAATGGCTTGTGCCATTGGAGACTTGGTATTTATATACCAAATCATAAAAAAACAAAAACAAAAAAATCACACAATGGTTATGAACCACGATTTACGTCAAAATTAAAAAAAAAATAGAAGTCGTGGCTGTGGAGCACAACTTGCACAAAATAACAAAAAAACAAACATACAAGTTGTGACTTTGAGCCACGACTTACTTCTCATGCACGGGGTGTGTTTCTGTGTACCTCATGAATGACATGCAGAGTAGTATGCAAGAGAATCTGCATTGCTTCTCATTTCGCCTTGATGCGCAGAGCAGCAGAAGTATAGGAGAATCCATCGAAAGCAAGCTACATTCAGCTGCGTGTGATAGTTTTTTATGATCAACATACTCATTAGTTGAATGGCTTCTTCATCTCATGTAGCATGTGATGCCATCTTCTGCTCATACGTACTCATTGGTTGAATGACTTCTTAATATCCACATGTGAGGGAATCCACCGAAAGCTAACAATAATAGATCATTCATCCAAAGTTTGACATCTACAATGAAGGAAGGAGAATCACGCAGAAGAATCTTGTAGTAGCATGATATAAAAAAAATTTGCAGAAGTTGAAAAATCACCAAAGCTGGATTGTAGATGTGTGAAGAAATCTTGCAATAGAAGGCGAAGGAGTCACACGTAAAGTAGCAAAAGTATAGGAGAATCTATCGAAAGCAAGCTACATTCAACTGCGTGTGATGGTTTTTTATGATCAACATACTCATTAGTTGAATGGCTTCTTCGTCTCATGTAGCATGTGATGCCATCTTCTGCTTATACGTACTCATTGGTTGAATGACTTCTTAATATCCACATATGAGGGAATCCACCGAAAGCTAACAATAATAAATCATTCATCCAAAGTTTGACATCTACAATGAAGGAAGGAGAATCACGTAGAAGAATCTTGTAGTAGCATGATATAAAAAAAAATTGCAGAAGTTGAAAAATCACCAAAGCTAGATTGTAGATGCGTGAAGAAATCTTGCAATAGAAGGCAAAGGAGTCACACATAAAGAAAGCTAAATGAATAAATCCATCTATCATGTCAAAATAATGATGAAAGAAAGCTGAATGAAGGAATCCATCTATCATGCTGAATGAAGGAATCCATCTATCATGTCATAATAGTGATGAAAGAAAGTTGAATGAAGGAATCCATCTACCATGTCAAAACAATATTGCAAAATGTCCAGGTATTTTCTTTAACTAATTGTTCTACATGTTCTCTTTTTTATTATTATTATTTTTTAGTATTACAAAATATATTTAGCATTTGATTCTTATAACTAAGGGACCAAACAATCTTTCAATACAAAATGATTTTTAATTACATTATTTAGTGCAAAAGAGCATATAAATTTTTTGAAAAATTGGTCAAAAAAAATTTATTTTTAATTAAATTATTTAGCACTAAATTCTTTTCTTGTGATTTCTCAATAATATTTTAAGCTTTTGTATAAGTATATTTAATTGGAAATATATATTTTAAAATTATAAATATGAAAAATAAAATTGTGTTATTCAACATCTGCTTAAAAAAATTACATAATAAAGTTTTCATAATTAAATGTGAAGATATATATTTAAGATAACAAAGCTAACAATAAGGGAAGAGACTAACACTCTTTTTGCAAACTACAAAGCTTGAAGTATACACTATAGAGCTGGAATTATACATTATTCATCCAATATTAGTTAGCACATTGTTGTGAACTCTGACCAATATTGATATGTTGTTGTGGGCAATTACTTCGATTATGCCCTTCAGTTCTACAAACTTCACATTTCTTTATATGATTGGTGTCCCTTCTATCCATCTCATTGTCGATACGAGAAGTTTGTGACCTTCCTTATGTATCTCTTCGCACGGGAGGATTAGGAATGAAAATGGGACCCGAATAAGGAGGTCATTATTCTTCATCCCCAAGTGGATGGAACTCAACCTCATACACTTTAAAGATGTGATCTAACCTATATATAGGTGCAATAAACTAATTACAATCTAAACTCAAATATGCACATGCTGCATTAGCATGAGAACGGGGCAACCTCAACACTTGAAATTCTCCACAATCACACCATCATTCATTTAGTTTCACTGTCCAAACCATTGCTCATCGAACAACCTGAGGGTTTACCATCTCTTGGACCTCAAACACACATGTCTCCCTTGTGAAATTGCAAACGTAATGAGAGGTAGCTTGACGCCGATTTTCTTGCATCACTATCATGAGCTCTTTGCAATATAAGTGACCTGCCCTCATCATTTTCATTGCTTTCTTCCCATTGTCAACAAACAATGAACTCAACCTATAAAATGTTGTTTTTACTAAGGCAGTTATAAGCAACCCTCATCTCCATTTAACACTGAATTTATGCACTCAACAAGATTGATGGTCATATAGCCATAACACCTTCCTTCATCATAAGCTTGGGTTCATTTCTCCTTTGGGATCTTATCTAATTACTCTGCAGCCCTTCGATTCTTTGATCACAATGCCTTTGCCTTGAATCGTGGCCGCCTTAACTCGTATCCTAAAAAAATATTAAATTAATAATTTTTTTAAAAAAATTCAAGAATATTATTATTACCCATATTGATCACTCGTTTCTTGAATTCAACATTTCTAAATACTTGGTTAAAATTGCTTCCAATGTGTCGAATGCAGTATACTGAATGGGCATTGGGTTCAACTCATCCAACTCGTTTGCTTCGCAGTGCTACTAGAAGACCCTTGTCTCTATCTGAGATTATGCATATATCTTATTGTGGTGTCACATATCTGCGAAGATAATACAAGAACCACGCCCGGGCTTCTTTTGTCTCCCCTTAAACAATGACAAAGGCAATTAAAATGACGGTTCTGTCACTATCTTGTGCAACAATAACTAGCAGTGTCCCATGGTATTTACTGGTCAAGAACATCCCGTCCACTTGAACAATTGGTTTACAATATGCAAACCATTAAATGCATGACTTGAATGACCAAAACACACAATCAAGAACCACACTACTAGGATCTTCCCTACCATCAACATAATTTGGTGAAGTGTGATATCTCACGATTGTACCAGGTACAAAGTGTTGGACAACAGCCATCCATTTGGGTAACTCACAGTATGATTCCTCCCAATCACCAAAAAACTGGGCACGTGTCATTTGTTTTGCCTTCCACGTCTTTTTGTATGTGATTATATAGCTGAAACAAGTTTGTACATTTGCAATCAAGGCCTTTATTAGGATGTCAGGATCTGCATTCATTATTCCAACAACACATGACGAAATTAGTGATGAGTCTAATCTATGGTGATCTTGAGAAATCAATGAAAATGTGCAAGTATGTTGCCCTACATTTTTTTAATCTCCCACTTGTCACGTCTTTTACTAATGACGCCTTAATTCTCCATTCATACCCGTCACCAAATTTCTTACACCTAGTCAACCACATAGTCAAATGAGTTATGAATGTGGTACTACTTAATTGCATTGACTGTTACTTGTTTTGATTCAAATTACATGTCAACCCTCAAATCATTATTCACATTCACACTAGTTCATCTCCTAATTCCATAATCATTAGGAAATTCAGAACAAACATTGCCTACAAATTAATATTAGATAAAAAAAGATGATGGGGTAGCATAAGTTATAGTGGTAGGTTCACCCATGCCTATCTCGCCTACTCTGTTACCCTCATCACCTTCCTCATAATCATCATCTTCACTAAAATCACTTACATTATCTCTTATAACCGGAGTTACATTATGTAGATTATATAAAGTTGCTGAATGAATATTTAACCCAAAAACAGGGTTAGTGATCATAGGGCTTAAAGGCCTATAAAGATCATTATATTCATAAATATCACTAATATCAGTAACAAATGAATTACGAATAGGGTCATATGATGACATCTATCAATTTAAGTAAAAAAAAAAGAAGAAAATTTCATATCAATAAACGTAAAAAAGTTGTAATAATAAAAAAGTATAATTAACATTCTTAATAAATATTTCTAGTGGAGAGAATTAAACGATAATGAGTTAAGTTTGATAAAAAGTAACAATAGTAGAGAGAACTTGAAAAACACTGGTATATGAAGCAGCAACGGAAGGATAAGGTAGAATTTATAAGCACAAATTCTGACAAGCGGTGACTTATTATTAAATTTAAAACTTTAATGCAAGTTGTGGATGACATTTAAAAAAAAGGTAAGTAGTAGCTTACAAACACAACTTACCTAAATTAAAATTAAAAAGAAAAAAGAAAAATAAGTCATATTTAAGAAACACGACTTATACATAACTTACCCAAAATATAATAAAAAGAAGACGCAAGTAAGTTATGCTTCTTAGCTATGACTCGTTATACAATACTATTACTCTTGTACTATTTTGAAAATCAAGTTTCGACCTATACCTATATATGAAATTGATTTTCAAAATGCACCATCATAAGAAAAAAAATCATGTACTGTCCAAATTCGCCGTGATAAAGCCGATTCATTACAAGAATGAGCTGTGCGTGAAGGGAGGAATTAAGGGCTCTTGGAAGCAATTCAAATATTATAATTTTTTAATGAAATAACCTATAAAAAATGTTTTTTTTTTTTATAAAAATATGTATCTAAAAAATTTGTATCATTTAAGAAAAACGAAACTTTTGACATATTGGACTTCACTTAAAAAAAAAAACTATGAGAATAATTCTTTTAGTATAAATATTGTAAATAACTTTTCAATACTCTTAAGACAAATTTTGAAACCCAAAAACTCGATTCATTCAAATTATTGACAATTAGATAGGAGTCATTATGATTTCCATAATTTTAAACTTAAATCACAAATGTGTTGCCGTTTAATGTTTTATGATTATAAAAAAAAAAACACTTAAAATATATACCAACATATTTTTATAAATTAAAAATTATTAAGCAACAATTAAGTTTATCTTTCGAACTCCTCATGCTGAAATGTAACACTGGACTAGCAATTTCTAAAAGATCAAAGAAAGGTCTATATATGTTCCAATTCCCAGAATGGCGTGCACTACTGGCGAGCCCAAAAAACAACGATGCAGCCAATGAGGACTGTTTACCATGCCACCAAGAAGAGGGAAGCAGATATGTATCCCATCAACACAAGTAGATAGCAGGTTGTCCCATTCTAAAACGCACTGTGCCTCTTTACAGTTGAAATGTTCACCAGTGTTCAATCTAAAAACAGTATCTAATTCAACCATCAAGCCTCTCGAAGAAATAAAGATATCCCATGTCCTTGGGAGGATTAATGGATACCCGAACCTTGTTGTCGTTGAAAATGACCCATCTACCATCTTTTAAGACGTGGGCAACGTTGTGACCACACTGCCTCGAGGTTCCCATGTGGCTAACAATTCCAATAAGTCGATATCCTGTGGAAAGCCAACCAAAACAAAAAGAAAAATCATTAATACCAAATTGTCAAAATAATAACACCAATATGAACACTTACTCTATACTTATGGAATACGAACTGAATTTTAGGGTGACATTAAGCAAGACAAGTATTAGTAATATTGCTTCTTTTTTTTCTTTGGCTGATTAACGATCAAAAATAGTCAACAGCAAAGTAAAAGCAACTTACTTCCCCCTCCATCAGGTAAGTCAGCATCATTTGGAACAGATTTAGTGCTTGATGCAGTAGCATCCATGCTGAAAAGTGATGCATTGGGATTGCTAAATATCCAATCTATTGCTTTGTCAATGTCACCACCCTATAGAGCAATTATTTCCATTTACACAATCAAAAACATTTCTGGACAATTTACCCAACCAAATCCCACAGACACAAGGGAGAGGGGGAAAATATGAGAAAATTACCGATGTCTTAAGTGCCTTTCGAGCAATACCTTCTTGAAATCCAAATGAAATTAGAGTATCAACTTTTGATTGGTCAACACTTTCAGAACCATGCCATTTTGAAATAGGAGTGTCAATATCTAAGAATAAACAAAATATATCCATCATCATCTCCTGTATTAAGAGGTACTTGGCTAAAATGATTTGTTTTGCATAATAAAGAAAACCATAGTTGTTAGAATCGTACGATTCGATCCGATTCGTCTCGCCGGCGATACAGAAATCGCATTGAATTGGAAATGGCTAGGAATCGCATGTGAATCGTCTAAATCAGTGCGATTCAGAACCAGAGACATGAATCGCATAACTCTGCGATTCATGGAACGTGGACGGCGTAAAAAAATTTCCAAATTCAGGTGCGAATTTGAAGGGGTTGGACGGTGGGAGTTGAGAGTTAAAATTTAATGACCTTTTAATTCTTCACATTCACCCACATTTCACGTCATTTTTCATGCAACCAAAAGTCCAAAACCATCGAACGTCATTCTTCTCTTCACATTCATTCTTCGTTTTCGTCACACTCTATTTTTGTATTCTCACTGCAACGCCAACCAGACTCCCTCTGTTTTCGTATTATGCATCTACAACGCCAACCACCAAACGTTCAATCATGAACCCACGTCTCACTCTGCCCTGAAAACACCTCTTCAGTCATGTTCTTCCAGTCCTCTATTTTCATATAACTATTCTTCCCGTCCTCTGTTTTCGTATCACGTTCTTCTTCTTCCAATCACGTACCCACGTCTCACTTATGCCTTATGATGGTTTTATAATTTTATTTAAGTATTTATTTGAGACTTTTTAAATGTTTTCTTTATGTTTTAGGTATGTAAATGTATATTTAAGTCTTTTTTTGATGTGTTTCTGAATCGTACGATTCGATACGATTCACGATTCAAAAATTGAGCAAACGATTCTTAATACGATTCACGATTTGACAACTATGAAGAAAACCAATAATAGATACCTGGATCGTCCATGTGAGATAGTAACCAATTCATTGCCTCTTCTACTCCAGCATTTGAGGTATTTATAGCAGCTTTCTGACAATGAATATTGTTAAAGCCCATGGAAACCAGCTGCGAGACAATGTATTCATTGGCCCAAGGTTTGTCTGAATCCTCCTCAATGGGTACTGTACAACACAGATAACAAATGCCAAAAGATTTGCAAAATTTCAGCTTTACTCCAGCTAAAATAGTAATTAGGTTATTTAACTGAAAGAGACACAAGTCCATATGAGACAATAATAGTTGCAAGCACTGATGAGAAGCGAAATTTGTTAGTTAACTAAAATTTGTTAAAGAAGAGATAATGCTAAAAATCTTATTTTGCTGAACTTAAAGTATATGCGGAATCATAAGTAATGGAAAATAATATTATCAATGTAAGCCACTAAGTTTATTAACTTGATCTCTTGACATCATACAAATTCCACTTATGAGATGGCAGGGGGACCTTAAACACAAAAAATGTTATATATATGTGGACTCGATAGCCCAAAGTAAGTTAGTTTTGATACAACTTTTCTTCTTTCGATTTCTTTGAAACAAATTATCTGTTTTCCTCTATTTGAGTCTCTATTATCTCCTGAACAAAAAAATATCTTACATACCCCCATCCGGTAACAGCTCTCCCCCAGGTTGATGACCTTTGCTGCGCATATGATTAATATCTATGATATCAGGAACATCTATATACACATCTGATAGAAGAGAAGCTCTCAGTAAGAAATAGATATAGGAAAAAGATATTAAAAGAATAGTAGTTAGTAAAGTAAATAGACGACATATTGATACAAAATGTACCAAGCTTTTTGGGTATCCATCCTGCCTCCCAAACAAATTTCCGCATGTGTAACACCAGGTAATCAGGGAATGATGTCAGACCAGCCGTCCTGCAGATTAAATAATGTTTCAGCATCAAGATGAATATCAATGCTCTAATAATAAGAACATCATTATATTAGCCTAGCAAAGTAACACCTAACCACACGTGATTGTCATCTACTCACCAAAGACAAAGAAGAGCCACGAAATACCCTCTGTAACTTCTATCCAATATGAACCAACATGCATGCAATTGTAATTAAACATAATTCAGAAAATTGAGAATGCTTACTTCACTGCTCTTATCTTTGTTTTCAAGGCAGTGCTGTAAAAACCAAGTATATACTCAGGAGCTGAGAAGTTTGCAAGGCAAGCTTCTAAAGGCACCCTTGGACATACAATCTCATCGCTAGACCTATCAGAATAAATATGATTAGCAGAGCCTGGATAGGCAAATGAAGGAAATAGTAAGATTCCTAAACATCTGAACTTACACTTCCTTTCCTTCAGAAAGTTTCTCTGCTTTCAGTTTGTGAAACAATTCTAATTCTTCTGAAATTTCTCAAAAAAATACAATTATTAGATACAAGTCCCCAAGATTTCTAAGTTGAGTCAAGGTTGGTAACTAAAAAACCCACCTTTGTTAGTTGCTTCATGCAATGGGATATTAAGAGAAAGAATGTAGTCATGCCTTCTATTATACGCAACTTTTCCAGATGAACACAAGATTCGATCTTCAATACCAAACTTGAAACTCCTCGCAGGATCCAGTTCAGTCTTCCCAGCATTAGCTTGTTCAACTTGTTCAAGAAAATGAAGGAAAAACTCTAAAGCATCCTAACATTAAGTTGGAATCAAAGAGTTAGAAGATAGCAAAGTAACATGTCTCTAAATAGAACAATAACTATAGTATAGTATGGATGGGAACAACTTTTATTGAATCAAAACATCAAAATTATCTACTTTAGGGCTTATTAGAATCCAAAAATAAATACAAGAAGGCCTAAATTTTATGAAAACAATTATAAGTAATAAACCAAACAGAAATCAAGGGCTGACATGATTCCAGCTTCAATTGATATTTTCCCTGCATCTTCTACTGCCTTATGCGGTGAGGTGGCTACAAACTAAGGTTCAAGTAAACGTAGATATATTTTCATATATGCTTAAGCTTAAAGTTACATTTCCAAGTGAATTCATAAATAACTAAGGACATATCAAATGAAATAATATCAAACACGTTTTTTTGTATTAATATCAAACTCTTCTTAGTTCTTACACCATCAATTCATGTTCAGAAAATAAAAAGTTACTAAACAAACCTGTTGCTGCATTGATGAAAATTTAGGATGGCTGGCAGCAATTACAGCTTTGAACATATGTGGGGGTATCCCTTCCTGTTTCTAATGTTTGAAGACAGTGGGACAAGGGCAAACAGAAAAAATGAGCAAAGAAAACTCATCAAAATAAGAAACAATAAAATGAAACAGAGAATATATTAGGAGTTGAGAACATTCAATAACATGAATCTTTTACTTTTTCAATTGATACTTCAACCAAAACCCATAACAACATGTTCAACCCATTCAGATAAAAGCTCATTTAAAAAATCATTTCATTTCCAAAATTATAACAGTCTATAATCCCACAAAAAAAAATGAAGATATTGCTCGCAGAGGAACCTAATCAATTTAAAAACTTAAACATTAATGACGGTATAAGTTGACTAGGAATTTTAGTCACCAAAGGGTTAGAAAGCTTACAGCAGTCGTAGTTGAAGAAACAGCATTTGCATTTTCATCATTCTGGATGAAAGATTAAGGTAACAAAAAATAATGAAGACTCTAAACAAGTTTTCAAGATAAATGTGCTGATATGGGTACATACCTCAAATGGCGGAATAGAATATTTACCAGACAGTAAACCATGTGCCAATTTTGTCCTGAAGTAAAATGAGAACCATTATCATATTTCTCTTTTGAAGGTTTTTATCCCCAAAAAAAAAAAAATCTGTTTTGAAGTACCTCATTATTTATAAACATTTTCTTTTATGGAGGAAACAGAATGCTCTACTAGAATATGCAACTACTGTTATAGATATGGATTATTTACATTAGTAACCAAATCCATCTTTAACATGCCAAAAGTAGAATAGTAGATTATAACAAAGATCCACACATGCAGTGGCACAGATGCTATAAAAAAATATACATATTAATAACAAAACATGACCAATAGAAAAGAGATAGCAGCAGGATTCTAATAAATTGAAACAATCTAGTTACTTACAACTGCATATTCAGGTCCACAGTTGGATCAGCAGGAGCCGCCTCAAATGCCTTCTTTAAACTTTGCTTTATATAGTACCTAAGATGCAATCATAATAGAAACTTAAGTAACTGCCAACAGGGTTCAAACAGTTCGCAAGAAAATTAGAGACATGAACAGACCTTGAAGAGAAGGATTGTGTTGAAAACACAACTTGCATAGTTGCTGCCAAGTAACAACTGAAAGAAAGAAAAATGAGGACGGAAAAAACCATCAAACAAGTACATTATAACAAGCAGAAATCAAAAGGGATCAACTCTACCTGTTTCCAAGATTGACCAATCCTGTATATCCAGGTCCAAAAATTGGTTCCATTTTCTGTCCATTTTCTTGGATTCGATTCCAATCAAAATTGGTATTTTGATCAAGTTCTCTTTCAGCAGTCGTCATTTCAGTCTGAATATATAAGAATGTGGTAATTTAGAAGAATTATATGACACAATATCTTATTAATGGTAAGCATACTCTTACACAAGTATGAGTCACAGAGTAATCTGCCAAAAGTTAAATGGTTAAGCATCCATCAATAACTATCACATTAACCTGTTCCTTAGAAGGGGAAGAAGCAGGCCCAGTAATTGGAATATATTGAATGATGATACATTTCCATTTTAAAGATGATCACCAAGCAACAAATGATCACCGGTCATCAGCTTAAGTCTAACGTCTCAAACTCAGAAGGAGAGATGTTAGTATTTGGAATATATTGAATGATGATACATTTCCATTTTAAAGATGATCACCAAGCAACAAATGATCACCGGTCATCAGCTTAAGTCTAACGTCTCAAACTCAGAAGGAGAGATGTTAGTATTTGGATCTAATTGTTTGAATGTGATATCGCAAAAATCACAAATACCCATACACCCCCCTCCCCCTTTTTTAAATTCATAGGTATCCTTCAACTAAACAAATGCTTTCCCCATTCCAAAGAGCAAGCCCTAGATCCTTGAGATATGCAACTTTTCCAATCTCACATTATCAAAAGAAGTGATTCACAAAAAGGAAATAAAGCATGTAATCCTGCACAAGTACAAGGGGTCCAATGCAAGACTTTATTCCACAAGATGTCTTTATGGACATTATGGCTACTGCGTAAAACATTCATATATTAGAAGGGAAAAAGTGTAATACATGTCTTTTCAAATGCACCATCAAGCTCTGAATTATTCCAAAAAAATGTATTTCCATTTCAAAAGTAATGCTTCCTATCTTGTGAAGGCAGACAATATGATAAATGATAGTGCTATTGTTAACAGCCGTAAATTCAACAGGTCAGGTCAGAGACACCAGGTGTAATCAAATACCATCTGAAAAATATCAATTCAAGATAAAGAGTTAACCTTTTGATGTGATGAGAAGTCAATGCCAAAAAATGCTAGATGCTGTGCTAAAAGTGGGTCCAAGACACTGTCATCCTCTGGATAGGAGAAAACATCTGAGCTGCCACAATACATTATCCATAATTAGCACACAATGCAAAAAATAAATAAATAAAATAAATTCAGCATCTACTTCACAGTATATATTGTAAACTACATGGTTTAAAATGATTTATTCAGGCTAAAAATAATCAGTACCACAACTGGATCTAAATAACAAACTTTAAAGCTTGATTGACATAATGATTTGCAAGTTGGCATCTAGCATTCAAAGTAAACTTTTCTATCTTTAAGAAAATTGTGCTACATAAAAATCACATCCTTGTGTTTGGGACAAGCAAACACATTTTACAAATAAAAAAATTGGTTCTTTAAAATAGTTAAAAATTACATACAGAATATATAGAGTTTTCCAACAGTTCCAAGCCTAAAATTACTACGAAACGATTCCATTATCTTTTAGGCAAACTAGCTAACTTTTAACCCCCTCTCCCAAAAAAAAAAAGTAAGAGACTCTGGCTAGGTTTATGTTCCCTAATACTTTCTAATTGCATCCTCTATTTCATAAGGAAATACTCTGCTATTAGCATTACGATATTCAAGTTGAAATTTAAAGTATTGTTTATTAGTATTTGAAGCCCATTACCAAAG
Source organism: Ormosia emarginata (assembly GCA_029884605.1). Lineage (NCBI taxonomy): Eukaryota > Viridiplantae > Streptophyta > Magnoliopsida > Fabales > Fabaceae > Ormosia > Ormosia emarginata. Next base: position 6,172,348 of record JAQQTP010000080.1, read on the forward strand.
TAGGCAAAAAACAGTTTAGCATAAACTGCATAGTCAATTGAAAAGACCAGCATAAAAATAAAAATAAAAAACAAACAAACAAACTTATCACCCAGAAATAATCACATAGGCATACCTTCATGATTGCAAATTGAATCATGCTATACAAGTAGACCATCGAAACTAATAGGAGCATAAGAATTCCAAAACACAATATACTGCAAGGGGCATCACCTGCTGCTTCCAGATCAGCAGTGATAGTCCCGAGCTTTACAGCAAGAGGGTAGCCAGTCTTTTTATAATGTTCAATAGCATGGTCGTTTCCACCACTTCCATCCCAATTTCTCCTCCCACAAAGGATCACTCCATCAGTCATATTTAGCCAAAGATTGTCCGTCTTGTCACACTCAGAACATTGCCACCCAGATGGAGGAATAACAACACCATTGTCAATCTGCTGTAAATTCACCGCGTAGGTACTAACTTGTTTCTTATCAGCAGTCGAAGCTGCAACTTGCTCCTTCCGTTCAGCACCCTCAGCTAGTAAGATAGCATCAGCAGCCAACCTTACCTGAAGTATTTTAAACAAATAAGATAAATAAATTAAACTCATCTTTAGCATACAACTTCTCTTTGCATAAAAAATGGGGAGAAGAAGTACCTTCTCTGGCAATTCCACTGAAGGGAATGGAAGAGATACATAGTCAGGTAATATAACTATACTATGAGTTTCTTCATATTCAGGTTCATTGTTATCAAATCCCCCATCAACACCTACAAATTAATAAGATGGATAAAAATGTGTTGTCCAGAAAAGAAATGCCAATTGTTAAACAGCCAAACTTATGATTCCACAACCCAAAACCTAGAATATCAGAGCCAGAGCAATATATCAGTATGACCAAAAAGAAATATACATACCAAACATACTCAGAAGTTAAGTAACAACTGAAGCAAGACATACCCATAACCCTAGTAAAAAAAGCTTTAATCATGTGAGATGTATGATTATGACATGAACAAGCATGACCCAATTCACATATGACACACCTATAGCCAAGAGAGTGGGTTTCTTAGAAGGCCTGTCTTCTGGGACTAGCTTCTTAGACTGCTTAACATGCAAATAAACAGGATTACCAGTCTTCTCAAAATTCCAACCCACACAGTCCTTCCCAAAAGCAAGGAAAGTGAACATGTCGATGAACAAGCCACCTTCTGACTTCTGAAATTCATAAAAAAAAAAAAAAAAACCACCAACAACATGCATCAATTTAATGTACATAATGCAATTTACAATGAAAAATAATACTAATTTGATTTTCCAATTAGAATAAGGGAAAATAGTGGGAATCCAAAACCCATTTGCACCAATATCTATTTTAAGCTAAAAAAACATGTGTAAACCACAAAAAGGTTGCTTTCTGAAGTGAAAATCAAAGAAGGGGGAAAATGGAGAAGAAGAATTACGGGGGTGTCGAAAGACAAGCAGCATTCGTGCTTGCAGTTGCGATTGGTGGGTTCGGGGATCCGAACGCGGGAGAGGTTTGATCGGAGAAAATCCATAGGGTCCAGTTTGAAACCCACACTTTTTCACCTGTCATTAAAACCAATTGTATGTATATTTATAGGTATATGTTAGATATACCGATAATTTTTATGTCTGTCACTACAATCCTCCGTCAGCATATGGCATTTTTTCTGAAGTGGTTGAGGATGAAGCTTTAGAGATAATCGAAGAGATCACCTAATACAGTTTGAAACATATCTTTTTCATTGAGAGACCATTCGACACTGCGAAATGGTGGATTGCACTGTAATTGCCCTTTCGTTCAATGGCATAGACCACCCATTTCGTGGTCTGGGAATGGAAGAAGATGAGTTTTATTTTTCTTTTTCATTTTTGTTATTTTTTATTTTTTATTAGTGAATTGTATTTTTAAATTTATTTGTTATTTGATTTTTAGACACGTAGGACATGTATTATTTTTTTTCATAAGTTTTATATTATCATATCAGATCACATGTAGTAAGATATGATTATATATATGATGATATATAATAACATATTAATTATTATACTTATCACATATCAAATAAATAATATATTTAATTAATGACAAAAAGACACATCAAAATTATATGGTATATACTTTTTTTATATTATATTATATGATTAATTATAATTGTTAATTTTGGAAATGAAGCTTTAGAGATGACTAAAAGAAACCACCAAATAACAGTTTGAAACATATCTTTTTTTAATGATAGAGACCACATGACACTGCAAAATGGTGGATTGCACTATAATTGACATTTCGTTCAATAACTAAGACCATCCATTTTGTGGTCATTTTTCTAATTTTGTTATTTTTTTATTAGTGAATTGTATTTTTTTAATTTATTTATTATTTGATTTTTGGACATATGATATTTTTCTATCGCATATTTCATATTGTCATATTAGATCATATGTAATAGGATATAACTACATAAGATGACATATGATAGAGTATTAGTTATTTTTTTTGCCACAAGTAATGCACTTACATGATAACAAGAAAAACATATGTCAAATTTGTAAGATATGTATTTTTTTATATTATTATTATTATTTTGTACTCAGTATAATGGGATAAATTAAAAAATATTATAATAAATAAGAAAAAATATACTTAACCTAAAGATATGACATCTTGAATAATTTAGATGAGTATAATTAACTTATAATTAGTAGAGTCTACAATGAAACTTACTCAAAATTATTTTTTTTATTTTCGCTAGTTGACTCTTCTCGTGTTATGATAATCGTGTTATGTAGCTTTTCTCAATAAATAATTCTTTTATATGATCTTCCAATAAATAATTAGTTTATATATTTTTTCTTTTAATATTAATTTTTATTTGTTTATTTATTTGGATGTTTTATTAACTTATATCTTTCCACAATAGAATATAAGATACTCCTACCATCTCGATGCATTATTAAGAGTATATAAAAAAATTACTATATTTTCTTAGTTTAAAAAACACTTAATAAATTCTTAGTTTCCTCATAATAAATTACATGTAATTAATTTTATTATATTTTCACACAAAATTTTTACTTTTGTATGATGTATGAAGTTTTCTAAATAATATAGAATAATTATATATAAATAAATATAATAATTTGAAAATATAATTAATTAATTTAAAATAACAGCATATATATAAGGGCTTCTAGGGTCTTCTCCTTAAAGATGATATCAAACACCTATGAAAATTTTGAAATTTTAAGACAATAAAACAATTAATAATGTGGTCAACTTAAGATAGGTAAGAATTTTTTGAATTTTTTTTAACATCTCCTTCTATCTCTCCATCATTTTGTATGATGGATGAATTAATTTTTACCGCTAAGCAAATACTGCCTTACTCCCCTTAGACGAAAGTCATGTTCTTCCAAAGTTCCGTCTCCATATATTTCCTCTCTCGACTCTCCAACTAAACCACTATATCATCTCGCAAAAAGCATGCACAAAGATCGCTCTTGGATATGCGCACAAGACATCCAAGACCAATATGTCAATGTGTAGGTCGCTTCCTCTTCAATACTGCTCCGTCAATCTCGTAGAAGATAGATTCTCATAGTTGACTCCCGGTGCATAAAACCAAAAATTTAGTAATTAATAATATGTAGGTGTCTCGATATGTCCAATTATAAATTTTATATATTTGTATATGTGAGTAATAAATTTAATTTAACATGTCGACATGTGTACATCTTTCTTTTAAATGCAATACTTAATCCCTCCGGTTTTGGGATGTCACATAATAGTTATTAAGATTATGTATTTATCGCATAACAAATTTTTAAACATGTTATTTTATTTTGGTCTTCGTCAAAACGACACATATCAAAATATAAAAACATATATTGTTTCTCCTTAATGATTTCACTTGATCCAGTGTCTCTTTGTCTTCTTTTCCCTACTTTTATATATATATATATATATATATATATATATATATATATATATATATATATATATAGATACCTACACACCACCAAGATTTTTCACATGATTTTCTTCATAATTATATATGAATTTTCACTAAAATTTAATAAAACAATTAATAATGTGGTCAACTTAAGATAGGTAAGAACACATGTACATCTTTTTTTAAATATATGTAACATAAGATATCACATTTACAATTATATATATGAGATATATATATTTATATTATATATTACATAATAAATTTTAAATATATTATTTTATATTAAAATATTATATATGTGTTACATGATAAATTTTAAATATATTATTTTATATTAAAATAACATATGTCAAAATATAAAAACATATATATATATCCGTATATATATATATTATATATATATATATATATATCGTACACTTTTTGCATCTATCACTAAAACCTATAGTGACAAAAGTATATATATGTAGGTATAAGATATAGATACCTACACTTTTTCACCTGTCACTAAAACTTATAATGACAAATATATATATATATATATATATATATATATATATATATATATATAAGTTATATACTTATTCACTTGTCACAAATGCTTATAATGACATAAATACATATATTAAGGTATAGGATATATATATACCTTCACTTTTTTACTTGTCACTAAAACCTATAGTGACATAAATATATATCTATAGGTATAGGATATATATATACCCTCACTTTATCACCTGTCATTAAAATCTATTGTGATAAAAATATATTTATAGGTATAGGTTAGATATGCCCATAGTTTTTGTGTTTGTCACTACAATTCTGCGTTAGCATATGACATTTTTTTTTTGTAGTGGTTGAGGATGAAGCTTTAGAGATAATTGAAGAGACCACCAAATGCTAATTTGAAACATATCTTTTTCAATGAGAGACCACTCAACAATGTAAAATGGTGGATTGCATTGTAATTGTCATTTCATTCAATGGCACAAACCACCCATTTCGTGGTCTAGGAATGGAAGATGTGTTTTTTTTTTCATTTTTGTTATTTTTTTATTAATGAATTATATTTTTTAATTTATTTATTATTTAATTTTTGGACATGTATTATTTTTTTATCATATGTTTTATGTTATCACATCATATCACATATAGTAGGATATGGTCACATTAAAAGACATATGATGGAATATTAAATTTTTATTTGTCACATATTAAATAAGTAATATACTTATTTAATGACAGAGAAAACACATATCAAAATTATAAGATATATTTTTTATATATATATATATTATTATATTATATGATATGATTAATTATAATTGTTAATTTTGGAGATGAATCGTTAGAGATGACTAACGAGACCACCAAATGACAATTTGAAAGATATATTTTTTAATGGCAGAGACCGCTTGACATTACGAAATGGTGTCTTGCACTATAACTGTCCTTTCGTTCAATAGCAAAGACCATCCATTTTGTGGTCTTTTTTTTATTTTGGTTATTTTGTTATGATTAGTGAATTATATTTTTTTATTTTATTTATTATTTGATTTTTGGACATATGATATTTTTTATTACATATTTCATCTTGTCATATTAAATCATATGTGGTAGAATATGATCACACAACATAACATATGACAGAGTATTAACTATTCTATTTGTTGCATGTCAAGCAAGTAATGCACTTACTTGATGACAGGAAAGACAAGTGTCAAAATTGTAAGGCATATATTTTCTTTTTATATTATTATTACTAGTGTTTATACACATGCAATGCACGAGATAAATTAAAAATTATTACAATAAATAAGAAAAAATATACTTAACATAGAGAAATGATATTAGAATGATTTAGATGAATTTGATTAAATTATAATTAGTAGAATCTATGGTAGAATCCATTCAAAACTATTTTTTTATTATTAATTGACTATTTTTGTGCTTTAATAATCGGGTTATGTAGCTTCTCTCAATAAATATTTCTTTCATATGACTTCCTAATAAATAATTAGTTTATATAGTTTCAGATAATTCTAATTTTTTATTCTATAGTTTTTTATTTTAATATTAATTTTTATGTGTTTATTTTTTTGAATGTTTATCAACTTATTATTAAGTGTATACTAAAAAAATTTACTATATTTTCTTAGTTTTCTCATAATAAATTATATTTAATTAATTTTACTATATTTTCATGCAAAATTTTTAGTCTTGTGTGATGCGTATATTGAAGTTTTCTAAATAATATAGAATAATTATATATGAATAAATATATTAATTTGAAAGTATAATAGATTAATTTAGGGTGAAGATATATATATATATACAGATATGATATTTAACACCTACAAGAATTTTGGGATTTTAAAATCAATAAAAATAATTAATAACGTGGTCAACTAAATATAGGTGAGAATTTTTTATTTTTTTTTAATATGAATTAATATGCAAAAGTATATATGTCAAGGTAATTAATATGTAATTATAAACTTCTATATTTATATGTGTGAGTAATAAATTTAATTTAGACCTAACAACATATGCATACCTTCTTTTTAATTTGCAACATGAGATGCTACATGATAGTTATTGAGATCATATATTTGTCACATAATAAATTTTTAAACATGTTATTCTATGTCAAAATGATATATGTTAGAATATAAAAGACATGTATCTTCTCTTTATATATTATTAGATTTCTACATGTGTTATGCACCTAAATAAATTAAGAATTAAATGATAAAAATGAATATAATTATATAAAAATTAATTGTATTAAATAAAATATATATAATAATTCATCAATAAAAATAAAATTTATAAGTTTAGTTTAAAAATGCATAAAATATAATTTTAATTATATTTTCATGAAAAAAATTCATTCCAATACAAATACTAAAAAATTTAATTATAAATGTTATAAAATGACATATAAGCCTTGGAAAATATTTATAATATAAAAAATCTTTGTCTTCTAAATGAACAATTTAATCCAATAATTTTATAAAAAATATTATAATATAGTAAGTTGACTAAAAATTACATATAAATTAATTTAATTTATGTAAGTTAAGTGATATGCAATTGGATAACAAAATCTCATTGTATTTGGGGATCATCATGGAAACTGCCTTATTTAGAGACCCAAATTCGAGAAATTTTTCTCGCGAGAATGAGAACGAGATAAAAATCCTCCTAATATAGGTGTGGGGACAAGGACAAAGATCGTATTTCATGCCCCGTGAGGTTTCGATCCCTGAGACCCCGAGAAATTACTAAACTATTTATATTGATTGTATTTTATATGTGCGTGTGTGTGTGCGCGTGCGCACATGCATGTGTAGTAATACTTTATTTCTTTTATTATTTTTCATTTGTACTTTTTTGTATTCATTTTAAATTAAAAAATATTTCTATGAAGTAATTTGCAATAATTTATTTGTATTCGTATGATGCATTTGATATGATTTGATAAATTGAACAACTAATTAAAAAACTTAATAATTTTAGAAAATAATATTCAAGTGTAATAAAATAAACAAAATTTGAAAAAAAAAATTATAGAATTTGGAATATAAGTTATGTTATTTTTAACCACATATCAATGATATATTAAAATCATCTTAGACAACAAATTATAAAGAAAATGAGAACATATATTCTTTAACATTGACAATTTGTAACATTACTTTATATAAGTATAATGAACAATAACATTATTTATGTTCATGTGCTAGGCGTGGGGTTAATTAAAAATTGAGTTATAAAGATAAATATAATAAAATAGTTTTATTAAATGAAAGTATATAGACATATGTACAAAAAAAGGAAATATGTAGACAAAATTATTTAATATTAAAAATTCAATGCTCAATTGTTATACTAATTATTTTTGTATGTTTCATGTTTATTCTTGATATAACAACATTTAGTAATAGATACGCATATGATTGAATAAAAATTAAGTTATACTTTGTCGCGTAGGTTTCATTAACTTCATTTACATCTTGATTAGATACTTATCAATTTTTTTTAAATATTTTTAGTGTAATTGAGAACCTTAAGTTATTCTAAGTACTTTCAACACTTGATGTATTCTTTATATCAAATACTAAATAAGTACCTTGTTGGTGAAATTTTTAAAATCAACGGTTAAAAAAAGAGTGAGAACATTAGAGAATGTAATATTTACGTGTCTTGATGCGTTATTTAAGTAAGAAACACATGAAAGTGAAATATGAGGTAATTAAATTAATATATTGATTTAATTAAAACTAGTTGATACAAATTGTTGAACAATTCAAGAATTTTCATATTTTCTTAAGATTTGTTATTATATTACTATTATTAAGATTTGTTCTCATATTTTAGACTTAAATAAAAATATTTTTTAATATATTTAGGACATTACAAATCTATTTATGCAAAATTTGTGAGATGACAAATTTGATTAATAATTTTTTAATGTTATTAGTTATAACTAAAGCATTTTACTTGTTTTCATCAAATTAAATAAAAGTTAATTTTTTTATTTTAATAATTATCATATTATTGAAAGAAATAACCTAAAGATATATAATAAAATATATACATTATATATTTATGTAGAAAGATCAAGTTAATTTACACAACTAAAATATGAATAAAATATTTAGGTTAATTATCTCAAATACTTGTACAATAATTGCCTAATGTTACTATAATAATGAAAATTTCAATTGATGATTAAACTATAAAACAAATAAAAATTACTGAATACAACAATGAATTAAAATTTGCAAATCTAGAATTAAACTGCACAAAAAATAAAACTAAAAAAAAGAACAATTACTCAGAGTAAGAAAATATTTGGGTTAATTATCCCAAATATTTATATAATAATTGTGTAATGTTACTATATTAGTGAAGATTTCAATTGATGATTAATATATAAAGCAAATGAAACAAATAAAAAATTACTTCATACAACAATGAATTAAAATTAGAAAATCAAATAAATCAAGAAATAAGCTACACATAAAATAAAACAAAAAAATGACAATTACTCAGAGGTTCTCATGTAAATCATCATTATCTTCTAAATTCTATGAAAATTAAATAGGAGATAACTAAATTAATATATTGATTTAATTAAAAATAATTGATACAAATTGTTGAACAATTCAAGAATTTCGATATGTTCTTAAAATTTGTTATTATTATATTATTATTATTATTATTTGTTATCATTTTTAGACTTAAAAATATTTTTAATATATTTAAGACATTACAATCTTATTTAAACAAAATTTATAGACTGGCGAATTTTATTAATAATTTTTTAATGTTATTAGTTATGACTAAGGTACTTTCCTTATTTTAATCAAATTAAATAAAAGTTACTTTTTATTTTAATAATCATCAATACTATTGAAAGAAAGAAATTAAATGATATATAATGAAATATATACATTATATATTTATATAGAAATATCAAGTTAATTTATATAACTAAAATAAGAAAGAAATATTTGAGTTAATTATCCCAAATATTTATACAATAATTATCTAATGTTACTATATTAGTAAAGATTTTAATTGATGAGTAAACCAAGGATAATTACTTTGTAAGTCCCCTAAATATTTGAGATAATTGAAATAGGTCTTTAAACTAAAATAATTTGTAATTAGGTCCCTAATATAAAAATTTGTAATTGAGTCCTTAATGTTCTAAAAATTTGTAATTGGGTGCCTAGATTCATTTCAAAATTTGTAATTAGGTCCATAGATCCAGTAACTACTAAGGACTCAATTACAAATTCTTAGAACATTAAAGACCTAATTGTAAACTTTTTTAGTTTAAAGACCTATTTGAATTATCTCAAAAAGTTTAGGGACCTACATAATAATTAAACTATTAAACTATAAAGCAAATGAAATAAATAAAAAATTACTTCATGGAACAATTAATTAAAATTAACAAATCAAGCAAATCAAAAATTAAACTACACAAAAAATAAAATAAACAAAGGACAATTACTCGAGGAAGAAAATATTTAAGTTAATTATCTCAAATATTTGTATAATAATTGTCTAATGTTACTATACTATTAAAGATTCTAATTGATGATTGAGCTATAAAGCATATGAAGCAAACAAAAAATTACTTTATACGACAATGAATTAAATTTAACAAATCAAGAATTAAACTACATAGAAAATAAAACAAAAAAAAGGAACAATTACTTAGAGGTTCTAACATGAATCATCATTATATTCTAAATCCTATGAAAGTGGAATAGATGGTAACTAAATTAATATATTGATTTATTTAAAAATAATTGATACAAATTGTTGAACAATTCAATAATTTCTTTATTTTCTTAATATTTTTTATTATATTATTATTATTAAGATTTGTTATCATTTTTTAGACTTAAAAAATATTTTTTAATATATTTGGGACTTTACAAACTTATTTATGTAAAATTTGTGGACTGATGAATTTGATTAATATTTTTTTAACGTTATTAGTTATGGCTAAAGTACTTTACTTGTTTTAATCAAATCAAATAAAAGTTTCTTTTATTTTAATAATCATAAATATTATCGAAAGAAATAACTTAAAAGATATATAATGAAATATATACATTATATATTTATGTAGAAGGATCAAGTTAATTTACACAACTAAAATAGAAAAAAATATTTGGGTTAATTATCCCAAATATTTATACAATCATTGTCTAATATTAGTATATTAGTAAAGATTTCAATTAATGATTAAACTATAAAGCAAATGAAGCAAATAAAAAATTATGTCATGCAACAATGAAATAAAATTAGCAAATCAATAATTAAAATACACGGAAAATAAAACAAAAAAAAAGAAAGGACAATTACTCAGAGGAAGAAAATATTTGAGTTAATTATCTCAAATATTTATATAATAATTGCCTAATATTACTATATTATTGAATATTCCAATTGATGATTAAGCTATAAAGCAAATGAAGCAAATAAAAAAATTACTTCATACGACAATGAATTAAAATTAGTAAATCAAACGAATCAAGAATTAAACTACACAGAAAATAAAATAAAATAAAGAGATGAGACAATTACTTAGAGGTTCTTACGTGAATCATCACTATATTCTAAATCCTATGAAAGTGAAATAGGAGGTAATTAAATTAATTATTGATTTAATTAAAAATAATTGATACAAATTGTTGAACAATTCAATAATTTCCTCATTTTCTTAAAAATTTTTATTATATTATTATTATTAAGATTTGTTATCATTTTTTAGACTTAAATTTTTTTTAATATATTTAGGGACATTACAAATTTATTTATGCAAAATTTGTGGACTGATGAATTTGATCAATATTTTTTAAATGTTATTAGCTATGACTAAAGTACTTTACTTATTTTAATTAAATTAAATAAAAGTTTCTTTTTATTTTAATAATCATGAAAACTATCAAAATAAATAACTTGAAAGATATATAATGAAATATATACATTATATATTTATGTAGAAGGATCAAATTAATTTACACAACTTAAATAGAAAAAAACATTTGGGTTAATTATCTCTAATATTTGTACAATAATTGTCTAATATTAGTATATTAATAAAAATTTCAATTGATGATTAAACTATAAAGTAAATGAAGCAAATAAAAAATTACGTCATGCAATAATGAATTCAAATTAGCAAATCAAGTAAATCAAGAATTAAACTATACAAAAAATAAAACAAAAAAAAGAAGGGACAGTTACTCAAAGGTTCTCACATGAATCATCATCATCTTCCACTACAAGAAAAGTCACAATTTGCGAAGGATTAATCCGCCGCAAACAGGCTCAAATCCGCAACAAATTGTCGATTTGCGACAGAATCGAGACATATGCAAAAATCTTGGATGCAATATAGTTTGCAGTGAATTTAATTTTCGTCACAAATTTGCAGCCACTATATCCTCAGCAAAGTCGCCACAAATCTCTTCGACTATACGCCGACTTCCGTTACCGGAGTTACAGTGTTGCGGCAGATTTTTTTGCCTCTAAATTGCGGTGAATTTTTTGCTGAAAATTTTCCTACTGGTAATTTTGTGGCAAACGCCACTAATTTATGAGCAAATTTGCGGTAGAAAAATCTGCAGCAAAATTTCTAGAGAAAAAAACTTTTAATATTGTTTTAATGTACTAAAAATCTTCAATTACAAATACAAATAGTTTTTACATATCTAAATCTTCCTATCAATGCATCTAATCAATTTATAAAACAAACATAACAAATTATATTACTTAAACAAAGTTTGTTCAAATACAACTTGATCCATAGAAAGTTAAAACTAAAATTAAGTTCACAACTAAGTTTATAAAAAAGTTCAAAAGAAATATAACAATTCATACAACACTCGAAGATCAATTTTAATACATATTCTCATCATCACTGTCATCCTCATGATCATCTTCAGTATCCTCATTGTCTTCTAATAGTGGTTGTTGTTGGCCTAACTGAGTGCTAGTGGATTTTAAATATGTTTTCAACAAATTACTAATTTGTTTATCCTATTGACGCTAGTATCGTTGAAATCGCATTTTCCACTCTGAATCACATTGTTGGCTCTGTTGCTCCATTCGCTGTTGAATCTCCTTAACATGATCTTCCATCTCTTGCTGCAACTGCTCCTTAATCTGATTAATATATATAAACACATGACCTTTTCTTTTATCATCAAATAAAACCTACGTGGATGCGCCATGCGTGTTGGCGCAACCTACATTGGCCAGGACACTTAATACGCCATAGTATTTGGCGTATTCTGTACAGATACGCCAACCTTGTTGGCTTAACTAAGCTATATACATTCCCACCCCCTTCCATCCGTGCCATTCACCCTATTTTCTCAAAATCCATTCTCTCTCTACAAATTCTCTCTCTCTAAACTCTCTCAGCTCTCAATTGTTGCTAGAAGTGGTGTCTTCTTCATTTAAATATTATTCTTTATATGTAAGTATTGATTTTAGTATTTGAATATTTGTTTGTTATAATTTGTTAGCTATGTAATAATGTTAATTATATGTTTATATTATTTTATACGTATTTAATGATTTTACAATTATTTTTTTGCTTGACCGGTTAATAATATAATTAATATGATAAGTAGTGTCAATTGTATGAATTAATTGTACGTAGAATAACAGTATGATTTTTTTTTCTTGAGTACTTAACATGTTTTAATTAACTAAATGTAGTTTAATTCAAATTAGTAGAGTTTACAAAATTATTTGTACGTAAAATAATTGACACGCATGTGTATTGAACTGTTATTATTTAGAAGTGAGATTGAAATGGCAAAGCCCCTTAATGTGCTCATTTACTTCAATGGAACAATGTATGATTGTGAAGAGGGTCTTATGTATCAAGGTCCTCCTCCCAAGCCTATTGTGGTCACAACCGATATGACTTTGGATGGATTAAAAAATAAAATTCATTCAAAGTTGAGGCTCCAAGCAAGTGTATATGTATCAAAGATTGTCTATCGATGTCCACAATGCTACAATCCATGGAGATGGATAGGTTTAGGGTTAGAAGACGATGATGATGTAAAATACATGATAGATTATTTCTCTCAAACTTCGAACATGGCCTCGATGGAGTTGTATGTTGAGGCAGAAACAAGGGGGCATGAAGAGCTTGTTGAAGCTCCTGGTCAAACAGAATCTCAAGTTGGTCCTTCTAATCCAGTTGAGTCATGCAGTATGATTGTTATTGGTGGTGCAACGATTGAAGCTGATAACCCACTTGTAAGAGATGCAGTGTGGGAAACAAGTGAAGATGAAGAACAGATAGCTGAGGCTGATGATTCAGATACTGACATAGAGGCAGAAAACTTTGATGTTGAAGAAAATTTAGAAGAAGACGACCCTTCATTGTCGGTTGCCCTTGAATCCATGGTTGTGCCTTCAGGCCCTGAATCTGTGTTTGTACCACCATGCCCTCAATTCTCTCAGATCAATTGGGATGCATTGGAGAATCTTGATAACTTGCCTAAATTAGATCGTTGTGGGACTTAGAGCATAAATGATGAATTATATCAGGGTTTACAGTTTCCATCAAAAGATGTTGTGAAGTCAGCCTTCAAACATTATGTGATTTGCAGGCATCAAGAGTACAAAATTGAAGATTCTGATTCACGAAGACTAACTGCTAAGTGTCCTAGATTTGATGAAGGTTGTAATTGGAGAGTTAGGGCTATACAAAGTAAGAGGTCAAACGTGTGGCAGATTACAAAATATAATGGACCACACACCTGCGTGAACACAGTTGTGTCATTAGATCACCGCAAGTTGGACTCCCGTATGATCTACTCTTACATTTTGGAGATGGTTAGATCAAGACCCGATGCATCTGTATGCTTAATTGTTGAGAGGATTCGAAGCCAGTTCGGTTACCAAGTTTCATATCGGAAAGCTTGGAAGGCAAAACAATTGGCCATTGTGAAGGTTTTCAGAGATTAAGACAAATATTATGAAGTGTTGCCTAGATGGCTAGTGACCATGAGAAGAGACATGGAAGGCACAGTAGTGGAGTTGCAAGATGAGGAATGTTTTGTGCATAATCGACTTGATCGGTCGAAAAAAATGTTTCTCGATTATTCTGGACATTTAGACCATGTGTTGCTGGCTTTCGTTATTGCAAACTCATTATTCAGATCGATGCTACTCATTTGTATGGAAAATACTATCATAAGTTGCTAATTGCAACAACCCAAGATGGAGATAGAAAACCTCTGCCAATTGCATTTGCCATTGTGGAAGGGGAGACAAAGGATGCTTGGAGTTAGTTCCTAGCCCACATTCGGGAACATGTCACACAATAAGAGAATTTGTTCTTGATATCTGATCGACATAAATGTATCATACATTCAGTGGATAATCCACATCTTGGATGGCAGCCACCAAATACGTATCATGTCTTTTGTATACGACACATTAGTTCAAATTTTAACTCTAGGTTCCAGAATAAGGAGCTGAAAAGATATTTAATCAACACAGGTACTCAAAATTTTTACTTGTATTCTAAATTATTATACTAATATTTAGTTCCTAATACCAACTCAATCCATGTCTTGTATCAGGGTATGAACCTATTGCAATGAAATTTGATGCTAGGCTGGAGAAGTTGACAGCCACTACCGAGATGGCAAATTGGATTAATGCAATTCCAAAGGAAAAATGGAGTTTGGTGTATGATGGTGGCCGCAGATTCGGTCATATGACTACCAATTTGTCAGAGTGCATCAATAGAGTGTTGAAGGGTAGTAGACATCTACTTATAACTGCATTAGTTCAGTTAACATATACTAAATTAGTAGAATACTTTGTCAACCGGAAAGATGAGGCGAATGAGAAACTTGTTACTGGGCAGGAATGAAGTGATGATTTATTGAAGCACTGGAGAATGACCATGGCAAAGGCGAGCTCACACCAAGTTTATCGGTACGACATGCAAAACACCAAGTTCATGGTTGAAGAGGCCTTTAATCCTATGACACAACAAGGTGGACTTTCTTATACTTTAAACCTGCGAGAAGGCCAATGTGACTGTGGGGTGTTTCAAACATTGCATTTTCCATGCTCTCATGCAATTGCTGCGTGTGCTTCTTTGTCACTTGACTCATTCAAGTATGTGCATAGGGTTTACAGACAAGAAAGCATTTATAGAGCTTACGAGTTTGAATTTGAACCAGTTCAGGCTGAACCATGGTGGCCTGTAGGACCTGACATCACTTTGGTGCCTGATCGTGCATTGCTTAGATCTAAAGGTCGACTAAAATCAACCTGACTCAGGAATGAGATTGATTGGCGCGAAGCAGGGCCGACACAAACGTGTAGAAAATACCATCAACCTGGACATAATTGTCGCACCTGTCGTGCCGGTGAATCAAGCTCCTTTAGGGATGATGGAGAAGGGCTATGTAGTTGATCTAGGACATATTTTGGTAGTTAGAGATTCTTGTATTAGCCAACCATGAACATGTATTTTGGTTAAATATAATTTGTGTATTACTATGTTATGATGGTGCATTCGAGTACTATTAATATATGTTAGTTGATTATGTGTATTACTTTTAATTGTGACTTATTATTTTCTACAGTCGGTAACAAATATCATATATTACTTTTCATATTGTCACACTGATCCTTGTTATTTTTTGGCATACAGAGTGATAGATGGCTTTTCGTGTAAACCCAGGCCCAGAGGATGGATCAGTATTGGAGTTGCAGGAGTACCATATGTCTCAGCACGTTTGGCAGGGACATGAGGATCGACATTTGCGTGTTAGACGTGCTTAGAAAACAAAATATATAGACCCACATGCACGCATTCTTCCATATCTGGAGCTAGCTGGCTTCTCGAGGGTTGCTCATATGGGCTACTGTAGCATCGATCACTCATTGATCAGTGCGTTGGTTGAGAGATGACGCCCAGAGACACATACATTCTACATGCCTATCGGAGAGTGCACTATTACGTTGGAGGACATCGATAGCATATCAGGTCTTCTTATTGACGGCGCTGCTATTGCTGGCCTTACCCACCGTAGTGATTGGCTCATTCTGTGTAGAACCCTATTGGGTCTTGATGATATAGAGAACCTCATATGCGGCGGACATATTGATATGACATGTTTGTGGCAGCCAGCTGTTACAGAGTTAGCCACCGATGTTTCTAACGAAGTTGTGCAGCAGCGTGCACGACATTACATACGTAGAGTGATTGGGGGTTTCTTATGCTCGGATCATACAGGTAGGTTTGTGCACTTGATGTTCCTTCTGCTGTTGGAAGACTTTGTTGTTGCCGGGACATACAGTTAGGGGTTTGCAGTCTTAGCGTACTTGTATAGAGAGCTTTGCAAAGCTACGGACTACCGGATGCTCGAGATCGAAGGAGCTTGTATCTTATTGCAGTATTGGACCTGGTATAGATTCCCCCGACTTGCCCCTTCACTGGCGGACCATCGTGAGCCCGATGTGTTTTATACGATTGCTGGTCGTACTTAATTCCGTCCATTAGGCTGGCAGTAAGTTCTTTTCATATCATTTCTTTATATTTCTTTGTTCTATTGCTTACTTTGTTTTATTTCTCACTTACATTTATAATATTTTGACTCATAAATAGGTGGCGCAAGCACAAAGTTTTGAGTGATACTGTGACCGGCGTACTTGATTATTATCGTCGATTCTGCGACCAGCTTAAGAATGATGAGGTATATATTATTTTACATTCACTTGAATACATTACTTATGTATATGGTTTCTTAAGTCAGTGTCCATATTATTTTGCATATTATATGGCAACCCTACACTGATGACAGGGTGACATCACTTCCACCAGCTTGTGTGGCTAGTAAGGACATAACACTGGCAGTTGTCCCTCTCATATGTTTTTACATTGTTGAGTGGCACCAGCCAAACCGGGTGATGCGCTAGTTTGGTCTTGACCGGCCCATCCCACTGACATTGCACCAACCTGACAGTTTGCACTCAGTTACATTGGTAGGTAGGCATGATGAAAATTGGCCAGCGACACATGTTGTTTACATAACAACATGGGATAGTTGAAAGGGAGAAGCTTGTTAGGGGAACCCCATTGAAAGCATCGCTCACCTCGCATTCTGAGTACATGCGTTAGTATAAAAGAATTACCAGACGCTGTGTGTCTACCGCCGGTGCGTCTATTGGGAATGCAGTAAGCTCTTTACTAATTTGCTAGTTACTATATACATTTTATAGTGATTATAATGACATATTTATTATGTTTCTTAGGCGGACATTGCAGAGCATTGGTTCAGTTCGACCAGTGACGATGCCGCTCAAGAAGCTGCTGCGCAGATCCTACATTCTTTGCAGGAGCATGATCGCATTATCATGGAAAATCTTCGTCCAACTCCAGCAGCAGATGACATTGCAGGGCCACCTGAGGAGTCCAGTGCACAGGGGACGCGACGTAGAAGGAGGAAAGGGTTAGCAAGCACTCAGATGCGACTTCGGCATCCCGATGACTCCATTTCTACGAGCCAGCCCACGACTCGGCCTCCTACCACTGTTACCACTTTAGATGTAGCTACTACATACCCAGTCACTCAGCTACCACCCACATATCACGCACCATACCCACCATACCCACCACACTCATACCCACCATATCCTTACCCGTCGTCGGGTTACCCACCATATTCTTACCCACCACACCCGTACCCGACACACCCTTATCCCCCATATCCTTACCCGCCACCGAGTTACCCACCATACCCATCACAATCAGGTCTTTCAACTGATCCCTCTCTCAGACCACAGCATTTCGATACTGGCCCATCTCATTGATGTATATATCAAAATATTATATTTAGTGGCTTTGACTAAATTATTGTTTATGATTTTCAATTATGATTTTGGTACCCTTGTTGGATTGAACATGTTTGTTGTTTCATTTATATTGCTGATATTGGTACTATGGTGGAATTAAACAGGTTTGTGTGCTTTTTGAGAGGTTAATATTTAGGAAAAATTCTGTCAAAATTTCTATAGAATCTGAATGCCTGAATGCATAAACATTTAGATTTTAACACTCATAATTTTTTTTACAATTTCTTGGTTTTTAAGTACTAAGCACACATCCAATTATAATTTAAATAATCTAAATGTTATGTTATAACACTTAAGTTTACATTAGCAAAATCTAATAATGTATAGTACGATGCTCATAGGGAATTTAAAAACAAATACATGACAAAGTATGGATGTCAAAAAGTCGAAGGGACAAAAAAATAATAATATATAATATTTGGTGGTTATCTAATACAAAAAAAAAACACCTAGTTAGCTATTACCTTAATCTCATGTCATTAATTGTTAATTACGTTAATCTCATGTCCAAGTAACAAATGAGATTGTGAGATGCCATTGGTGACATTCACTTTGTATATGATCAAAGAATACTACATATCATATGAGTTGATGACTGTTACAACTTTTTTTTATTAAATACTAAACAACAAAATAATTTACGCTATTTTTATATTACTTTTTTTTATAATAAAAAACACACGTTTCAAGATAATTTTTCTACTTTTATTTTTCATCACTTATTGCTATAGCATTATAGTACTCATTTTTTAAAAGATATGATACTATACTAAATTGTTAAATATTTTATTAATTATTAATTATTTTTTAAATTTTTATTATAAAATTAATATTTTAGTTAGGTTAAGCCAACAAGTTTGGCGTATACGTATAGAATACGCCAAATACTATAACAAATTCAATGTCCTGGGTCACGTAGGATGCGCCAACACGCATGACACATCCACGTAGGTTGCACCATGTGTGTTGACACATCCTACGTGAATGGGTCATGCGTGTTGGTGCAATCTATATGACCTAAGAAAAAATAAAAAATATCACGTAAGACTAAAGTGTAACAATTTAAAAAATATTTTTAAAAAGATAACATTTTAATAAATTATTTAAAAAAATAATATTTTAATAAAAAAATTTACCTTTAGTGACAGTTTGATAAAAAAGCCAACAATCCTCCAACACTAAACCAAAATATGTGAGTAGTTGAATTCTCCTTTTAAATGGTGATATTATTACTTGTAAATAATTCCCTTCTAGAGTCACGTTGAGGAAGTTGAGTTCTGGTGCATATGCCAGGCCAGGCCCATTCTTGTTGCAAAGGCTTCAACCACTTTTGGGTCAAGACCTTCTGGAAGAGCCCTTGTGGCTGCAGCAAGTATTGTTGAATGATATTATCTTAGAGTTGAATTGCTCACAAATATTGTTTGTGACATATAATTCTTAAGGTATGTCCTAAATGTTGCCCTTGTCCATTGAGCAATAGCAATGGCAACCAAATAAGTCCATGCCTCCTTTTTTAACACCTTAAGTTCAGCCATCTTGTCTTTAAACTCGACCATTGTATTAGCCTTTGCAAGTGCCCAAAACCATGTCTCTATATTCCCTTCCTATCTATTTCTTAGAACATGCTTGCAAGAATATCTATGGTCCACACCCAGCAATAACTTATGAAGGGCTAGGTCTAGACCCTACAATATATAACAAATAGTTAGTAAAAATGCAAAAAAACAAAAACAAAAACAAAAACTCATTAAAGTAATCCTGTCCATACTGCTCTTTCTCTTAACCTTCCACAATATCCCTCGCAATATGCCATGTTCTATATGCCTTAGCTTGAGTCACCATACATAACGCCATAACTGCTGTGTCGGTTTTACAAAAAAATTAGAAAACAGGTTCATATTTGAACTGAATTTGAGATAAAATTAGTTCTTAAAAAAAATAAATTAAAGTTGATTTTTTGCTAATCTAAGTTTTTTGTGGACTCTTTCTTCTTACTTATTTTCTCTTATCTCTCATAATTTGTTGCTACCTCAATATTTAAATTTTAAACATGGTTACACACCAAAAAAATAAAAATTTAAACTTTTATGATTTTAAAACTAGTTTAAAATAAATTTTAACCAAACTAAGAATAAATTAAAACTAATTATAAAATAATCTGAATTTTTATTACTAGTTTATCTTAAACAATTTTGAACCAGTTTTGAGAATTGTCAAACTAACCCTAATTTCTTACCAAGTCATTATAAGGTAGCTTGTTGCACCTTCAATACTCTTCTAATACAACTATGAGCATCTTTGAAAGTCTTAATTTGGTAAGACCTTAAATCAACAACCCATGAACATAAGATAGGAGTGTCTATGGGCAATCACCTTTGCAAGTCACTTTACACAGTGGCGGATTTTGAACTAAAATATTGGGTGACACAAAATATAAATTAATTGTTATATCATACACACATCAAATAAAAAATCTTATATAATTTTAATACATTCATATTCAAAAAAGAAATAGGTTCAAAGTTCAAAAGAAGTTATAAAATAAAATAAAAAGTGAATGGTGGGTCGGTTTTAGTGAGAATAATAATGGTAGGCTAATTTTTAACGGGTACAAGAAAAGTTTGTGGTCGGGATAAGAAGATAGGATAATATAAACTATCATATCCTATTTGTGTTTGGTGGCCGTGAGGATATGATAAATTAATTTCAAACTTATCCTATCCCGATTATTTAGTTCAAATTCTATCCGAGAGGAGAGAGGGTTAACTGACGAGGATAGGATAAGGTGATTTAAAGTATGATATAAAATAATATTTTAAATATAAAATAATTAAAGTATAATAAAATATAACATGGTTACAAAAAAATATATAATAAATATAAAATATTTAAAATAATAAAATACTAATAATTAATTTTAAAAATTATTTTATTTTGTCTCAAGGCTAATTTTGTTATTTATATTATTTTAAAAACTGAAAAATATAAAATTATTCTAATAATTTAACTATATGTAAAGTAAAAACTAAAAATGAATATTTAAAATTATAAAAAATTAATTTAAGTTAAACAATATTTTTAAAATTTTAAAAATTATATGTAATTTTATCATAAGGATAAATTTGTCTTTTTATATAATTTAAAAAAAAATTAAAATTATAAAAAAATAAAATCAAATAAAATATGAAAACATTCCGAATAAAAAAGAAAAATTTTAAAATCATACTAAAATTATAATGTTATCGCATTGGTTATCTGGTGGACATCAAACGTCGAGATAAGATGGAATTTTATCTCTGCTAATATCCTATCCTACTCCTATCCGCTCTCTTATCCTATCTGCTCTTATCCTATCCTGACCACCAAACGAGCCCTAAATGTCTTATGATATATTATATACGTTAATGAAGTGGAAAAAAAAATTGGAGTGGCCATTACCATCTCGCTCGTGTCCTCTTTATAATCCGCCACTGACTCTACCTCTCAAGTTGTCATTTTTAGAGAGAGAGAATTGTTTTCCTTCATGGAGTGCATAAGCATAACCATTGGCTGCCAGTTCCTTAAACACTTCCAAATTAGGAAATACCACTCCTAACTCAAGCTTAACATTCCCATAGCCCACATTAATGTTAAATTATGGCCATTTCTCTCCAATTACACTATCTTCTCCCTTATTTCCAAATCCCTTAGTTTTATGTAATTCCTTGTACTCATACTCTACATCATCAAATGGATTTATGTACATACTTGGGTCACCCTATGTACAAATTTCCTTTTCTTTTTTGCGGTTGATTACCCAAAGTATCAGCTTCAATAGCATCATCGGCCACGTGATCATCAATAGAATCATCGTGTTCTCAAGGAACAATCCTTGTAATCATTGTCCTCCCCTAAGTCATATTCATCACCGTCTCTATCCTTTTTATTGACATAATGTTCAACGTACAAATGCGCCTCTTCTTGCCCTCTTAAAATTTCAACCCAAATGAGGATGTCTACGGACAAAACTTATGTCAATTTATTTATATTTATTACATTTATTTTATTAATTAAATTATAATATATGTATATTTTTTTAAAAAAAAGTAAAATAAAAAATATTAATAAATATATATCATAATTTGATTGGTGAAATAAATATAATAAATATAAAAAAATGACTTAAATTTTGTGTTTATCATAAACTAAGAAAACTAACCCAGTATCAAAATTCATCTCAGCCCTCACATATGACATTGAGTTATAGGTACAGTAGTCTAAATTCCTTTAAGAAACTAAATATCGCTGGGCGGAAGATCCTTTCTAAATCACAATTATTCTAGCAATTAACTGAGCCCCCAACATACCTTCGTGGTGGACCCTCAACAAAATTTCCCCATGATGTATGGCCAAATTTATAATGTGTCGATGTTGCATGTAAAGAAGAAATTGTACTAAAACATGCACTACATGAGTGTGGAGCCACTGTGACTTCCAAAGGCCTTATTACTGCAAAAAAATTTACGTATTACCAGTGACAATATCCGTTAGTGGCTTTTTGCCAAAACAAAAATATCAAATTAATTATCGAAAATCTTGGCCGTTTTACGGTGGCATTTTTTTTTTTTGCGCGTGGAGCCACGCTAATACGATCACGTGTGGCGATCCACGTGGGATCTATCACGTGTGGCGTATCCACGTGTAGGACGCCAGCGCTTGGCGCAGATCCACGCAGATACGCCAGCGCTTCTGGCGTATCCTGCGTATTTGACGCCCCACGTGGACAAAATTTTTTTTAAAAATACTACGTTGGGTGTCTTACAGGGACACTTAACCCATTTTGGATCTCGATTCTCCCAAAGTACATACATTTCACGTAATACATTTGAGAGTGCATCATAACCTTGGAAGACATCAATATTTATAGGCCAAGTGTTTGTTTCTGATCTTAAAGTAGTCGATGTGGGACTTTGGTATTAGCAAGGTAAAACAACTAAGTAAGGCAACAATGTACTTTTATTCGATGTGGGACTTTGGTAAAACATCCTTTGTTTCATTTACCAAAGTCCCACATCGAATAAAAACACGTTGTCTTACTACATTTTTTTGTCGCTAATACCAAAGTCCCACATCGACTACTTTAGGATCGTAAACAAACACTCTACTATAAATATTGATGTCTTCCAGTTATGACTTGAAATTGAGATCCACGTAAAATGAGTTAAGTGTCAAACACCCAACGTAAGATTTTTTTAAAAAATTACGTAGCGTAGATACGCCATCACGTGTGGCGTATCCACGTAGGATACGCCAGAAGCGCTGGCGATCCACGCAGGATACGCCAAGAGCTATGGCGTATCCTACGTGGATACGCCATGCTGCTTACAGTATCCTGCGTGGATACGCCACACGTGATGGCGTATTTCACGTGGCCCAAAAAAATAAAAATGCCACCGCGCCAAAACGATGCAGATTTATAATTACTGGTAAGCATTTTGATAATTTGTTTCTTGAAACAAACTTTAAAAAAAAAAGCCATCCGTTAGTAATAAGACAAAATTTGCTAATTCTTTTTTATTTTTGATGGAATTTTTGGTGGATTTTAGTTACCCAATAAAACTTTTAGAAGAAACTTTTTTCAGCAGATTTTCTGTTGAAATTTTTCAACAGATAAATACTGGCGGTATATCTGCTAGTAAATTTCTGGCCAAATATTTGCCAAAAATTCTTATTTGAATTTCTGTTCGAATATCTATTAGAATTTTTTAGTTGAATTTTCAGTTGAATCTGACGAAAATTTCTGGCCGATATACCGCCAAAAGAAACAAGCCTCGATTTTTAAAATTTTTACAGTAGAAAAATCCGTTAGAAATAATATACTCAGTGCATGTTTAGTTTTTAGTTGACAGCCTTAAACACACGTTTAATTTTTTTGATCGGTGTAAAAATTTATTTAGTTTTATTTTTATTTATAAATTTCACCTGATTTTCTATTACAAACTTATATTTGTCTAAATTTAGGTTATATTTTTTTTTTTTGTAATTTTTATCTCTTATATTTATTTTATCAAATTCACTTTTGAGATAAAAGTTTTCTAACATAAATTACGTTATTACAAAATTATTTTTAATTAAACTTAAATTTACAAATACACTTTCATCTAAATTTAAGTTCATCAACTTTAATCCAAACACACACTTAATTTTTTAAAAGATAACAAAAAAAAAAGTACTAAAATATATTTTGACAAATTAAGGTTGTTCAAGCTTGAACATAGAGACAGGTTTGTTGTCTTCACATAACAAAATGCTTCCCAACTCACAGAACTCGAACAAAATGATGAGAAACAACTTTGAACAGACAAAAATTATTCTCTTTCGTCGTGTTGTTGATCACCCTCCACCCTATCTTGTGGTGTCACTGCCTGAGTGACATACAATTCATTTGTTACAGGAGAGAGACAACCACTTGAGGGAAGTAGAGGAAAATTAAGAATAATCATGATGACATTGAATTCACATGGACTAAAAGGGAAGAGTTTTAAAAAACAATTTGATTAAGATTGAATTGTGAGGTGAATGTACTTACATCCTGTTGTTCCTCTTCATAATCGCTCATCGTGGCGAGGTGGGGGCGGCGACATGAGAGAGAGGAGAAGACGAGGGGCAGCGTAGAGCGAGAGAAAGGAGAAGATGAGGGGTGACGCACAGAACGGCAGAGCAGAGAAGACGAGAGTGAATGAGGGAGAAGATGGGAAAATAAGGTAGGGGAAGAGGGGCTTTGATGGACATCTCCACCGAAACTTATTTCTGGCAGATTTTTTAAACTTTTTGGTGGAATTTTAATCGAAAAAATACTTGCTTGGGGCAACTCAAAAGTTTCAGATAAAAAATTCGCTAGAAATTAAAATAATATTTTTTAATAAAAAATTATTTAAAAAAACACTTCCGTCGAATAATTTGCTTGAAATTAAAATAATATTTTTTTAATAAATTTTTTATTTTTTAAAAAAATTCCGGCAGATAATCTACTATAAATTAAAATAATATATATTTTTAAAAAAATTCTTTTAATTTTATAAGTGTCATCATTACGTTTTCGGTGGATATTTCATTGGAAAATAAAATAATATTATTTAAAAAATTTAATTTTTTTTAATTTAAAATTTCTTTTTTTTTTAAATTTAAAATTTTTTTTTTTCGATTAAATTAATTTATTTAAAGCATGAACTTTTTTTTCAGCAAATTAAATCATTCAAAATATTTTTTAGCATATTTGATCACAAAAAATGTAGTAATTTCCGGCGCACACAAATTCGTCTGTAATATGCGAATTTTTTATAGTGTGTGATGCTTCGTTTGTTTAAATACATTATTCCATAATATTAAATAATCACCATATTACTTATATATTTAATATTTAGAAATGTTAAATGCATTTTATTGCTCAGGCTCAATCAGATTTCAATATATGAAAAATCGACAATCTTAATTTTGTAGCAAACTCTAAATAGGGCACAAAAGTTAAGGCCACATGCATCACGGACCACACAAAATTTTCACTATCTATAATTTATAAACACACCCAATGTACAAAATGCAGTAAAGAACATACGCAAAAGCATAAATCCCCACTATGACAACCCCTAAAACCAACAAGAAACATATAATAGTTGGATTCCCATGCCATTTTTGCCGCCGGTTTGTCTCATTGCACTGTCAAAGTTCCACACTTCAGCTCATCCACCAACTCGAGAAGAAAGAAATAGGACCCCGTGGCTTTCGTTCACAGACTAGAAGGAATGGATGTCGTTATGTTCTTTATTTGAGGGGGTGACCTTTGAACTGTTTGAACTGTTTGATGCCGTTGGAGAGTTTCATGTCGGTCGATAATGGTTGTCCATCTGTCAAAGGTAAGATGAGATAACTGTAAAAACACTCTGACGTCTAAACCAATTTTAAAACCAAAATAGATAAGATTATAAGTAGAGAAAGTAAACATATTTAAAATACTCATAAATATATATTTATATAGAGAGTAAAATCCCGAAACCTTAAATGACGAGTCATATGTACGTAGGCTATTGGGCTTGGACTTAGTAAGATATACTGGTCTAGGTGTAGCTTCGTGGAGAAGTAAATGGATTATGAGTGGTAACAAACAGGGAAGAAGGGTTCGTTGACTGTAGACCTGACCACAGGTTATGTGCCCGAAGACAGGATCATAGGTTATGTGCCTTAGAAATGAACAGTGCTTGCGTGTTGAACTTAGGTCCTGCTACTACAAGGTTGAGCATGTAACCACGACGCCACATGCATTAATCTTTAGTCTGTGTGCATATATTATCAATTTTTCTTCAAATATAAAATATTTAATATATTTATATAATGTAAAACGTATATAAATATAAATATTTTTACATGATACAAAATATATTTAAATTATTATGATAATTTACTCTTTTTTTGTTAATATTATAAAGAGTTATACTAATTCTTTATTTTCTTTTGATTTATTTATTAACACTTCATTGTCATAATATTACTTACTAACTTTATTTATATTAATAGAATAATATTTTAATAAAAAATAAAAAATATTTTAAATATTAAATATATGTCTACTACAATTGAAATATTGAACCGTGAATCAATTTTTTTACTATTTCAATGACCGAATTAATTTTTAGAAACTTAGATGCAACAATACGAGCGTTGGAAGGAAATATAAAACAAAGGGATCCTATATAATTCCCATACACGCATATCAAACAAGGGAATCATAGTTCTCTTCAAAATTGGATGAAATCACAATTCCATTTCATCTTATAACAATTACAATTATCAAATTTATCTTATATATTTTTTCAAAGTAGTAAAATCATAAAATTCTTTAAAAATAGAAACACTCACATTTGTCACTTCTACTGCCACTCTTTGCCACAGTTATTTTTACTACTACCACCGCATTATAGTCATTGCCATCAGGCATCAGCCCAATCGCCATCATTGATTCATTGTTATCCCAACTTAGTTACTATACAACTAAAAGAATTAATTCTCACAATAAATGAATTATATTATCGTACCATGCATACACAATCTAAATTACGTTTTAAATTACATACTGCCCAGGAACATATATACACACACCAACGTACCCATTTAAAAAGTGGGAAGGGCCACTTGAGCTTTTTCGCTCAAATGACTTAAAAGGAATAAATGTGGAGTTCAACCTCAAGTCTTTACATTTATTTATAAAGGACTTTATCAATTTAAATAACTTATATTTTATTGCTTATATAATTTTAAGGGGTTCATCAATTATGTACTTAGTTTTAAGTTGAGTTGCTTATTAGACCCAACTACACATAATAATTACTTGTTTCAAACCTATTCCTTTATAATTTACCTTAACTTTTTAAAATAGAATTTCTATTTTTTTTCTTATTTAAAAAAACGACTAACAGGTTAGGCGATGTTTGCTAAGGTTAGAGTGAAATGCATGTATTGAGGTAGTTCATGCCAAGAAATGTCTTATAAATATTTGAAATAATTATTGTTATGCAGATGCGGAAATTAGGGGGCCAAAAAAAAAATCCGTACTTTAAAAGTAGTAACCTTTTTTTGATTGATTGAAAATAATGGTAAAAATAAGTCATTCAGTTTATTAAAAGCTTATGACTTAATTTATTTTTAATCTATTTAAGCTTAATTTATTTAACAAATAAATTAAATTTAAAATTTTAAAAAGATTTATTTAATTATATAAGTTAAGACTTAAATTTTTTTTAAAAATATTTATTTATTATTTATATATAATTGAGAATTTATTAATTATATATTAATATACATTTATTTTATATTAAATATAATAATTTTATTTAAGATTATACTTATTTAAAAATAAAAAAAGATATAGGGCGCAATGCTTTTCATCCTGGTTTTGTCTAGATCTAAATAAAGTTTAAACTTTCTGTTTTGAGTCCCACTATTAATGTTTGAAAATTGTCTTTAATTTGTACCGGGCTTCAGGGTGTAGAGTCTTGGGACACCTAGCACAAAGTCCTTCAAACATTAAAAATGTTCAAATTTTTTGAACAATATAATTTTTTTATATTTTTATAAATAGGTAAAGTCGAACAAAATAGACTTTTAATATATAACAATTCAAACTCAGATAAATGTTTTTCCAAACAAGCTAAAACTTATTTAAGTAAAACATATCAAAACCTAACTTATTTTCAATCCTAATGAAAAAGTAGTAACCTGATATATAGACACCGAATAACATTTTTTTTCACCTGTGATATGAGGTTGTCAACAGCCTCATCCTTTTGTAACATTTTCACAGTTGACTAGTAACGTTTTCCTTTTAATAGTGACAAGTTGACAGATGATGTTTATTAGAATTGTAATTGTAATAATAATTAGTAAACCCATGAGTACAAAAATAGAAAATCTACCCTCAACTTTTAGACATCCTTACCTTATTCCTTGATTTTACTTAATCTATTTTTTTCCAACTCCTTAATTTCCAACTCAATTCCATAATGTTTTATTTTCTCATAAACTATTAACATGCCAAACTTCATAGAGACAGATTAATTAAGTAACATTGTCAGAAATCCAATCACAAAAAAATCAATATTTTTAGGGATTACACGAAAGAAATTAAAGATTTTTTTAGATGAGAGAGAAAGAGAAAATAAATAGTCCAACTTTCACGGGATTTATTATCCTTTTTTTTTTTTGGTTCTCTTTGAAGCACTTCTTCGTTGTCTTCTTTGCACAGAGTATACCAATAGCGACATAAACGGACTCACGAAATCTCAAACGCCACCTTCTCTCTCTTTGTCTTCTATATATCTATATATGAGAATAAACTATAAACCCTTCCTCATTGCATCACGCAACACAAGATTTCCTTCGTTTTCTCAGGTATGCTCCAACGCCCTCGTGTCATGCAACCACTTGTCTTGCCTTCCAAACACTCCCTATTATTCTTCTTCGAAGTCCAAGCCTCGTCGTAGTCTTGTGATCATGGCGTCCAAGAACAACAAAGGCAAGAAGTCATCGTTGTTCATGTGTTTCAAACCCGTTGCCATAGATGATTCCTTCAAACCTAGAAGGCGAAAAGACAAAACAGCCCACCAGGTTGTCACGTATTTTGCGGTTGCGGAGAAGGAAGAAGGTATTGTATTGCCGCCGCCGGCGGACGGCGATGAAGAAATTTTAAGTCGAGATAGAAAGAAAGGAAGAGACAGATGGGAGGCCCTTAGGGCGGTTTTGAATGCGACATCATTGGTTAGTTTTCTTTCTTTTTTTTTAATTTTTTTTTTCATATTCGTTGTTATTCTACTTGTCATAATCTTAAACTTAATCATGATCATATAAATGTTGTTCCAAGAGGGATAATGACAGCATCGTAACTGTATTATAATCCCATTGATGAGAATGACTTAATAAGAACAACTATCTCGGTTTCGCCGATCATGTTTGTTTGTCTGTAGTCCTTTCTTGATTTGTTTCTTTTCCCTCCAATGTGTTTTTCTTTCATTCTACTCTTTCTTCTCTGGTGGCTTTTGCGAAAATGACTTGTTTAAATTTTGAATAGCAATGTCAATGTTTAGTCTTAGATTTCTTCTTGGGTTATCAACTTGTTGTTTAGTACATATTTTTTGTTAAATTAATCTGAAGGCTTGGTTCTTATATCTTTTTAGATATTTTTAATTTAGTTTTTTTAATTATTTTATTTTAAAAGCTTGCTATTGCATCCTTATAACTTTTGTCAGAATATATTTTAGAATCTTTAAAATATTTTAATTGATTTTTATAATATATTACGAAATTAATTAATCATCTATTGAGAAAGTAGTTATTTCTTGATTTCAAAATATTTTTTGATTTATTTTTTTATTTAATTAGATTCAAGAGTCTAATATTAATATAAATAAAAACATTGAGTTAATATTTTGTATCACATTATTTCTATTACTTTACAACCGTTTTTTGTTTCCTTATTCCTAACCCTCAACCTAATATTGCTTAATTTTTCAACAACCTTACCATTATAAATAGTAGCTAGATTCATGCATGTACTTAACTACAATTTTTTGGGTTGATTATACTTTTAAAAATTTTAATTGGGTCACTAATCTAACTTACCATTAAGAAATTTTTCTACTTCTAAAAAATAAAGGTTTGATTAAAAATTACTAAATAATACAGGAATAACAGATTAAACTAACCTATAGTTTTTAACATAAACCTTACTAACAATTTTTCCTGTTTTGGTGAATATTGTGGATAACTAACCCCTTTTTTTGGTCATTCTTACAGATGAAGATGGTTATTAGCAGAAGGAAAGCAAATAAGGATAATTTGTCCAGATCAAACAGCAACTTAAAAGGAGAAGCTAGTAGTGAAATCTCAAACTCACAACTTAAAAGTACCCACCGAACCAATTCAAACGAAGCTTCCTCTAGTTTTGGTTGTTCATCTGCATTTACCTCCTCATCTTCTCTAAGTTCAAGTAGTTCATCACATACTGATCACATTTCGAGCTCTTCCTCTCATGAAATATACTCGCCAAGATCCTCGATGCCATTAAATAATAGAATTGGGATGATGAAACAGATGAAGCAATATGGTGATGAAGATAGGAAGAAAGTATATCATGGTTCAAACACATCTATGTGTATGTTTTTTATTAGTCTATTGGTTTTGATTATGTGGGGTAAATTTTTTGCTATACTCTATACTTCAATTTGGTTCTATCTCATGCCTCCTAGTCGAAGAAGGCCATGCAACAAGGGGACTCTATGTGGAGAGATTGAGTTTGACTCGGTTCAGAATAAGATGATCATTATGGAAGGGCTGCTTGAGAGGAGCCATAGCCGTGTGTCTCTAGCTTCTAGTTCTATGCCAAGGTTATAGGATATAAGGCATTTGAGGGAGCGGGAGAACTTTTTCATGCTAAGAGGCTTGAACCAGAAATATTACTGTCAATTAATTGTGCATTATTTCTTAGTTCAGTACTTCAGTTACTCTTGTTTCTCTAATTTTGCTGAATTTTATCTCTTTTGTTTTTTTAATAATTTTATTTGAGGCATTAAACTATGTAACACTGATTGTTGAGTATGCAAGTTTTGCATGTGTAATTTCCTTGTTCTGGGGATGAACTTTTAAGTTGAGTAAATATTGCTGAATCATGACAGTTGTATATAATCATATATATAATATGTTGTATGTTATTGTGAGATTTTATTTGTGGATGGATATGGTTTGGAGGATCTGTAAGAATTTTGCATCAATTATCGTTTATTTTGATAGATATAACAATAGAATTATGAATTTATGGGGAGCATTTTTCTTCAAGGGAATTTTCTTCACTACAAATCTTCAAAGTATAAAGTTAAGCTTGAATAACAGCCAACCGTTAGTACTTTTCTCTCAATACTAATGTCACAAATTCTTCCTTTTTTTTTCTTACCAAAAATATAGCTTCAAACACAAAGAAAATATCTAAGGGCTCGTTTGGTGGTCAGGATAAGAGAGACAGGATAGGATAAACTATCATATCCTATTTGAGAATATGATAAATTAATCCGTCACTTATCCTATCCCGACTATTTAGTTCAAATTCTATGGGTTAGAAAGTGTGAGGATAGGATAAGGTGATTTAAAGTATGATATAAAAAAATATTTTAAATATAAAATAATTAAAGTATAATAAAATATAACATGGTTACCAAAAAAATATATAATAAATATAAAATATTTAAAATAATAAAATACTAATAATTAATTTTAAAAATTATTTTTATTTTATCTCAAGGCTAATTTTGTTATTTATATTATTTTAAAAACTGAAAAATATAAAATTATTCTAATAATTTAACTATATGTAAAGTAAAAACTAAAAATGAATATTTAAAATTATAAAAAATTAATTTAAGTTAAACAATATTTTCAAAATTTTAAAAATTATATGTAATTTTATCATAAGGATAAATTTGTCTTTTTATATAATTTAAAAAAAATTAAAATTATAAAAAAATAAAATCAAATAAAATATGAAAACATTCCAAATAAAAAAGAAAAATTTTAAAATCATACTAAAATTATAATGTTATCCTGTTGTTAAGCGGCCATGACACCAAACGTCGATAAAACGTCGGATAAGATAATGAACTTACGCTAATATCCTATCCTACTCCTATCCCGCTTCTCTTATCCTATCTCTATTTCTTATCCTATCCTGACCACCAAACGAGCCCTAAGAGTTATTACTAACGTTTTGCCTTCTATTGGATGGGTGTTTACAACGAATATTAACCAAAAATATGTTTAAACTGTGTTATCATCTCGAGCTAACCTCCATTGAGAAGATGTATAAGTGCTCAAATGAGATGAAAGAAAAACTGATGTCAATTAACTAGTATGCAGATTGCTTGGCTGGCCATAGTCTTAATCAGGCCATTGGGGTGTTCACATTCGGGATCAACCACACCTGGCGTGTAGTTTTCTTCCTTTTTTGGATTTCAGAAAATTATGGAATTAGTGATTAGTGATACATATACTAAAGCCGTTATGTTATCAAACTTTTGATTATAAATACTCATTTCATTTTTTTTTCTTTGTTTCGGTAATAATGCTCATTTCACTTTTTTTTACAATAATTTTTTTTTATTAAAAATGGAATCTATCGACACCTTCAAATAAGAAAATATACATCAAATTCAAAGAGAATAAGAAATAAAATCATTTTATATTCTAAACTAATTAATGATTTGTAGTTCTGCTCTTTACCTTAAGACTATTAATGTCTAAGTATCTTTCACATTGGAGAGACTAACACGAAAAAGTGCTACAGCTTGAAAAGTATATTAAGTCTCATCTTAAACAACAACAATAACAACTAAGTCTTTCACTACAAGAAAAAACGAGATTTGCGAAGGATAAATTCGTCGCAAATCACTCAAAATCCGCGTGAATTTGCGGCAGATTCGTGACTGCTGCAAATACGGTCGACGCAATATAGTTTGTGGTGGATTTTAATTTCCGCTGAAAATTTGCGCAGATTTTAATTTTCACCGCAAATTCACCGCAAAACTCTCCGGTAACATACTGGAATCGTTGCCGGAAATGAGCTAATTTGCGGTGAATTTTTCCACCACTAATTTGTGGCGGATTTTTCTGCCTCTAATTTGCTGTGGATTTTGCGACGGATTTTTCTTCGTCTGATTTGCGGTGGATGTTGCCGCCGCAATTTTGCAGCAAATTTTTCAATTTGCGGAAGATTTTGCGGTGGATTATCCGCCGCAAAAATCTACGCAAATTTGTGGCTGATATTTTCATCGCAAAATCCGTCGCAAATTTTTTTGAATATAAAAAAAATTAAATTAAATATTCAAAATCCACAATATAACAAAATTCACTCAAACATCAATTTTAACCTGTCAATGCATTTAACCAATCCATAAAACAAATATAACAAATCGCATACAACATAACTCATTGTTCAAATTCAACATAACAAAGTTTGTTCAAATACAAAGTTTAATAATCCTCATTATCATTGTCATCTTCATCATGATCATCTTCACTATTCTGATTATCTTCTTCTGTTAGTTGTAATTGTTGGCTTGGTTGAGTGCCAATGACTTGTACATATGATTTCAGCTCCTTAACCTGATTAATATATGTAAACATAAATTCATCAATTCATTCCACGAATAATGAATTAACCAAAAATACGAAAAATAAAATGATTGACTACATCCATCAAAATACAAAAATCAATTAATAAAAAATATTACAATTATTACTTAACTTGATTAATAACGTGTTCAGGAACTTGACTCGACATAGGCCTTGAGGATAACAATTGATTTACATGCATCACGAATACACTTTATTAAACACCCTTACTACGGTCTCATCACACTTATAAAGGCGTACAAGAAAGGTCCTCACACTTAGGAAAGCTAGTTTTTCCCAAAACAACAGTTTGACATTTTTCTCAATTTCAATCCTTAACCTTTGCTTAGTAAAATGAGCATAACTTGAGTTACGTATGTTGAAACGAGGTGAATTAAGTGTCCTTGAAAAGCTAAGAGAAAGAGCTACAACTTTCATGAAGAGCACAAAGCTAATTTTCATTATATCTTTCTACACGGGCCGTGTTGTTTTACATGCCCCCCGTGTCCTGCTCTGTCTGCACGTTTCCACTATATTTGAACTAGCAGAGAGGGACACGCCCCCTCTCCCCCCGTGTTTTTGGACACGGGTCGTGTTCCTGGGACAGAAGTTTTGCAAAACCGTGGTTACGATTCCATTGGCCAAAATCCTTGGCCACTCCAATCCAGTTTCTAGGTGAGTTTAAGTCCCAAACAAGTTCATAAACATGAAAGGAACATAAAACACCAAAAGATTTCGCCAAGAATGGATCAAAACACTACAAATCTCATCCTTGGTTATTCAAAACCTAAAACTCCAAATTCTCATTTCAAATGGAAAATCGAGGTATACAAGTAATGAAAAACTGTTCTTATGCCTCTAGCAAACCAAATCATGTTATTCTCAAGTTTTCTAACAAGATTCAAACCAAAACAAGCAAAAACAACTCAAAACCTCAATTCCCACATCAAGTCACAACTCAAGAACAAGATGAAAGGAATAAGAAAGTGAGTCAAGAACAAGGTTTTTCCCCTACCTCAAGGTCTTGAAGATAACGAAGGTTGCTCATGGAAGCTTCTATCTTGAAAGGGGAAGGGAGAAAGGGGAAGAGAGAGAGAGGGGAAGGAGAGAGAGGGAGAGAATTAGAGAAAGAATGTCATCTGAAAAATGAAAATGGCAGAAGGAAGAAGATGAAGTAGATTTAATTTTGCGCAGATTTTTTACGAAAAAGTTTGTTGCAAATGTATTTTTTGAATTGCAACAGAATTTGGGTTGAATTTTTTCACAGTAAATTATTTTAATATTTTATTTAGAATTTTTTATTATACTTATCAAATTTTGCGACAAATTTTTTCGCCGCAAATTTAAATTTAGATTTGTGGCGAATTTTGTGGCAGATTGTTTTAATAATTATTTAGAATTTTTATTTTACTGATCTATTTTGCGGTGAATTTTTCCACCACAAAATTATTTTTTGAATTACGGCAGAATTTGTGGCGCATTTTTTTGCTACAAATTTAAATTTAAATTTGTGATGGAATTTGCGACAAAAAATTTAACATTTATTACGGATTTTTAATTCTAATTTTTTTTTGAAATTATGGCAGAATTTGTAGCGGATTTATCTGCCACAAATTTTTTTTATCCAAAAAAAAATATATTGTATGATAGAAAAGTCACCGAAGAATTTTAGTGGTGAAAAATCTGCTGCAATTTAATCCGCCACAAGATTCATCGCAAATTGAAACTAATTTTAATCCGTCGTAAAATTCGCCGCAAAAAATTCACCGCAAATTCACTGTTTTCTTGTAGTGTGTTCTCACTATAAAATTTCATCTCAAAGTAGATATAAAAATCTCTCTCACATGCAAGACCATCAAGGTATAAATAACCACATGGAAAAACCAAAACACGTACAAAAATGACAACTAAAACATTTAACAAATTTAGGTTACTTATTAAAAAACACATCAAAATCTCTTCTTCTAGTTCTGCTTTCACCCCTGTTCTGCTCAAACTGCAGTGAGTCAGTGTCACTTTCCTCACCAACATGCAATTGAGGCTCATTAATAACTATACCATTACTTTTGTTTCTTGGTTTACCTTTTTTTCCACTTTGACATTGAATTAGTCTCCAACTTTTTTCCCTTCACAAATTTCTCACATGATCTTTTCTTCGTTATGTGATTTCAAAGTAAGATTCTAGCATCCAATTCATGTTCTATGGTTGTACCTTGCTATTGGAACCTCAAAAATCCTTCATCACCATCTCTTCTTCTTCTTCGGAATCCCCAAATCCTTCCTCCAGTGCACTATCCTCACTTTCCCCATCACTGTCCTCACCCTCATATACATTAGTATCAGTATCACTATCCTTACATCCTTCTTCTGCAAGGTCATTATCATTTACAACTTTATTGTCATTCTGAGTATTAACAACAAACATCTCCATTTGGTCATGATCAATAGCTATTTTTGCCATCTCCATTGCACCTTTATCATCTCTAAACAACTTAAACTCATCCTTTAGAGACATGCCATGTACTGTATACCATAATGCCTCACAAATCTCATATCACATTTCTTTCAACAAGTCTATATATTCCCAATAACTCTACCTATCATACTCACACTTCTCCCATACTTAATTTGTTCTTTAATACCAACACTTGCTTGGTTCAAGTGATTCAGCACTTGTTCCCTAAAGCAATGTCTCAAGTTTGAATCTTGTGAATGGAAAAAACTAGTGCTGGGAGAGCTTTATATTTTGTAGTCTAACCCGGCTTGATTTCGTATTAGTCGAGACCCAATGCGGTTTCCAGAAACCGAGAGATTTACACAAAAAAAAAAAATCACACCCTTAGTAGGTAGGACCACAAATTCCAAACCCCACACATACCCTAAACCCAACATACACAATTTTTGTGAATTAAAAAAATGAACCCTTGCATGGAAATCACAAACCCCAAACCTCACACATGTTCTACACGTACCCTATCATCATATTGAAACTCCAAATGTACCCTCCCTCTTCATGAAAAACCCAAAATGCATACTCATATATAAAAGAAATCCTAGTTATATACCTAAAACCAAAACAAGTGTGAAGATTAACACATACCTTCAAATCGTTGACAATGTTCCACAATAATGGAAGAAGGTGAACCAATTGCTACCAATCCTCAAGACCAGACATGCAAATCTCCTCCCAATTTCTCAAATTTCATGTATAATGGAACACCCATTTTCCCTCCATTGTTTAAGACACAATTTGGTAATTGCAATTAGTGTCACAAAATCAAAACGTCGTCGATTCCTCCACCCAAAACCTATTTGAGCCACTTCATCTCCACGTGAGATCCAACTCAACACCGTTTGTGTCACGCTTGCGTATTCTGTTAGTAAGAGTGACAAAAGGCTGATAGAGGACCAAATTGTATGATAGAAGTAAAGGTAACAGATCAAATTGAGAAAAAAAATTTGATATGAGACCAAATTAAAAAATTAATTAAAGATAAAAGACTAAAAAACCCTTTTTGATTGAAAAATATTATTCTGTGTATAAAGCCTGGCAATAGGATTTTGAAGGAATATGATCACCTGTTATTCTAAAATAAATGGTAAGGTGAACATTTGTGATTTTTGTTTTTGTTTCCAAGATTATCTCCTTACCCATAGGTGAGAGATTAATATCTCGAGGTATGGTAAGATGTCTAAGTAGAAACCCTTCACAACAATGTTATTTTCATACACATGAATCTAAAAATCAAATTTAAGACTACATACTTAAAGGACTAGAGCTTCTTTCACTCGGACCAACACACGTTGGTAGGTATACAGTTGTGATTTGATAACTCACAATTAATAACTTTAATTTATTTTTAATATTTTAGTATACACAAATATTTTTATTTTGAGTAAAATATAAGCAACTCCTTCAACTATAAGTCACTTTTAAAAGATCCCTTTGTGGTTTAAAATTCTACAACTCAACTCCAAAACTTTTCAAATCATGCATTTTGACTAAGGGTGTTCAAGTCTAATCCAAACCGAAAACCGAACTAAAAAAATCAAAATCCAATCAAAACCGAATATATTTGGTTATTTTTTTTTAAAAAAACCAAATGGGTTGAATTGGATCAATTTTAAAAATTGAAAATCGATCCAATCTAATCCAAACTGATTAACATAATATAATATATTTATTTGTTTGAGTTTATACTTTTACTTATAATAACTCTAATTTCTCATACACTTCTCTCACTTTGTGTGATTAAATATTATTTTAGGCATGTGAAATGAGTTATTTTTATTTTTTATTTCCTTTATTTCTTATTTTTTCTTGGTTTTTTAATAGGAAAAATTACTTTTAACTCACAGCATTCTAATCTTAAATTTTTTTTGATTAAAAATTGATTAAATTGAAATCGGTTTGGATTAGGTTAATTTTTAAAATATAATTAATCTAATCCAATCAAAATTGATGTAAATAATATTATTTGGATTGATTGACATTTTGATTCAAAATCGACCCAAATTAAACCACAAACACTCCAATAAGGAGATTTTCTACATATACACAAATGGTTAAATTTACACTATTTTACACAATTTATAAAGTTTATAGAGTTGGGTTATTAAATTTTGAACCACAATTTTTTTTTTTAAAAAAATGGCTTATAATTGAAGAAAATTATTTACATTTTATCTATTTTTTTTCAATGGATGAGATCGTCTGCAACATAAAAAGGGGTCCTGGATTTTGACAGGCAGAACATCTTTATGGCTTTTAACCTCACAATTTTCAACCAAATTCTTATTGTTGATTTATCATTGTAGTTATGTTAAAAAATATTGGAAAACGGTTTACGTCCAACGAAATACGTCCAACGTATTTCCACCGTATCTCTCCATACGTATTTTGCTGAAATCTGATTTCCCTCCTAATTTATTTTGTTGCTTTATCAAGGAAAGTGACTCATCATTTCAGTCTCACTCGTTCTCTCCCTCATCTCTCCGTCTCCGTCGTTCTCAGTTTCTCCTCTTCCCCTCACTCTCGGTCTCAATCTTCCCCAAACTCTCACTACCCTCCACTTTGTTCCTCCTCTCCCTCATCCGACTCTCGGTTTCTCCCATTTCCCTTACGCTCGGTCTCGGTCTCCCCAAACTCCCACCACCATCCAGTTCTGCCGCAAAAAAGAGAAGCCCACCGAACCAGCACCAGACAACTTCAACCTCTACTCAAACTGCGAACCAGGATCAGCAACCCAGGTCCTCTGCCACACAGACCCGCCAACCACCGTGAGTGAGAACCCAAAACCACCGTGCTCCACCGTCTGACGGCATTACCTGTACCCTCTCTCATTCTCTCTACTATACATAATATTTTAGAATGTGATGATATATAAATGTTGTGAGCCTTGGTATCATTGGATTTTAGTATTTTAGTGTCCTGTGTCATTGCATTTTTTGTATCATTTTTTATTCTAAAGTAGGCTAGCCTCTGGTTGTGGTGGATATGGATTGAGCTAAGTGTAGTTTGTAGTGAAACAACGTTGGAAGGAAAGTAAACCTTGATTCCCAATGTGCTATATTGCAGAAACCAATTAATTTGGCTTATGATTAATTCTGTCATAAAGGAATGTTTGGGGGATTTATTTGTTTGATTATTATTATTGATTAACTCAGAATGTGCTTTAAAATAATTTTGTCCATAAGTGGTTAATACACTACAAATAAGTGGTTAATATGAACATGTTTCTGGTTAATCCAAAAAAAGTTCTAAATAGTGGGGGGGATCTAGTTAGAAACCAATTAATTTGGCTTGTGATTAATTCTGTCATAAAGGAATGTTGGGGGATTTATTTGTTTGATTATTATTATTGATTAACTCATAATGTACTTAGAAATAATTTTGTCCATAAGTGGTTAATACACTACAAATAAGTAGTTAATATGAATATATTTTTGGTTAATCCAAAAAAAGTTCTAAATAGTGGGGGGGATCTAGTTAGAAACCAATTACAAGTGGAGTGGACATATGTAATGTTGTTTTTACTAAGTTGGGAGTAGATTAGCAGAAAATCATGGAAAAAGAGGGTGAATCTCATGGATTTGGTGAGTTCAAAATTAAGTAGTTAATACACTATAAATAACTGGTTAATATGAACAAGTTTTTGGTTAATCCAAAAAAATTTCCAAATAGTGGGGGGGGGTCTAGTGAGAAACCAATTACTAGTGGTTGTGGACATGTGTAATATTGTTTTTACTAAGTTGGGAGTAGATTGACAGAAAACTATGGAAAATGGGGTGAATCTCATGGATTTGATGAGTTCAAAATTAAGTGGTTAATACACTATGAATAACTGGTTAATATAAACAATTTTCTGATTAATCCAAAAAAACTTCCAAATAGTAGGGGGGATCTAGTTAGAAACCAATTACTAGTGGTTGTGAACATGTGTAATGTTGTTTTTACCAAGTTGGGAGTAGATTGGCAGAAAATCATGGAAAATGGGGTGAATCTCATGGATTTGGTGAGTTCAAAATTAAGTGGTTAATACACTATGAATAACTGGTTAATATGAACAAGTTTCTGGTTAATCCAAAAAAACTTCCAAATAGTGGGGGGGATCTAGTTAGAAACTAATTACTAGTGGTTATGGATATGTGTAATTTAAGTGGTTAATACACTATGAATAACTGGTTAATATGAACAAGTTTCTGGTTAATCCAAAAAAATTTCCCAATAGTGGGGGGGGGGATCTAGTTAGAAACCAATTAGTAGTGGTTGTAGACATGTGTAATGTTGTTTTTACCAAGTTGGGAGTAGGTTGATAGAAAATCATGGAAAAGGGGGTGAATCTCATGGATTTGGTGAGTTCAAAATTAAGGGGTGAAGTCTACTTTGTTGTTCCTTGATATGTTATGGCAGTAGTGTGTATTTGGTTGAATGAAAAAGAGATATGATCCACAATATAACCGATAACCTCTTTCATTGTAGCCTTCTTTTTTTTATTGAAGTTTTATAGCTCAGCAATAGTATACCCACTGCTTTAATTGTATTCATTTAATTCTTTCAAGGCTGTAACAATAGATAAATGTATGTCATCTCCCCATTCTTGCTTGGGACTTTGTAACTTCTCATCTTAAATAGTGGGAAATTCTTCAGCAAATAAGAGGCTCCTAAAAATTTAAATGATTTGGTCGAAATAGTGTGTTCCGCATTTACATGATTTATGTAAGTTTCAAATTTGTTGTTACTTAGGCTTAGGGAGTTTTAAATGACACAATTAGTTCAAAATGATGAAGTTGGTGCATGTGTATGAGTTGTGACCAACACGATTGATTAATCATTTGTGCTTTTAATCATGCTGGACTGGAAAAAATTCATTCTTGGTCTTCTATATGTGCAGAATACTTACATGGACAACTCACGGGGAAGACGGAGGTCTGATTTGTCCAGCATCAACCAGGTAACCAACTTGGTTAATATAGACAAATCTGTTATACGTGTTTGGCTATGCACATATGTTGACTAATTTATTCTCATAATGCAGAAGGTGCGAGTGAGACATGTTTGCACACCACGGTTGTTGCTTGACGCGAATAGTACTTTGACGGATGCGCAGAAGTCCCACGTCGAGTCTACCCCATTCAAGTCACTATTATGTATGCCTAATAATTTGGAAATCAACTCTGTCTTATTGTAGGAGTTGGCGTCCAGATGGGTTGAAAGAGACGGGGGATTTCGAGTCAGGGGTAGGGTTATCCCTTTCAGTCCGTTAGACGTGTGCTTGGCACTTGGATTGCGGATTGCTAGGGAAAGAACAACCCCACGTGACGATGGAGTGGGCCAAACTTTGTCCTTATTTAAGGGGGGCGATATAACTATTGGCATAATTTGGACTGAGTTGTATCACCATGTAGGGGACAATGATGTCGATAACTTTTGTCAACTTTACATCCTGCTTGCTTTCGCGGAGTTCTACTTTCCCGTTACAGGTGTCAACGTGCATTCCGTCTTCGCACACCTGTTAGATGATTTGGACTCCTCGATAAATATAGTGGGGAAGAAGTGTACGATTTTTTGGTGGATGACTTGACCGGGTAGCACGTGCATAATGCACGAGGGTAAAAATATCCGCCAAGTCCATTTAACGGGATGTGTTGCACTTCTTCGGTACATGTTTTGTTATTTCCTGGTTGTTATAATTGTTTTATGCAATGTTGTAGTTTTGTTTTTGTTTTTTTCCTGTTGCATCATTCTGATACCATACATCTTATTTTCTACAAGGTTTAGGCTTTTGAACATTTGTCGTTGTGCCCCATATCAACTGTGCTAAGTGCTCAATCCTTCCCACGTTTCTTGAACTGGCGCGTGTTTAGGGCGAGGGAGGAGAAAGTGCGAACAGCGTTCGAAAAAAATAAGGTAACCTGCAACTTTTAAACGATGTTTGTAGTGCTGCAACATTTGTACCAAAATAATTTTGTATTTCAAAAATTTATGTTATTTAACCATAGTAGTCCACTTTCACTATACTACTTAACTACGTATCTGGTGGTTACTGACATGTAGGTAACTGAAGATCTGGTTGCATCAAGCCAAGAGAACCAGATTGACATAGTCAGAGAAGCAATGGCACCTGTGCAGCAATATGGTGTTGGGCATCGGCAGCTGATGTTATTTGATATGGAGGACGTTTCTCAAGTAGTTGCTGAGAACGTGCAAGTGAAGAAACGGATTTCTGTTCTGGAAACAGAAATGAGCACATTAAAACAACTATTATTACATCAATCAGTGCCTCCACCTTCATGTTGTCTTATAGGCAGTCCAGAACCTGACCAGGGTACTCAATCATTGGATGTGGCGAGCACTCTTTTCTACGGATTCAGTGAAGGTGGTGAGCCGAGTGATCGACAACCGCCTGCACATGCCATCCTTTCAGGAGCACCTGTTGGCAACCCTGGTACACACATGAACCCAATAAAAAAGAACCCCGACTCCAACATTTGCACTCGGGTTAAGGCTCAGCCCAGGAACCGTGTGCTTGGAAAAAGCACCCGAACTCCTTACACCAAACTACAAAAGAATAAGCAGAAGAAAACGAATCTGCATACCCAACTTTTTACTTATTACACCAGAGTGCTTAAAAAAGAGGACCACGATTCCACGTAAGTTTTTGAATTACCATCGTGACATGCTTAATATGTTTAAGACTGATTTTACTTAGTCTAACATTTGTCATTTGCATCTTATGCAATTTTAGCATTAGGCAATTTGTTTTGTGATTGTCTTTAAACAATTTGTTTTGGGTTGTGGTGTAGGGCGATGGTCAAACTATACGACCAGTTCCTTACCATTGCAGATGCCTCTTGCATGAAACCAAGGGGGTGGGTCAACAATATGGTAAGATCGAATAACATTCAACTCATAATTAAGATTATATATATCACACGTACTTAATTGTGTCGGTTCACATATAAGGACCTTTTTTAATTCACTTTTTCAGGTTATTATGTTGGCTACAAGGGTTTCTGTGGGAGATGAAATGGATCGATCACGAACAGTGACTCGTCACATGTTTTGTCCCATGTTCATGGTAACAACAACATGCTCAATTAACTTAGCACTATATGCATATTGACAATGTCAACCTTAACTTATTATTGGTTATTTAAAAAAATTTAGGATTTGGTGAAAAGTGGACTGGAGCGTTTCAAATCAGTTCGCCACAGGCCCTGGCGAAGTATCAACGACTT
Source organism: Ormosia emarginata (assembly GCA_029884605.1). Lineage (NCBI taxonomy): Eukaryota > Viridiplantae > Streptophyta > Magnoliopsida > Fabales > Fabaceae > Ormosia > Ormosia emarginata. Next base: position 6,216,175 of record JAQQTP010000080.1, read on the forward strand.
CATGCCTCACGCTGAAGTGAGATATGACATCACTCAGTGCAACTTGGTAACTTTTAATCAGTATGTGTCAAAAATTATATGTGTTTGGCTGCAAACACTTTATTGGGCAACATCTGGGGTTAAACCCATCATTTATCTAGTATCATTGTGTCTAGTGTTTTATTTTCTTAATACCACGTAAAACTTTATGTTCCAACTATAATGCACATCACTATCATATGTCTACATTATCAAATAACTATGTAATATAAAAAGCCATTTGAGGAATAGAAATACTTTATGTAAGCATATTACAAGGAACACATTCAATGAACTTGTACACATTTTTTCATGTAGATATTCGCTCCAGTCGTGTTTGACGACCATTGGTGGTGTTATGTGTTGCATCCGAAATTTAAAAAGTTGTATGTGTTGGATTCAATGGGCAGTCATATTGACATTGAAAAAGCTAGGCTGGACGTTCTGACGGTATCATACTCCTCTAATGTCATTGTATTGATAGTGTATTAGCTGTGCCGTATAATTTGACTTTGAATTGTACTTTGAATTTGTAGAAGCGCCGGTTTGAAGAATTGTTGCAGATACTTAGTCCAACCTGGATGAATGATAATCATTTGGACCTAGTGGAGGTTGACTTGCCCCGACAATGCAACTCATGAGCACGGTTGCATTTCTCAAAAAATATTAATTGTTATGTTGAGGCATAGATGTTTAATTTCTTCCCTTGTGCTTGTATGTCATTGAAATAGGGATGATTGTGGCATTTACGTTATTAAGTACATGGAGCTGTGGGATGGACATAAGATGTTTGGGGACAAGACTATCCCCGGATGGGAAGTGGTGAGCAAATTATTTTGTTTTTTGATTCAACAATTACATTATGTTAGAATTTTTATTTATTCGTACTATACTGGTGTAGGGAGAAGTCACACAAATGTGACGTGACTTATTATATGGCTGGGTCTTGCATCCAAAGAACGAGTGCAGAGAAAAAGTTTTGAGAGCTGCAAATGCCATGGAGTTGTTGTCTTGATTTACAAATTTTATTCTGTACTATTTAGCTTGGCCCTATGTACAGTTATTGCAATGCCAATTGTATAGTTACCCCCACTGTTTAACTTGTTTTAGATTATCCACTGATTTAGAACTGTATTTTATATTATCCAGAAGTTGTACATATTAGCCACTTTTTGTATAGATAGCAGTTTTGATGATAATTGGACAGATGCCTTTGAGATTCACCACTTTGTCCATGGTTTTTTGATAATATACACCCAATGTGTTCAAAACAACATTACAAGTGTAAACTTCTACTAGTACTTCATTCCTAAATAGTCTGCCCCCATTATTGGGAACTAATCCAATGATTAACCAGATAATTGTTCATATTAACCACTTATGCATAGTGTATTAACCACTTAATTTTGAACTCACCAAACCATGAGATTCACCCTTTTTCCATGGTTTTCTGCAAATCTACCCCCAACATGGCAAAAAATAACATTACACTAGTCCACTCCACTAGTGATTAGGTGTCTAACAGTTCCCACCTTGAGTTGGAAATTTGTTTGGATTCACCAGATACTTGTTCATATTAACCACTTATGCGTAGTGTATTAACCACTTATTTTTGAACTCCACAAACCATGAGATTTACCTTTTTTTTCAATGGTTTTATGCAAATCTACCCCCAACATGGCATATAGCTTATGAGTAAAATGCTTGTAGAGTTTTTTTAGGGGTTACAGGAGTGCCACGGCTCATACTGAGAAAGTTGCACTGAACTAGTTTATGATCGTTTCACTGATAGGCCAGAGAGTTAGAGGCCACGACATAGGAAAGTTTTGAGGCCGCGGTGGAAAATAAGTGTCGCAGCATCTCAAAAATTTGGGTCCCACGTGTACAGTAAAAAGTGCAATTGAATTCAATTAATTTGATTTAAAAAAAAAAGAAATATAAATTTTCACTTGTACCCTTCGGTTGTTCCGTCCCTTGTTTTTCTCTTTAGTAAAAAAAATTTAATTTTAAAAAAACTTTTTTTTTAAAAAAAAAATGTCGCGGCATCACAAAAGTGAATGCTGCGTGATAACAGTTCCTAATAATTCAAATTTTGATTTGAATCCAAAAAAAATTTTTTTTTTACAAATTTTTTTTTTGAATAATTTTTTTTTTAAAAAAAATTATGCCGCGTGAACAGTTCCTAATAATTCTGATTTGAATCCTAAATTTTTTTTTTTAAAAAAATTCTTTTTAAAAATTCTTTTTTAAAAAAAAAATTTAAACCAGCTGATCACGAAAGTGAATGCCGCGTGAGCGCTCCTAATAATTCTGATTTGAATCCTAAAGAAATTTTTTTTTTTAAAAAAAATTCTTTGAAAAAAAAAATTATGCCGCAGTATCACGAAAGTGAATGCCAGCGTGAACAAGTCCTAATAATTCAAATTCTGATTTAAATCTTAAAAATTTTTTTTTTTTTAAAAAAATTTTTGAAATTTTTTTTAAAAAAAATAATGTCGCTGCATCACTAAAGTGAATGCCGCGTGAACAGTTTCTAATAATTCAAATTTTGATTTGAATCTAAATTTTTTTTTTGAAAAAAAAAAGTTTTTAGAAAAAAAAAATTTTATGTCGCGGCATGACAAAAGTGAATGCCGCGTGAACAGTTCCTTATAATTCAAATTCTAACCAGTTTCCCACCTTCAGTTGGAAATTTGTTTAGATTCACCAGATACTTATTCATATTAATCACTTATGCGTAGTGTATTAACCACTTATTTTTGAACTCCACAAACCATGAGATTCACCTTTTTTTTCAATAGTTTTCTGCAAATCTACCCCCAACATGACAAAAATAACATTATACTAGTCCACTCCACTAGTGATTCGTGTCTAACCAGTTTCCCACCTTCAGTTGGAAATTTGTTTGGATTCACTAAATACTTGTTCATATTAACCACTTATGCGTATTGTATTAACCACTTATTTTTGAACTCCATAAACTATGAGATTCACCTTTTTTTTTTAATGGTTTTATGCAAATCTACCCCCAACATGACAAAAATAACATTACACTAGTCCACTCCACTAGTAATTCGTGTCTAATCAGTTTCCCACCTTCAGTTGGAAATTTGTTTGGATTCACCAGATACTTGTTCATATTAACCACTTATGCGTAGTGTATTAACCACTTATTTTTGAACTCCACAAACCATGAGATTCACCCTTTTTTTCAATAGTTTTCTGCAAATATACCCCCAACATGGTAAAAATAACATTACACTAGTCTACTCCACTAGTGATTCGTGTCTAACTAGTTTCCCACCTTCGATTGGAAATTTGTTTGGATTCACCAGATACTTGTTCATATTAACCACTTATGCGTAGTGTATTAATCACTTATTTTTGAACTCCACAAACCATGAGATTCACCCTTTTTTTCACGGTTTTCTGCAAATCTACCCCCAACATGACAAAAATAATATTACACTAGTCCATTCCACTAATGATTCGTGTCTAACCAGTTTCCCACCTTCAGTTGGAAATTTGTTTGGATTCACCATATACTTGTTCATATTAACCACTTATGCGTAGTGTATTAACCACTTATTTTTTAACTCCACAAAGCATGAGATTCACCCATTTTTTTTAATGATTTTCTGTAAATATACCCCCAACATGGCAAAAACAACATTACATTAGCCCACTCCACTAGTGATTCGTGTCTAACTAGTTTCCCATCTTCGATTGGAAATTTATTTGGATTCACCAGATACTTGTTCATATTAACCACTTATGCGTAGTGTATTAACCACTTATTTTTGAACTCCACAAACCATGAGATTCACCTTTTTTTTCCACGGTTTTCTGTCATTGTACTCTCACTTGGTAAAAACAACATTTCACATGTCCACTCCACTATTAATTGGTTTTCAACTAGATTCCCTCCCACTATTTGGATAATCCAAAAATTCAGTTCCCAACGGTGGGGGTAAATTTGATATTTCTTTTAACTTCAATTATTCTTAAAGTTGTAAGTAAAAAATACACAAAAAATACACCTGAATTACAAAAGAGCCATGTAGTACATCACTAATATGGTGGCATTGCAATGATACATTCCTACCATTCACCCTAAGAAAATATATACATCCTCCCCCTCTACGTGTAGTTACATGTATTCTATACACATTATATGTGAACCATAAATAACTATAGCACAGAAACAATCCACTTAAAAGGACAAAAAAACTATTTAAGTGGGTTCCTGATGATCCACTAAGATCTATTTTCATGGTTGCCACAAAAATTATTGTAGACAAAATCACAGTGTGAGCATGAGATTCACCAATTTGCTCATAGGTATTTGTCAGCACACTTTGACCATGTAAATTATCCTATATACCAAAAAAAGGAAATCAACCTGCAAAATAACAGTAGATTAGATTAGTGCTAATTTGAAGCATGTACACGAAGTTACGCACTATAATTTATACAAATTTAGACTTGTACTATGTCACTGATTCCCAGCCTGAGTATCTTCAAATTGGCCTGCATTACCACTAACCAAAAAATTGGTGTATGACATTTGACTATGACAACCCTGGAAAAAAACATAAAAATGTCAATTTCAATAATTACAATGAACTTGTTCAGCATATGTTGGACATGCCTGTGGCCTTTGACTGACATCATGATCAATTCCTTCTAATAATGATAAAAAACCAGCTGATGAGTTGTTTGATAGTTGCGAAACCCAATAGCTACCGTCACATATTGGTGCATCAACATTTGCACTCATCTCAATAGTTGTGGACTGTTAAGCAACAATATACCAAACATCCTTTCATTAAAACATATGACAATTCAAATGTAAGTAGCTTAAAACTTAACAAACATTTCAACAATGATTACACATGACAAACAGTTTTGGTGTATAGACACACCATAGTACAATCATCACGGCATTCTCCACAGCTGTTCACTTCTATAGATGACTCTATGCGCAATTTCTTTCCATCCATCTGACTCGAGCTTCCAACATTGCACTCCTACATGTTAATAAAATAACTTAATGCACAAATAAAAGAGGACGCTAATCAGTCTAAATAAAATATATACACAACCAAAACATCCCATACAATTATAATTAGCAAAATCATATATGCATACATCAATTGTCAAAGTTTGACGACACTGATGCTTCCTTTTTCTCAAATTGGAAACTATTCGATCAACTTTAGACATTTTTCTATTGCTTGGTGGTCGTCCTTTACGAGGTACATGTAATGGACTACGAATGCCAGTGTTAGCAGTTTCAATGCCCGCAGTTAACTTCCTTTGACGGTCATCACCATTGCATGTTGTTCTAATAGCTTGCTTAGATGCAGCCATCGATTGCATCTTGCTTTTATATTCACACAATCCCCGATGGAGATCGTCTGTGAGATCCTCAAACTCTGCAGCAACTTCAGCCACCTCATAGAAATGCTTGCATAATTTATCAAACTTTTGCATTTGTGGCTTCAACAAGGTCACATCGTAACTGCTCTTTATGTATACATGTCTCCATCTAATGTTTTTGCTCCATCTACGTAGAATATACTTTGACAGCACTTCTTGAACCATCTCATTACCAAGAACACAAAGTGAATGTCTACACATAATTCCTCTAAACTCAAACAACAAGCAATTGTAACTAACATCGTGATTGTCACGATAAAATACCACCTCAAAAATAGCATTCTTTGCTATCCCTCCAACTACCATATCCGCCCTCACATGGTAAGTACAAACCATTCCCTCCACACACTTAATGGATGCAAAACAGTCCATTCTTCTTCTGAATTCAGCTTGGACCTCAACGAACTTTGCATGGGTATACTCGAATTGAAACTGTCTTTCAATAGGTGAGTTTGACCCACATTGAATGGTGGAGTCCATTGACTTGAAATCTGCCTTAAATTCCTTTTCTGCCTTACTTCTCAGAGCATTATCATACTGCTTCACAAATTGTTGGAGGCTTGTCTTTGAGTTGATATATCCGTCAAAGAAAGCATGTATGCTCTCACTGCGTTGTGTTGTTGACATCCATGCCCAAAAATACTTTTTCAAGAAAATTGGCACCCATCTATGCCTCTCTATGTACAAACCACTCAATCAATTGTTATCTTCTAGCTCAAATTCTTTGATGAAGGCAGACCACTTTTCTTCAAAATCTTCCACTGTTAGGGTATCGTAAACAGCTACTTTCATTGCATTCTTTATATTGTTATATTCAATGCAACCTTTCAGCTTCTCAGGAATTTTTTTCATTATATGCCATAGGCACCACCTATGTCGAGTAGTTGGAAAGACTATCTCAATAGCATTTTGCATGGCCCTGCACTGGTCCGTGACAATACCATCAGGTGCCTTACCTGACATGCAATGAAGCCATGATTCAAATAGCCACACAAATGACTCCGTGTCTTCAGCTGAAATTAGACCACATCTAAGCAAAACTGATTGGCCGTGATGATTCACACCGACAAAAGCAGCAAATGGCATATCATATTTATTTGTCAAATATGTTGTGTCAAAAGTCACAACATCTCCAAATGACTCATAGGTGGCTCTACTTCTAGCATCAGCCCAAGATACATTTTACACATGAAAATCATCATCAACGTCTATATCGTAGAAAAAATTACTATTATCCTCTTGCATTCTTGTAAAATAATTCTTCAAAGCCTTCCCATCATCTTCCTTGCCAATTGTACGTCTTTCCTTGTTGACATAATTTCTAGCATCTTGCTCATTAAATGATAAGTTCTCGTAACCTCCCACCTCATAAGCAAGAGACCGAATTGTCTTATGTATTCTCACCCCTACATCATCATTCACTTGGATTGTTCTCTTCACGTGCATGCTAAGATTCTTGTTAACTCTCAACATTCTCGCCTTTGTTGGGCTAAGTTCATGAGAGTGTTCAAGTATAGCTGTCTTGATGAACCATCGTCCATCTCCCATTTTCTTGACTATAATTTTTGCTTCACAATTTATCCATCTAGTTGGAAGTGTCTTCAAAGTGTTTGATATTGTTGACACATGTTTTCCCTGTCTTGAACAAGCTAACATAATGTAATTTACCTTACCATCATCTCCTTTTTTTGAAGTTCTATTTACAATACCAAATCCCTTTTGGTAAGCATATTTCCTATAAAATTCCTTAACATCATCTTCTGATGCAAACAACATCCCTCGTTTTGGTTCATAACTTTCAAACTTGCCATCCAACGCATCACTCATAATGAAGTCACTTTCACATGCTTCTTTCACATTATTAACAGCCTCGGCTGTATTGAGATTATTTGAACCCTCCATCAACTTCAGTTTTGGGTTGCTACACACACCTGTAAGTTATCAAGTATCTACTGACATGTTATAAGCATATTTTGTATTTCACCAACATCTAGATTTTATTATGAAAGTTAAGAAATGACAGTGAAAAGTAAACATACAAATGACAATAGATAATGAGGATAGAGACCCATTCGAATGGGTCTCTTCTATAAAGGTCACACTTAACCTTTTGTGAGATGAAATAAAGCTTAAAAAGATAGCCTGAAATCATCTAGTTAACAAAATCGCGTACAATGGTAGTCATGTTAATCTTCTTTCACGTGTGCTCAAATAAGTCTCAAATGACTAAGTAGCAATTTTAAAGTGTATAGAAACAGCATTCAAAGCATGCCATTACTCTTTCTCTTCTAAAACGGGATATGTTTTACCTCTATAGCAACGCTTAGGTAAGAAATTAAGGATGCTCAATGGACCAATCATTTCTGCTATATGAACCAGCCCATAACCCATCCCAACTGCACTCCACTAGTAGTTCATTTGTAAGTAATTACCCACATTGTTGGAAAGTCATTGTTGGATTCACCAGAAATGTGTGAAGATTAATCACTTCTTCCAAACATATTAACCAGTTAATTTTATATTCACCACAAACCACAAACCATGTCAATGGACTAACCATTTCTGCTATATGAACCAGCCCATAACCCATCCCAACTGCACTCCACTAGTAGTTCATTTGTAAGTAAGTACTCACATTGTTGGAAAGTCATTGTTGGATTTACCAGAAATGTGTGAAGATTAACCACTTATTCTAAACATATTAACCAGTTAATTTTAGATTCACCACAAACCACAAACCATGCCAATGGACCAACCATTTCTGCTATATGAACCATTTTAAATCCTCCTAACAAAAACAAAATATACCAAATAAACTAACGAATGAACCAACAAGTATTCTCCTATTTACCCATCTAATCAACACACAACGAACAAAAATAGATTTCATGGATTTGTACCCAACAAAAAATATAACTCACCAAACAGAGAGTATAATACGCAACATTTCACAGAAATTGCAAGTGTCCATCTCAGAAAACACGAAATATTATGGGGAGAAAAGTAGAGGATACTTACCGAAATTGTAGAAAATTCACAAAACTCGAACCCACGTGTGCGTGTGAAAGTCAGAGTGACGGAAGAGAGTGAGTGATGCCTGAAAATGGGGGAAAGAGAATGAGGACACGAGAACAAGAATTAAAATACTGTGGGTGGGTGCCCTAGTGAGTGAGACAATATCAGAGGAGAGGGAGATGTAACAAAGATGAAAGAAAGAAAGAAATGAGAAATAGAAGGAAGAAATGAGGAAAACAAAATACAAATAGGTAAAAAATAGAGATAGACAAATATACGTATGGAAGATACGGTGGATAAAAGTTGGATGTATATTTGGTGGACATATAAATGACCAGAAAAATATTAATTTACCAACAAGTGAAAGAGGTTCAAGTCATTTAAATATTTAATTTTAAAATTTATGTATATAAAAATAATATTATATTCTTATTTAAGTGTTTGACTATTTTTAAAATAATAATATCTTACTTATTAAGTGAAAGATATTATAAAAAATAAAAAAATACTAATTTATCATATTGCTATTATTTATTTTTAGTTTATATTATTTTTTTGTCTTTAAAAATTTATTAAATTTTTAAATAAATTTCTATAATTTAAATATTTTTAATAGAGTTTATATACTTTTTAAAATATAATTTAAATAAGTTTTTATTGATTGACGACTGCTAAATTTTATTAATAGATATTTATAAATATTTATATGTTATTCTAGGTTATTTTTATAGGTTCTAAGTACTTAATTAAATTTTTTTATAATTAATAAATAGATAATTAAAAATTATTTAAAATATAAGGATCTATTTTTAAAAAATAAAAATATGAGAATTTAATTTAACATTTTTAAACTATAAAAACTTATTTAAAAATTTGATAAAATTATAGGGATAAAAATAATAATTTAAACTTTATTTTCTAAAATAAAGAAAAAAAAAAATCCCTGCTTAAACCTTGGCGTCATCGTCACTGACTGAGTTGTGGGGAGAGGAAAGAGCAACACTCCAATCTGCATCATCTAAACTCCATAATATTGAAGCTCACCAGGATGGCCAGCCTATTCCTAAAGCCCCATCTTCTTCCCCTTCCATCTCTCTCCCCAAAAGTAAAACTTCTCTTCCCTCTCAACCACAAACCTTCCCTTTCCCTTTCCCTCCCCACCACATTCTCCATCCCACACTTCTCCACCACCCCACTCTCCTACGGACCTGCCCTCCACAAAGGCACCCCCCCATCCCAATCCCAATCCCAATCCCAATTATCCCAACCCCAAAACGACGCCGTTCTCTGCGAAGAATCCTTCACCAGGGTCTTCGACCTCGCCGCCCTCCGCGTCCCTTCCGCCTACTGCTCCGCCCTCGAGACCCGCCTTCGCGGCCACCTCCTCAACTGGCCTCGCATCCGCAACATCGCCCGCGTCCCCGGCGATGACCTGGACCCCGAAGTTGCTCCCCTATTAGGGTTTAATAACGGCGACGGCGACCGTGACGTTGACGGCGAAGTAGAAGAAGAAGAAGAACGAGGAGGTCTCGTCTCGTTGCAACGCCGAATTTACGGCAAAGCCGACGGTGACGGCGACGTTTTGAGCCCCGTGCTGTACCGTGACAGGCTGGCGAAGACGTTCAACACACGCGGGTTCGTCAAGTTCCGGAACCTCGCGAAGATTTCACGGCCGAAGAGGAAGAAGAAGAAGGAGAAAGCGGTTGAAGAGGATAATAAGCGGGTTGGGAAGAATGGTTTTGCTGCGGTAGAGGTTGTTGAGGATGATGAAGATGAAGAGGAGGAGGGAGGAGGTGGTGGGGGTTTGGAGAATTTGGTGGGGGAAGGGTTTGGGAGGAAGAAGTGGAAGGGGTCGACGAGGCTGTTGCTTCTGGATGAACACTACGTGGGTCGTGGCGTGGAGGAGTTGCCTGAGGCAATCAAGGTGTCTGCTTTGTTTGTTTTCCATTCTCAACACTCTCTGATATTCTGTGAGTTTCAGTGGCAAAATGCATTTTTTTCACATTCCCTTTCTAGTGCTAGTGGTTTATTTGATGCTAATATGCTAAACCAATGAAGTAACCCGGTGTGAATTGTTTTGTCTGTGATTTTCTGCTTCTGTCACATAATGTTTCAACTTTTCATATACGTTATTAAAGGTATTCACTGCATTCGGCTATAGTTTTTATGAAAAGAAGAAGAAGAAGACGATTAAGTATGTTAAAAAAAATCCATAATAGTGGTAGGCTTGATTCTTGAGCAATGATCCTTGTTTATGCTCCGGTATTGACTTAGGGAAGGTAGATGTTTTGGTGCTTATTCAAATGGGTAATTTCTGCTGTAAAACTTGACTGGATTGAGCTCTAGGCGTTTAGCCATATTGCAGCTTCCTAAAATGCTAAGGTTCCAATCCATCATTTGATGCGAGTAAAGATATATATATGACCAAAGAATAATCTTTTCGTTTCACAGCACCAGACCTTATCTAAATTATTTGGGGAAAACACTTTTCCTGAAAATAGCTAAATGAATCTGTCTGTATGAACTCTTTGGCACTTGGTGTTATTAATGATGAGAATTAAAAGAGCAAATAATTCATTTTATCTTAACAAATAATTCATTTTATCTTAACAAATAATTCATTTTATCCTGAATGATAATAGAATAGTACATCAGCTGTAGTATATGGGAGAGTGGTCTTTTCAGGCTTTGGTCAATTTGGGATGTCTTTAATCCACACTTACGTAAAACATTGTGATGCTATGGTGTAAGGCATCTGAAACCACATAAATTAAACTGTCATGATATTTTGTTTGGTATTTCTTTGTAAGATTTTACAGGCCATCTAGTCCTTTGTGCAATTTTAGCTTCATATTGATGTTTGTCCTCAAGGACCTCAGAGTCAATGTTTTATTTCAGGGGCTCTTGTCCAAGTTAATTTGTAGTAGTTCAAAAGTGAACTACTGAACAGTTACCAAATTACCTTTATTTTGTATATTTGTTACATACTATTAGTCTGATGTTGGATGTGAAGCCGTTAGCTTCCTTGTTATTTGATGTTCCGTTGCTTAGTTTAAAGTGGGATTAATCTTATTTTATATTAACTTGTTTCTTTTTTGTTATTATGAAAATTTACTTTTATATGTTGTTTTGGCATCTACATTTCATCTATTCACTTGTGACGTGGTTCATATTTTCATCCTGTCTTCAGGCTGTGTTGAAGGAATATGCAGAAAAAAGTACAACTTTGACTTTTGAGCTAGTTAAATGCAAGTTGACTCTGTTTTATGGTTATTGGCAGATGAATGAGGTATATTAGACCAAGGATACACTGCTATACACATAATCTATGTTCATATGTAAATATTATTCTCTCTCAGTGTTTCTCTTTCTCTCTGCTATTCTATTACAATAAATTGCACTTTTCACCCTCATGGTTTACTTAACTGGTACATGTTCTTCAAATCAAAATAATATGGTATTTGTGTTTCAATTTTTAGCACAGTTCCAAATTTAGTTAACTTGTGAAAATTGGATTTTAAGTCATTACTGCTGATTCATATCTACAATTATTTTTAAAATTCAAATTTGTATTCATGTATGATCCCTAAAAACATGTTTGGTTAATTTATTTTTCTTGATTTTCTTTATTTAACTTCAAATTTTGTGTAAAATCATAAATTCTCAGTCCTATATGATTGTTGCAGGTCTTGGGGGCCTTGCTGCCTGAGGGTATGGTTGTTCCTTCAGCTTTTGAGACTGTTGGTCATATTGCACACCTGAATTTGAGAGATGAACATTTACCACACAAGAAGCTTATAGCAAAGGTTCTTTGTTTAGATATATTTTTGGGTACCATGTTAAATGTGTAATAAAAAATTGTATTGCAAATTTCTTTACTGTGTTAATATATAAAAGGCTACTTTCATATTCAGGTTGTGCTGGATAAAAATAATCCAAAGATACAAACAGTTGTGAACAAGATTGATTCCATTCATAATGAGTACAGGACCATGCTGCTTGAGGTTTTAGCAGGAAACCACTCTCTTGTGACCACAGTAGTTGAGAATGGAATTCGCTTTCAGGTTGACTTAGCAACAGTGTATGCACTATTTCCATCACTGACCAATGTAGAACAGCTGAAAGGCTTGCTTTACTAATTGCTTAATTCATATCATTTCATGAAATAATTGGATTTTGTTTTTTAAAAAAGAAGTAATAGAAAAATGTTATGTTTCGTGTTTTCTTATGAAAACTTCACAAAGATGTGCCTTTTATCTCATCGAGTTGGTGTCAGAACACAATATACACTGTTTAACATAGTCTAGGTTACGCCTTAATTGGATCATCTGGCTTGTATTTCTGTATGTGATGCACCATGGTAGCACAAGAGACTAGAGATCAATGATACCCTTACCAGATCTGAAAGGCAAATGTAGGCTCAATTAAGGCATGCTGATTGTTGACTTAATGTTGAAAAGTTTATATGGTATTATCTTAGGCAAGGTGTAGATCTGTACGGGTGCTATAAATATTGACAGAATTAAAAAACTTCTTATTGCCCCTCTTTCTACTCATGCACACATATAGTTAGTTAGTTAATCTGGTTGTGTGTTTCGATACATTCTTGTGTATGTTCTATAAGAAAAAAAAGTCCTGTATACCTGCAATGTAACTTCATAAATATTTGGCTCATTTGTACCATGTGTATACTGGTTTATGTTGTCTCAATTCAAAAGTCATGTATGCGTATTACTGCCTTTGCTTTCTTTGTCTCTTTCCCTAACATCATTAATAAACCCTGACAACTTTGTGCAGTTTATTGTGTTGGAAAGGTCGTTTTCTAGATGTTATAGCATATATGTAATAGCTTTGCTTTAATGGCTACAAAGAATAATATTTTCCAATATATAATTAGCAGAATCATGAGCTATGGCACTGTTCAATTCAGCTGAGAATTTAATGCTGACAGTCATCAATATAGGCATATAAATTCCATTATTACATGTATCAGTTTTAAAGCTATACGGAGAGCCTCTGGATGTGACCTCCAAAAATTCTATTTTTCTCTTTTAATTACAATATTATTCTTCATCTCCAAAATCAAACAAGAAAAAGCCTTGCCATCTTGTATAGGTTAGTTACATGGGCCTGACCTCTGACTTGTATGGAAAGAAAAAGAACTATAAGAAGAAAAAGTGTATACAAGTAATATTTTGGAAGTTTGAATAAGCGTGTGATTTGCTATGCAACTTACAAGATATCTGTCAATTGAACGAATTTTATTTATATTAATTTATTATTACAAGACATCATCAGCTTTGATTGATTAAGTACAGTTCTGTTGAATCTGGATAGGTGACTTTGACCTCCTTGACCCTATACTTATTGCACCTTCCCATCAAACACACACACATATTTGATAAAAACCTTCCCAGAACATATTGATCATGATATATGTTCTTATAACACTTCATTTTGTCAATGAATTTGGAATCTAAAATCAGAAATGAATTCAATATCTGATTTTTCTAAAATTTCAAAATATACTCTGGAGAAAGGAAATTAGGTAAAAGAATAAATGCAAAAGTATGACTTATCACTTTTCTTTCTATGCAGATATTGGAATTCTAGGCTTGCAACTGAAAGGCAAAGGCTTCTGAGTGGTTTTACACGGAATGATGTTGTCTGTATGTGTCTACCTTCTTGTATACTAGCCCACTTATGTTATACTTTACTTTCCATGTCTTTTGATTATTGTCTTTCAGATTGTGGGATTTGGCTGGTTATAGCAACTTGATGTCAAATACTGGTGACGAAATTTTAGTTTTGTTTGATGTGGGGGTTTGAATATAGAAACAAAAATTGCTTAGTGGTTGTACTTGTACCAAAAAAAAAAAAGAATTGATTAGTGGTGGCACAAATATTATAGACAATGCTGCTTGGGGCTTGGTGCAGATTTGATATGCAGTACAACTGTAAGAATGAGATTAATGTAACATGCTTGGAATTGGATTATTGTCTGATGGGGTTTAACTTGTTTCACAACTTATGGGCTTGGTTCAAAACTTTTTCATTCTGGTCCGTTTACTCGTGGGTATACATACATATAAGCATACGAAATAATGCATTGATTTTGTAAGCAGGTCGCATTTCTAGGAAGCCAAAGGATAACTGGATAATTTGTAGTCTATCTGCTTCTTCTATTAATCCATTAGAGATTACTTGATCTGTTTGTATGATATTTGCTGGAATTTATTATTTCTTTATTACTTCTTATCTAATACAGATACTGATTGAATTTCATGAACACCTTCAAGTCTTAGGAAATGAATTGCATATACTAGCGGGATTTCATTGATATGACTGCACTTAAAATGGAGGGGTAAATGTATTAAAACTATCATGCTATCCTGCTTAAGTGTGTAATATGATACAAATTTGACATAAGTATATCATCAATGATGAAATCCTTTCATAGCTGATTCTCCTTTTTTAATTTATTTTTTATTTTTTTTGGTATGTGAAAGTTTAGGGTGAGGGGAGGCTCTCCCCATTCTAAAGTCAAGGCAAACCACCAACCTCAGTGAAGATTTATAGTGGGATTATAGATCGCCTACCAACGGGCAAAACTTTCCTATTATTTTCATGCACATGCATATCATCCCTTGGATGTTATTCTAGAGAAACTACTTGGAATTCCCTTAGCTTATAGGGATATAAGGTTGACCTGTGAAAATAAAAATTCACGAGGCTGGTCTGGACCAGGTCTGCACTTCATTTAGAATTTATGCTGAATTGGTTATGCTATCAGAGATTTAAATAATGAAAACGCCTCCCCCCTCCCAACATAAAAAAATGGAAAACGGCGACAATTAAATTACTTTGAAGTTCTTAAGATGCAAGAAGTCTGAATGAAAATGAGAACGAAAGCAAGAATTAATGGACCTCCATAAAACAGGCAGTGCAAAAATGTCCTGATTGCTTCTTCTAAGATCTTTCTTTTTACATGCAATAACTTCCATTCGTATCTTTAGTTGCTGAATTGTTAAAGCATGTTCTTCTGTATGTTATATATTATTCAAAAGTATTCATGATTTGCTTACACATGTAACATTATTATATATTCAATTGACAGGTGATGTTTTCTCTGGAGTTGGTCCCTTAGCCATATCTGCAGCAAAGATAGTTAAGCGTGTTTTTGCTAATGACTTAAATCCATATGCTGTTGAGTATCTGGAAAGAAATAGTGTCCTAAACAAACTTGAGAGGAAGATTAAGGTATGGTTGCTTGTTGAGTGAGTATCTTCTTGAAGAGGTTTCATGAACTTTTACATAAGAAAAGATCAAAAAGAAAAAGTAGGTTGGCATTGACCCCCAATTTTGGATTTGTAGATCCCATTTCTTGGTTAATATTAGAAGTATTGGAAATTAATTTTTTCCACATTGTTTTTTGGATGATGAAGATTTGTTAAGCTTAAAACTGCTGTGGATTATATTCAGTTAGGGGCTCAGAAGCATGGACACGAAACACAACACAGAAGCAGTAAAATTTGAAGTGTCCCGTTAGGATTTGAAGTATTTTGTTGTGTCTGACACAAGTGTCCAATATATGTGTCTGCAGACACAACTCCTTTCTTGAAGTATCCATGCTTCATAGGATGTGGCTGACTAATGGTTAAAAGGATGTGCTATACTCATTTTAATGCTTTTCACACATTGGTGAAGAACCAAGGCAGAAGTTGCATTTGAATTAGCATATGGCAGCACTAGTTTTCTTGATGGAATTTTCTGACTACTAAGGTCATTATTTGTTGTTCTAGGTCTTTAACATGGATGGAAGAAGGTTCATTAAGGCTATGTATGCCAGTGATAAAGCTCAGTCTATCACACAAGTGGTTATGAACTTGCCAAATGAAGCTGCAGAATTTCTAGGTTGTCTTTCCTGACAGGATCACTTTTTCTTTATCTGTACAATATTGTTTTATATGCCACTTGTCTAATTTGATCTATCCCACACATCTTTTCTACATGATATAATAAAATCTGGCGAACTTTTGCAATTTTTCCCTTCAGCGCTGATAATAAAGTGTCAGCTGAGTAAGGGCAAAATGTTTTTCTCTTGCTACTTGGACTATGTTTCAAGTAGTCGTGAGTATAGTGAGGATTGGGTAGGTCCTATGTTTCATCTGTGTCACATGCATCATACATAAATATATACACTCAATATGTTGAAAGGAATGGGAGAAGACCAAAAAACCACTGTAGGTCTCAATATGTTGAAGACCTAGGTTAAAAGATTGTGAAGAAGTATTTGGTGTTTTCAGTTTAAATACACTCCAGAAGTAGTGAGATCATGAGGTCGAAACCTACCTAGTGGAGGTGAGAGTAAAAACAATAACACTTGTGCCTGATAATCTTACATTTTGTTTTGGGTATATGATAATCTTACTTTATAATTGCCCAATTTATGGTTTGGTTGTTGTTCTGCTGTTTGTGTATGTGTTGCTGAAGAACTAATTTGTCATAAAAAGTGAGATTAGTGATTAGGGTTGTCATCATGTGGATTGAGAGGTGAACACATGCAATGCAATGATCAAGGGACTTGAGTGTTTATCAAGAAAATTGGTATCCTAGATAGATATAGTTGGGTTGCTATGGTTTTATTGTTACTCTCTTTATGGGTTAACTTCTTACAATATCTTTATATAATTTCTGGATGCTTTGCTTCTGCTGCAGATGCATTTCGTGGAATATACAAAGATAGACCCAGGGATGGGGAATTTACTTTGCCAATGATCCATGTTTATGGATTCTCCAAAGCGCAAGATCCAGAATTTGATTTTCATGCGGTTGGTTGATGATATTTTGTGTATATTTCTGTGGGATCTTAAGATTAGACTCTTAACAAATCACTCGAAATTTTACCTTGCTTTTTAGGCTAGTGTGTGTACTTCAGTTTCCCTAAACTACCTTTTATTTATTATTTTTTTCTTGTATAATTATATGTAAACCTTGCAGTAAAGACAACATTTTAATAAAGCCCTTATGATGCAGAGAATAAGAACTGCGCTTCTAGAGGTGGCAGTCAACGTAGACATGCGACGGGTACGGCTTGTTGCACCTGGAAAATGGATGTTATGCGCATCATTTATACTCCCTAAAAGTGTTGCATTTGCAAATACTGCAGTTGGTACCTAATCAGTTTGTGTAGATTATCATTTATTCATTTAGCCATATTGCACGCAGTAAGTTTTGTTCCATTACATTAGTTGCCCAAAGTGATATTGTATATATGTAACATGATGTATTTTTCAAACTCTAGGTCTCTAGCTTTATCAATTAGTGGATATTGAAGAAATAAGTCCCATACTATACCTGTATTGAATTGTAAGAGCTGCCAATGGGCTTTTTCTAAGTTTAAATTGATTTATTGAAGTGGTTCTATGATAGATCTAAGCCAGGTAGAGCCAAATTCTGATAATGTCGGTATGATTCATTCCTATTACCAATTTTCTACTTGCATTTAAACACTCTCAAACTTCAAATTCTTTTTAATGGAAAAATAAAACTAACGTGTAAGAAATTTAAAGAAATCGCTATGATTTTTATTATTTTTATCTTATATTTTACATTATGCCAATATTATTTATCATATATATTTAAATTTTTTCCAAACCTTTTATTTTATCATTTTTAATAAAATAAAATGAATGAACAAAGGCACTAGTCCAATGAGGGTTAGACATATTCTTTACTTATTTTCAGTCCCTTCCGTTAGTAAAGATTCTGTCATCTACGAGGTGGTCGGGTACAAAGTGTGTTACACCTCAGCAGTATGAAGACGCAAAGCAAATATTAAGAATCAATCTGAGAGCCAAAATAATATCCTCTTAAATCTAGTTGGAAGAGAGTGAAATATCTTAAACTAAATCCAATGAAAATATCCTTTCATATCACTTGTAGAAGCCCTTGAATTTGCTCCACAAAGGCACAAAGTTGCTAGTACAGCTGACGCTTTACTTCTTGTTCGGTCCTCTTCACACATAGCCCACAGGGTCCACTTCATCTCTCGTGTAGGGTGTGGCACAATGCGGCTTATGCCTCCTCTTAATTCTCAAGTGAAGTTGGTTGGTACTTATATTGTTTTCAACAGAGATATATGCACATCAATTTTTGTATACAATTTTTTATCTGGTTAAAGATGTATACTTTTTTTTTGTTAATAACATTATTAATATTGATAATTGATTGATTACTAACCTTATTATCCATATAATACATGCTAATAAAAAAAAATTATACATCATTAACCAATGTAAAAATTATTTACAAAAGTTGATGTGCATATATCATTGTTGGTTGTATCCATACCATACATTCAGAAGAGAAAAAAAGATAAAGGACAAGTCAATAATTTGATGAACACCCTAACTAGGTTCTATCCCTAACGTGTAAGAAATTTAAAGACACAATTATGATTTTTTTATTCATTTTTATCTTATATTAT
The DNA here is from genome assembly GCA_029884605.1 of Ormosia emarginata. NCBI lineage: Eukaryota > Viridiplantae > Streptophyta > Magnoliopsida > Fabales > Fabaceae > Ormosia > Ormosia emarginata. The sequence continues at coordinate 6,235,139 of JAQQTP010000080.1, forward strand.
TTTTTACATTTTTCTTAATATCATTTATTATACATATTTTTTTTCTATTACTTTCTCTCACTAAATTACACATTCTTAAAAAAGGTATCAATAGTGCATACACCCCTAAAGGATGTATGATTAACTTTTTCCTTAAAAAAAACCTCTATTGTTTAGTCTTGATGAATAGGACCTGTGTATATGATGGGTCTTTACAATGTACATGTACGTACATATATATACATATATGATATGTTAAAACTGTGGTAAGGGGCAGCGCCTTGTGTGATATATATATATATATACACACACACACACACCTCAATTTTTTTAATATTTAATGCTTTTCATACATTTCTTTTTTTGGATTTAGTGTTTTTAAAGATGGTCCACCCTAACCCTAAGCAATGGTTTTCATGATAGTATACTCTAGCTCCGCCACTGACTGTGGTGGGTTGCAGTTGCAGGACAGCTGAGAGCTCTCTGGGTGTGGGTGTGGGTGTGGGTGTGGGTGTGGGTTTTATTTACTGGGAGTCTAGGACATGTATCAGACACATCTTGCTTTTATGTCTGCCCTTTTTGTTTTGTAATTGTTTTCCTTTTGGCAGGACCAACACAACTACCAGGTGATAGTGACCCCTTCATGCATACAAAAACACGCCCCTTTCTGTTCTGCAATCAATGCCCTCTCTCAAGCCACACACCCATTTCTTTGATCCTGAGATATCCCTGGACGGTCCAGATAACACTTGCTAAGGTAGCACATATATATGCTGTTTTCTCTGATGCTGTTCCTTTCATCAAAATCTTGTGTGATACATGTACTATATATATCCTTATATATTATGTACGCACTCCTTGCTTACTATGTGATGTGAGGGACAAATGTGTCTATTCAGGATGGTAGGTGAGGGCAGAAGGGTAAAATGGCAGGGGTGAAAGCAGAGCAAATCTCAGTTCAGATTGAGATCTAAATAATGATCTGGGGTAGGGTGGTCCTTTCTTGTGATTGTCTTATCGGTATGAATATGTGAGGGGAAGGGGAATAGGACTTGTAGAGGAGGGATCTTTTGCAATTTTGTACTAAAATGGTTTGTTCCTTCACAAGTTGCATAAAGCCAGAACCAACAGTTACTCTAACTGCCCCATTCCTTTATGGCAATCTCTACAACCAAACAATTTGTATTAGTTGCTTACCTCCCCCACTTCACTGTCTCTCTCCCTCATTAAACCACCCCTTTTTGCTGCTACAAAACAACTAGGAGAAGTCTGATTTCAGTGGGTGGATTCCTCTATATTTATGAAATATAAGTATGGTTATATGTCTAGGGCATATTGATAAAACCTCTTCGTGGGGGGTCTCGGTTTTGCTTTTCTTCCTCATTCACTTGTTAAAAAAGGAATGCTCCCCTTCTTAGGCTATAGTTGACACATATTAACAACCAAACATATATAGGAGAGGAAAAAAAAAACACGAGTAGTTACATGACTTATATTTCAAATAGAAGTGTGAATTTTTTCATTATAATTAATTATGATTATTAAAATAATATACTTGAATAATCAAATATTCTCAAAATAATCAAATAACATGGCCATGATAACATTAACAGGGCATGGTACCAAGCCTTGATGTGCCATAGAATTCCCCGAACATTCATTAATTAGTACTACTAGATACTTTGCTGGTTCCATTTTACTTTCATGGCACTTCAATTCAAACTATGTAGTAGTTCAAAATTTCAAGTGAGTATTCCATGATATTGTTTGCGATTTCGTGACAGTAAGTACAAGTGTGTATATTGCACAACCCCACCAGGTTTCTTTGATATTCATAAGGAATAAATTAAAGAATAATAGATTCTAAGTTGAGTATATACTATGTCCTTCATTTTTAATGCTAGAAGGATTTAGAATTTTTCTTTTTAATATTTGTTATTCAGTTTGAATTCAGTTATGTGTTCTATACAAGATTTTGTTCAAGCATTTAATGGTTGAGTTGCGAAAGACAAATTGTTGTAATGTATTAATTGATGAAGAATTTTAGATATGATTGGGTTTAGGGATTAGGGCGTTGATGAAATGACGGTGAAAGGGACCTTTTAAATGTCCCCTACTGTTTTCAATCTATATTGTTGCGTTTTTCAAGCTCAAACAGATTTGGTTTGCATAGTTAATATATGGTTAGAATTATCAGGAGCAAAGTGCAACAAAAGAATTATCACGAGCAAACTCACATCCATCTCTATATTTTTTTTTATCAATCAGAAATTAAAACAAAGAAGCAAACAAACAACAAGGAAATAAAAGATTAAGACCGGATCCGAGAAACACTCATTGTATCAGCTAGCAGAAGATGAGATAGCTGGGAAGGGCAGGAACA